>PVKU01000210.1:0-486007 GCA_004027475.1 Anoura caudifer | reverse complement strand
TTAGGAAATGATTTAAATCTGACATGACTGCTCCCCTTCTCCATCCTATTGGCATTCAAATAAAATGCTCCTCTCCCCTCTATACCACCGTTGATAATTGCATTGCAGACACTTGCTTTAAATTGGCCCATTCCTCTGTCTTTGGGAGCATGGATTCTAACAAAAACCACAGTGATGGATACGCCAGCTGGCATTGCCTTCATGCAGAAGCCACACTGATAGTTATGTGCTAATTTCTTCATTCTAAGAAATGCTGTAGTCATTTAGCATTTGTCACGTCTTTGTTCTCCAAGCTTTACCAGTGTGTATGTATGTTTCCATGCTACTAACCTTAGATTTTAACATTGGCTTAGGTACTTTCAACCCTTTCTCTGGTGATCCACTTCCTGCCAATCCCAAAAAGCAGCTCATCCTGAAAGTGATCAGTGGACAGCAACTCCCCAAACCTCCGGACTCCATGTTTGGAGATCGAGGAGAGGTAAGCCACGTGTGACTCAGTGGTTGGTTATGTGATTATTTTATTGTCTTCACATTTCATCCAAACTGTCAGTTCTGTGTGTGTGTGTGTGTGTGTGTGTGTGTGTGTGTGTGTGTGTGTGTGTGTGTTTAAATGAGCACTGACTTGGCTCGCCCAATATTAACCAGCTTATGGACAAAGCACACACAGTGCTCCTGGACTGTAGTGCATTGTCTGTGTTGGAGGCATGAGTGCCTGCGGTTCAATTCATTATTCAAGATGGACACTGGTAATGCTAACGCTGGGGTGCAAAGAACAATTTCATTATTGATAGTAACACTGCATAAGAGTACGTCTTAACTTTCCACCCACATTCCTCATTCCCTCATGTCTTCTGCACATCAGCCACCTGCTCCTGGCCATGTGCTGATTCTTGTCATTACTTGCTGCACTTCTGTGGCATGATTTTAAAATGTTTCCCTCGGTAACCAGTGTCCTGTCTTTCCAGGGCTTTTACTCCATTGCTTCCACTACACCTGGTCTTAGCCTTTTTGTCCTCATTTCTCTTCCTATGTGCATGTCCTTCCTCTCAGGTTTGGCCCATCACTTCAGGCTCTTTGCCACTCTTACCTGTTACACCGTGATTTCTGAATGTTGGCGGGAGAAACCACGCTGCTCTGCAGTGTGGTGTTACCATGAACTCGCTGTCTCAGCACTCAGTGGGCCTGGAGTGCTGTGCAGCCCAGCCGTCCCTGCAGCCCCCGGTCAGCCCACTGTCCTGCTCTCTGCAGTGGCTCTTTCCACCCTTCTCTCTCTGCAAACATCTGTTCTCATCATTTCTTACCTTCCATAGATGGCATCATAGCCTACTCCTCAGAAGGCGGGAGCTTCAGATGGGGCCATTTCTTCCTTGTCTGTTGCCTCCAGCCTAATCCAAGCCACCATCATCTCTTGTCAGTTCTGATGGCGTCACCTCCCAGTGGGCTGGCTGCCTTGCTTCCATTCTGTTCGCTCAGCATCAGGAATAATTGTTTTGGTAGTATCAGAAAGTTTCTCCTTGCCTCTTCTTTCCTTTTGCTTTCTTTATTGTCTACAAAAAGGAAGACTCACGTCCTATATTTTCTCCCCATCTTTTCACTTTCAAACACTTTGAACCTCAGAAAAGTTGCAAGAATACTAAAATGAACATCATATCTAGCACCTAGATTCACCAATTAAATTATTAAATTTTGTGATATTTGCTTTCTCTTTCATGTGTATATGTGTGTATATAAATATTTATATATACACACACATACATACATAGACACATGAGAGAGATAAAGCAAATATCACAAAATTTAGTAATTATATCCACATACACATATATATGTTTATACATTTGAATTTTTTGCAGGCATTTGATAGTAAATTTTTCACATAATGATACTTGACCAGGAATACTTAAGCATTTATCTCTTAAGAACATGGGCATTTTCCTGTATAGTCAAATGTAATCATGACACTTATGACATTTAATATTGGTGCAATAGTATTTTCCAATAGAAAATCTATATTTGATTTTCCCCAGTTGTTTCAACATTGCCTTTACATCTTATTCTTTTCTTTTCTTTTTGGATTCAGGATCCAGTCAAGGATCACACATCCTTTTTAGCTGACATTTCTCTTTGGTCTTTAAAAATAGAGAACCCTTCTCCAGCATTTTTGTTTTTTCTTCATGATATTTACATTTAAAAAAATGTTCGAGCCAGTTGTTTTGAGCATGTCCTTCCTTTGGATTTACCTGGTTGTTTCTTCATGGCTGGCAGCAGAATTGAATGTATTTGGCAGAAGATG
The DNA here is from genome assembly GCA_004027475.1 of Anoura caudifer. NCBI lineage: Eukaryota > Metazoa > Chordata > Mammalia > Chiroptera > Phyllostomidae > Anoura > Anoura caudifer. The sequence goes on along the minus strand of PVKU01000210.1, from coordinate 483,714 downwards.
AAGCGCACGGTCAGTGTTGCGTCCTTCTCAGTGTGTCACATCAGGAGCCACGTGACAAGTGTATCACGGGGTTGACAACAGTAGTGAACAAGGCACCTCTTTACCTGTGTAGTTAATACATAGTCTCTGGAGTTAGTGATCTTTTAAATGGACTGTCTTTCTTTTGTAATTCAAACAAAATCCAGCCTCCTTATCTTGGCTTACAAGGTTCTTTATCAGGATATTGTAACATTTTGGGGGCCATGGAACCCTTTGGTATCTCTTCTCTGGATAATGTTTTTAAATGCATAAAATAAAATAGACAGGGCTACACAGCAAGCCAATTATATTGAAATTCCCTTAACAAAATATTAAAAAATTATGATATGCACATATATGTGTCAATTAGTGTAATAAACAGCACGATATAGAGGTAGTGTAATAACCGTTAGAATTTTAAGTCGTGTTGAGTATAGATGATTTCTGGAACAACCATAATGTGGCATGAAAACATCTGTGATTTCTAGCAGGTGCAAAATCACATACTAATACTACTGTGTTGTGCTTTAGTCAGAGGGTAATGAAAATAAATGTAAAGTTATCTCCCCCAATCCAGGCTCCCTGAAATCTCAGCCCATGACCTCTTAACATTGTTCGTATTCCTGAGAATGAAATGATTATTTTTCATGCTCCCAATCAGAAATTGTCATGTTTAATTTTCACCTTTTTCTTTTTTCACTCTCCACGTCTAATAAAGTACCATCGCCTAGGTGTCCTACCTCCCGAATCTCTCCCCAGTCTTGCCGCTACTATCTGATTCCATTTTTCTGGTCTCTCCCCTGGGTGCCGGCAGGGTGAGGCAGACACTGTTATCTCGGGCTCACAGATGAGGACTCTGCAGCACAGGCGCTTAACTTGCTGAAGGTCAACACAGGAGCCATGTTTTGAAACAGGAAGTTGCTCTTCAAGCCTGGGGTCTTAGACTTCCTTAAAAACAGAAATCACATTCATTAGCTCTCCCCAAATGCCATGATTCCCATTGGTCCAGTTTTGCCACTGGATTGTATTTGAAGGAAAAACTTCTAGCATAAAATAATCAGAAGCACTGGGGTTTATTTAGTAAACCAAACGTGTATATCTACCTCGTTGTCTTAACATGTGCTTCTGTCATACCTCTAGCTCTTATTCTCTGACATTTCCCACAAAACTATATTCTCTCTACTTTCCAAGCTACTAAAAATGTGTTTTCTGACACCTCAATCACTCTCTCTCCTTTCTGGGTTCTTTAGGGTTCTCGTCCTCAATTGCTCGCTGTCTAGAATATGCACCATAAAGCGGAGCTTACAGATCACTGGCAAAGCTGGGACTTTTCCCCTGGAGGCGGGGGGGATATGGAGGAGGTTGGAGGAGGACTAAACACTCACATCTTTTCTTTTGATTACTTTTTAATCTTTTTTAAATCTTTGAAATTCATATTATAGTGTCCATCGATTTAACTACACTACAATTCACAAATCCAACATGGATAGCTTGATTAATTATTGAGCAACCCAGTTCAAAGACAGAACCCCCAGAAAGCTTCTGTCCACCTGCCCAGTCAGTACTACTTCCCCCATCAGTCACCAACCCTCGTCGTAATAGATTAATTTTGTGCGTACTCAGACTATATAAATGGACTTTTACAGTGTTTCCTCATTTGTCTGGCTTGCTCAGCTTTTTGTCTGTGTAGCACAACTTTGTTCTTTTGCACTGTTGTATAGTGCTCGTTAAATGAATACTCCAGAGTGTACCCCCCACCCAGTGTGTGACCATTTCGAACACAGCTGCCCTGAGCCTTTGTGTGGGGCCAGCGCTCTCACCGATGTTGGGTGTATCCTCTGAACTTATGCAGGTCATGGGGTAAAGTTTGTATAGCATTAGTGGATATTGGCAAAGAAAAACTTAATCTTTTCTTTTATGTTCTTTGCATCTGAATCTCTTGCATCTAGTACATTTTCTTTCTTTTTAAGCACCTAATAAAGTGGGTTACTGTTAAAATGTGGACATTCTGGCCAGTGGTCTCGTATTAATGAACACGTGTATGGAAATGTATCAGTTGTTATAATATGCTCTCTGTCTTTATATAGATCATCGATCCTTTTGTTGAAGTTGAAATTATTGGATTGCCAGTAGATTGTTGTAAAGATCAAACCCGCGTGGTGGATGACAATGGTAAGATGACAATCTGTGCTGATTTTTAACCAGAATGCTCTCACAATAGAGTCCGCCTGAAAAAGAAAACTGTCCGTGTTGCAGACAACTTCCTAAAGTCCGTAACTGCCATCTGAGTTTACGTGAAGGTCTAGTCAGCACAGGAGATGAATGTGTGTGGGATGGTGCATGGCAGGCTTTGACGGGCGTGGTAATCTAGGCCCTTGGACTTTTGCTTTTGAAGTAAAAATTTTTTCTACTGAAAAGAATAAATGATATTTTAAAGGGCCAGGTTAAAACTCCACTCAGGAAAATGCCTTCATTACATTTTTATATTGTATTTTCATTATGTGAGTTCTCAAAGCTTTCATTCGCGAAGCCTGTGTATTGATGATTTCTCATTTTTTCTGGAATGTGTAAAACTTTAAAGGTGAATGCAGCATACTCTGGCAAGTTTACTTATTGAATATATATGTGTGGTGAGTGGGCAACGTTCTTGCATTTTGGCCATAATTTGAAGAAAGCTTTCTTTACCCAACCTTCATGTCTTTTTCTTGGTAATCTTCTGAAATTGGGTTTGTTCATTCATCTGCCAACATTACTGCATACTTGCTTTTCTCAAAACATTTGAGAAATTAGAGGTTGACAGAGAGGCCTTAAGAGGAGTTTTCTAAGCATTGGTTTAAGGAAAGGAAGTTTGGGGTTCAGGAATATTGAGAACTTCTTACTTAAATAATAAACTTAAAGCAAACTTTTTATGTTGCATTTTCCTACATAGATTTTTTTAATGTTAAAAAAGTTAGATTTTTTTTTTCTCAGAAGTAACTGAGAGGTCATCACTAAGTCAACAAAAATATAATTTATTCTTTTATTCAGGAGTGGCATTTCACTGAATTTTAGTCCATAGTTATTTCATTAGCTAAGCTGTTTAACAGGGTTAAATACTGATGCCCCCGGATGCATATATTTAATAAAAATTCATAGACCACTTAAATTTTTATCAGTTTAAATAATTATTTTATCTGAGAGAAACTTACTAAGAAATAAATGTAGTTTTGCTTTTGGAATTTGAATTGAATTATAGACCTTTCTATTCATTTTCAGTAGCTATAAAAATATGTCGTCTTTATGTATTAAGGTCTTGCTTCGTGAGAAGTCACTGGAAATTGATAGGGAATAGTCTAATTAGGCTATGTTCCTAATTGTGTGACCTTAGGCACATTATTTTCTCTGAACATCAATTTTCTCAAGTATAAAATGATTTATAAATATTTATATTTCCTACTTTAAAAAATGGTCACATGTTTCTTATGCAATTTTGAAAGTTGAGTAATATACAAATTTTTCTTAAATAGAAAAAACACTTCTAAAACCTGCCCCACCACCCTTAGAAGATTTCTTTAAGAATTAAATAGCATGATATGTAAGCATTGAAATCTACACAGCACCTTCCTTATAAAATGGTTGCTGGTGATTATTACCACAGCAGAATCTTTGGTGAGTGAGAAGCATGGTTCTCTTATTTGGGGGCCGAGGGGATTATGCCACAATTCGTATACCCCTACGATAGATACTTTTGACCTCATTGAAGCATTCTGAATATTGTGTGAAAAAGCTTTCTCTACAGTGCAATTTGGCATCAAAGATTGTTACAACTGATGTAATCATTTATAGGCAATTTTCTTACCAGTTATGTTCTTGCAGTGGGGTAAATCCTGAGGCTTTATTTCAGGGAGGCGTCCTGGAGTGGCTGGTCATCTGCCTGAGTTTCATAAGCATTACGTCAATTTTCACTGTTTGCTTTGCATATATTATGGCCAATTCATTTTAGCCAATCCTTTGCTTTTCTTATTTTTCTTGTTTCTTGGAGGATTTAACCCTGTGTGGGAAGAAACCTTGACATTTACAGTACACATGCCAGAACTAGCTTTGGTCCGGTTCCTTGTGTGGGACCATGATCCCATTGGACGAGACTTCGTTGGACAAAGAACTGTGACCTTCAGCAGCCTAGTCCCTGGTAGGTACAGGCTAGCCTTTTCTGTCTAGATTGACCATTCCCTTTTCTTTGGGAGATTTAATATACAATATATGATATACATAATATATGACATATTAAATGCATTATATAATAACATGAGTGTTAACATTCTTTGTGAAGTGTAAAGAAGTATAGTAAAGTAATATGCTTAATTGACTTGTACCTGTAGGAAAGACGAATGCAAGTTCAACTGAAAGAAAACTGCTTTCTCTTCTTTTATCAGGCTACCGGCATGTGTATTTGGAAGGATTGACAGAAGCGTCCTTATTTGTCCACATAACAATCAATGAAATCTATGGAAAGGTGAGAAAGATTATAGGGCCTAAAGCCGTGTGCAAAAATAATGTGGTCTTAACAAAGTTATTTATTGACTAATTGCATGAAAGGAGTGCCTACATCTTGACACCCTGTTCTTTAGCAGAAAACTATAGGGAAGCCCAGTGAGCGACCCTGTGCTCAGGTGCCCATCCACACGTGTTCCTTCTGCTGTTTAGGGGTGTGTGCTCATTCCTTCCACCCAGGAGACCTCTCTGGGCTTGACAGAAAACTGTCCTCTCAGATGGTCATGTGCTTGGCCAAAACAATGAAGATATAGTTAAATGTTGAATTTTATTTTAAATTTTAAAAAGTCCCAGCTGGCTGCAATGGGAAATATAGCATCCCAGATGTTTCATGAATTACTCGTATTAACCAAGCTGTGGTCCCAGCCAGTTCCAGGCAGGATGCGCTCACTGGACACCATTGTTTTCAACCGAAAACCCAAAAACTCAAGAATGAATGTAAAGCCACCCACAGGACTTAAAAGATCACAAAAATGCATTCTGGTCCTCTCCTGGTGCTGCCCTCCTCTTGGAGAGCCCACTTGAGGTTTACCGATCACTAGGTTGTCCGTGGTCATGCCAAGTAACTGGAGACTTGGCCACTGGAACGAAGTCTTGGAACCAGGTGTGATTTACAGGGAAGCACTGGATAAGGCCCAGAAACATTCAGTGTTCTTTTCCCGGAAGTCCGAGTAGCCTGGAGCCTCTGCTGCAGGGGCATTTGCATTCTCTGGGCCTCAGCCTTCTCATCTGCACATGTGGAGTGAAAATGGTACCTCCCTCATGAATAAATAAATATGTGTTATCCCGAGAAACCTGCCTGGCACGTAATAAATGCTCAAAAATGTTGGCTAATACTAATATTACCATGGCTACAAGGCGATTGCTAAGGAATGGGTCAATTCCGCCTAAATTAGGGGGACATGTTTTTCACATCAGTTGGATGGGGGTGCCTAAGGATCCCAATGTCTAAGAATGATGAGGTTTTATTTTGTGGTTCTTTGCTGAGGGGGTTAGTACTGGGTTTCTGTCTGTGCTGCTTGTTGAGATTTTTTTCCTCTGGCCTACAAACACACATATAAATGATCAAAAAGTGATTCTTGAATTTCTAGGAATCCCAGGTTAACTAAGAAGTTCTTGTAGTATTTTTCAAATACTTGAGGGGAATAACAAAATTCAGCTGTTTAAAACTTGATCCAGCAAGAAATTAAAATATGAAAAAGAAAGTGTTCCATAGGACTTCTCTCTCCTAAAGAAGTATCCACTTATAAGTCCTATTATTTATTACTTGCAAGGTCTGTTTGGGTTGGGATGTGCACCCCACAATGCAGGCCAGGTGGTGCTGAGTTGGGCCATGAATGGACCTCTGGCTAAAACCACCGAAACTGGAAGGAAAGGGTTGACAGAAGCATATGGATTTTTTCTTTTGTTTTCACTTGCACCACCTTCTTGAAATGAGCCCAAACTGTGTTTTGTTTGTTTGTCTTTTCCCTTGCAGTGGAGCCCTTTAATACTCAACCCCAGTTACACTATATTGCACTTTCTAGGAGCTACAAAGGTAGTTTCTCAGCATGGTGCTTTGTTCTTGCTGGCATATTTCATTTTAAATGGTTATGGCAGCATGTTCTTCCATATCACTCCATTTTCCTGCTTACCAGTTTGAAACATGCATCTGTTGCTTTAAGGTGGCTGAAGTTCTAAACAGTCTATTAACTGCGGAAACTTTTCCTACCACCTTGTCATCTCTGGGTGGGAAACTTCCGGAAAAGCTTGGCTGTGAAAATGAAGGCCTGCCGTACTCACGCAGTCAGGTTGATGAGGCATGCATGATGTTGTGCAAACATGCTGTGAACTGCTGTGTTCTTGGTTTGAATATACTTCAATGGCTGAAAAAAATTTATTTTCTATTCCATTTTTTATGGCGTTGTCACTTGAAAGGCAAGTTGTTGACGTAGTGGCATTTGCTTAACTTGTGGTTGGTCCTTTTGTATCTTCAGAACAGACAGCTCCAAGGTCTGAAGGGACTGTTCAACAAGAATCCCAGGCACAGTTCTTCAGAAAACAGTTCTCATTATGTTCGGAAACGATCAATTGGAGATAGAATCCTGCGTCGCACAGCCAGTGCTCCGGCCAAAGGCAGGAAGAAGAGCAAAATGGGCTTCCAAGAGATGGTAGAGATAAAGGATTCTGTGTCTGAGGTTGCGAGAGACCAAGATGGTGTTGTGAGGAGGACCGCGCGGAGCCTGCAGGTGCGCCCAGCCTCAATGCCTGTGGGCAAATGTTTTCTTGGGTCTCTGTCGCTGCCTGCGTCCGAAACAGCAGAAGACGCTGAAGGAAAAGAAAACTCTCCGGGTAAGACGCTTTAAGTTTCTCTGAAAAGAAACGCCTGTAAGCTGCATTTTGGTTTCTAGGTATGATAACGTAGTTGACATTTTATAGTCAAAGTAAAAGATATCGAAAAATAAATGTTTTAGAGTCATTTTTTAGGCCAGATTTTAAACTTTGCAGGGAGGGTGGTGGAAGAGCCATTTCACCTAATGCCTTAAAATCACATTGACATCTGGAAGTGACAGTGAGGGATCACATCAGGTGTGATTTCGGCCTATGGATATTTAATCGACACCTAATGAGGTGTGGCAGAGGGAGGGGCAACCTGCAAAATACGAGCAGAGATCTTGGTTTTCTAAGTGGGTACCATATATTTGCTGATTGTTCTCAGGTTCAGTAGAATTACATTGATGTTTCTGAGGTTGAATATAGTTGCATTTCTCTCCCCAACACGTAATACATTTCTGTGACTGGAAATGTTTATGGAGAAAAAGGAAAAGCCAGATGTTAAGCCATCATCTTCCCTTGAGATATCTTTGCTTCCTTGAGAGGTAGCTCAGGCGATGTCTTCCTGTGGCCTCATTTCCCTGACCCCTGGATGTGGCCAGGATGGCGGCGTGTCTGCAGGTGCTTTCCAGCTACGAGCTCCTCGAGCATAGGGACCCGGTGTTACCCAGCTTTCCCCGAATTTGAGCATCATGCTTCACTCATATCAGTAACTTGATAAAGAGTGACACTTGCCTTTCAGTGCACCAAGCTCCTGACTTGGGTCAGTGAGTCCTGCTGCTGCCTTGTTCTAGACAATTTATCACCAGAACTGGGTCCATTTGAGATCTCTGCAACAAGTATGCTTTCATTAAACCAAAATCATCTCAGACAAGTAGAATGTGATACCTGTTTCTTTCAGGAAATTTTCCCTTTTTCATACACTCTAATTTCAATGATCCATTTTCTCACAAATGCCATTTTACTTGCATTAATTTTTATTTTAAGGTATTCTACAGAGAGAAAGAAATTTTTGAATTGTTTATTTGAATGAGAGAAGGGAGTTTAAAAGTCTGAAATTTTGCTAAGAGGAATATCAGAGAACAGATGAAATATGTGATTCAAAATTTGTATCAGATTTCCATTTTGGGGAAAATAAGGCTATCTTTATAGAAATCAGTGATAAAATGCCCAAATTAAAATGTCAATACTGTTAAGGTGAGTTAGAAAGCAGTATTGGAGTGATGTTTCTGTCCTCCATTTGAAAAAACAGTTACGTCAGTTAGTCATTCATAGATGCATTTGCGCATGTGAAGACGGCGGCAGATGCAGAGCAATACATCGCCATGGGGTGATTCAAATGTTAAGTTGAGAAAGTGCCAAATACAAAATTCTATACATAGTTCTGTGCCCCTATAAAAACTCACAGTGTGTATGTTTGAGTGATGACATAAGGTATTTAATTTTCTTCTTTGTAATTTTTGGGTTTATCAAATTTTTATGATAATTTTTTTAGTTAGGAAAATGTTTAATAAGTTAAACAAATTATTCTATTAAAAGAATCTGATCAAGAATACTTGAACACCTAATATTGTCTTAGCACTATACTAAGCATGATGGGGTGCCCCAAATTGCTGTGACTTGTGTGTTTTTATAATTTTCCTTACTGTGCCTGATATTTTACTGCCTCTTTTAGGGGAGAATGCAATATGAAATGTGTGTATTAAAAACCAAAAATTTGATTGACAGGAAATTAGATATTGAAAATGATATAAAATTAGTGACCAATTCTTCATTTTTAAGTCAACATATATTGATATTTTAATATATTTTTGCACCATCTGTTTTGTTTTAGAAATAAATGAAATTAGATGTATTGCCAAAATGTTTTTTTAATAATATAATTTGTGTTTTTTACTAATATATGCTTACCTTTGAAAGCTTATAGTGTCTTGCTTACAGGTACCACAGTGCTTTGTTTAACAGAGCTGTCTTGTTCTGTTTTTATTGCCATGCTTCTGTGTAGTACAAATCTGACTAGGAAACAACTTAAGGTAATCCTCACTGTAAAAGTATGGTAACTCATGACATTTTTTTTAACAATAAATATTACATCCTTAACTGATGTAATAGCTATTCAAAGGGAAACGTCAGTGAAATGCCTATAAATATATTTCACCATTTATTCATCATACAGATACTTTGTTGCAAATCTATACAACCCATAATTATCTTCCGTCACAATGTAACAGATTTACATTCTCCATTTGTCTGTCTGAAGACAAACATGAGTGTTTGCAGCACCTATAAAAAGCGCAACATGGCACCTAAAATGTTGTTTGTTTCATTTAGCAGAAGACAAGGATGGCAGCAGAAATGGGAAGGCAAGTACAAAAGACCAACATTTTCCAGTTTTCAACAAAAAGTTATCCTCTTCCTCCAACGCTCTTCTCCACAAAGACGTCAGCCAAGGGGACTCTGCTGTTCCTACTGCCAACACGTCAGTCACAGAGCAGTTGGGAGTGCCGGGGTCTAAGGGTGGGAGGACCAAGTCATCTGTGTCAGGTGATGGCCAGGAGCACCACTGTCCCAACAAATCCCTCTCCCCAAGGCAGCATTTGGCTCTTAATCCTGCTGTTAACCTACCAAAATCTCTACATGGTGTGAAAACCAAGGAAAATGGAAATGCTGGGGTCTTTGCACAAGGGAAAAGCTCATTGTCAGGAGGCATTCTTTCTCAAAGCAGTCTGGAGATTAAAAAGTTGGAAGGAAATTCGGGTAAGGGTAGAGCTGCAATATCCTTTTCACTGTCAGATGTCTCTACGCTGTCTTCTGACATACCTGACTTACATTCCACCGCGATTCTGCAGGAGACTGACATTTCCCATCTTATTGACAATGTCACTTTAACGCATGAGAATGAACTGGGCAGTTCCATCTCAGCACTGATTGGCCAGTTTGATGAAACGAGGAATCAGGCTGACTTGACAGTTGTTTCTCATCTTCATAGCACCAGTGTGATGTCGGGCCATCCTTCCTTGCCCACTATGGACCTAAAAATGCCCTTCAAGCATGGCTCTTCCAAGGGGAAACCCAAGTCATCCCTGCTGTGCTCATCTCCTGAGCGAACTGCAGTCTTAAGTCCTGAGACCTCTGAATGCTCAACACGCACAGTTGTTTGGGAAACTGCCCTTACTCCTCATGTCTCTAAAACCAAACCAGATGATGACTCCTCTGGTAAGGCCAAGACAGGGGCTGTAGAAAGCAACGCGCCTCTTTCCTTTAACGCTTCTCACTGCTGGTTACCCAAAAGTCCCGCCAATGGGAAAGACTGGGAAATACTCAAGAACCACAGCCCTGCCTCATCCACTGACTTGACACTGGGAGATGTAATAGCTGGTCCCACTCTCTGTTTAATTTCTGGGGAGAGCAGTCTCGTCGAAATGGATGGGGACTCAGAAAATCTGTCTATAACCACATATGAATATAGGCGAGAAGGCGCGAGTCACCTTGCTTCCCCTTTAAAACTGAAGTACAGTCAGGATGTGGTGGAACATTTTCAAAGAGGCTTGAGAAATGGCTACTGTAAAGAGACTCTCCACCCTCCTGTCTCTGAAATATTCAACAACATTCAAGATGTCCAAAATCAAAGTATTTCTCATCTAGCCTATCAGGGTGCTGCTTTTATGCACAAGCATTTCTCAAATTCAGATGCAAAAATGAACCAGACCTGTGTGCCCCCATCTAGTGCTCAAGACTTGCATGCCCCTGAACCCAAGCAGTCCCCACACCCTCCTCTGCCTATTCTGAAGCTGCCCAGTCCCTGCAAATCCAAAAGTCTGGGGGACTTAACATCAGAGGACATTGCCTGCAATTTTGAAAGCAAGTACCAGTGTATCAGTAAGAGTTTTGTTACAACTGGCATCAGAGACAGGAAGGGTGGGACTGTGAAGACCAAGTCGTTAGAACCCATGGATGCCCTGACTGAGCAGCTGCGGAAACTTGTGTCCTTTGACCAGGAAGACAGCTGCCAAGTGCTGTATTCGAAGCAGGACGCCAATCAGTTCCCCAGAGCGCTGGTTAGAAAGTTGTCATCCAGAAGTCAGAGCAGAGTGCGCAATATTGCCAGTCGTGCCAAGGAAAAGCAGGAAGCCAGCAAGCAAAAAGGTGTGAACCCCACCCACGTGGGTGGAGTGATTCTTCGAAACAAAGCCTCCGCGCCCCCTCCCACAGGGAACCGGCACTCCACGGGCTCCTACATAGCCGGGTACCTGAGGAGCGCCAAGGGCAGCGCAGTGGAGGGCCGGGGCATCCCAGAGGGAGCATGTGCAGCCCTGCACGCCAGCCACGCTGACCAGTTTTGCTCCAATAATTCTGTTTTGCAGACAGAGCCCAGCAGCGATGATAAACCAGAAATTTATTTTCTTCTGAGACTGTGAATTACATAAAGCTGCATTTTTGATGTTTACATGGTATTCTGTAGAAATGTCAGAGTTTTAGTAAATCCTTGGCTTTGAAATGATTTTAAAATGTATTTTTAAACTTGTATTTTGGTCTCCCTTCGACTCCATGAGTTCCTTCTGTTTATGCATTTATATACAGATTTGGGCGACATTTCCCGTGTACCTATGACCTCTCTCCCCTGTGCTGTAAACTCTCTCTGTGTGAAATATGTGCATGCCCTAGATGTGAAACTTCTCAGCAGCTTGGGTTACGACGTACGTATGTTTCACCCAGATGCTCTTTGCGCGGAGTCCTCAGTTTACTATTGCAAATGTAATCATTCTTACTCTAACTTGAGTTACTGAAGAGTCTTTGCAGAGGACAAAGGGATGAATTCTTGATTTTGAAGCCATTATCATCTTTCTTATTTTTCTTTCTTTGTTGAGTAGCCCAGATGCATTTTAATAACTTAGTTAAAAGATGATTAAAATAATTACCTTACCCTTTGAAATTTCTCTTCCTCAACCAGAATAAGAGTTCAAAGGAGATCGGTGGGTGCTCCCCACAGACTCTCACTTTACAAAAGGCTGTGAGGGTGTAAGGGACACAGCAAACTTCTGTATATGAGGACAAAATTGTTTGCTTTACATACATTTTGTAACATATTTTTGCTAATGGCTTTGTATGTAACAAGAACACAGTTGCCAAGCTGTGTGTTGTACTTCTGAATTTTATGATTAAATCATAGACTGCAAATAATGGCTTTCAGAAAGAGAGACTTCCATCAGATGCTAACGATAGCAGCAGGAAATGAAAATCCCTGCCCCCCGCCCCAATGCTTTTAAGAAAAAAAATACCTTCTCATAATAAAATCCAAGTGAATAGATAATTAGAAGAACCCTTTTCCTTCAGGGAGCGAAGTAACTATATTTTAGTATCCACATACATTATTTTCACTGTGAATCCATTTTTGTATTGCATGTTCAGATGTCCCTCTTTGCTTTTTTGTAACATTAACTGCAATGATGTTCTGGGAATCCATGAAAATATAATTAAAGCAGATTTTTAAACACTTGCTGACTAGGTTTTTTTTTTTTAAATTGAAGTTCCGATGGCAACTGCTGAGAAAACACATGGAAATGTTTTCCTTTTCATTTCTTTGCAGCAGAAGGGGTAAGTTCTACAGGGGACAGATTCAACCCCGTGCAAGCTGAGGCTGATCTGGGAGATACAAACAAACTCTTTCCTTAAACAGCAGTCGATGTCTCTGAGTGTTTTCATTGTGCTTTAAAGACTGTATTTTAAGGTGACTTGAAAAGAAATCAAATGTAATGAGTTTCTTTACATTTGATGTTGGTATTGCTAGCTTAAGAAATATTCCTTCCCAAGTCCTGCCCTGGGGGATTGGGGGGGGGGGATGGGGAAAGGCAGGGGACATGCCATGTCTGGCAGATCAGACCACCTCAGACTGGTTGTGTTAGGGGAGTTGTCCTTCAATTCTTGGATATTCTGTGGGTTTTTCAAAAAAAATGTTTGTTCTCTTTGCTTTTCGGTTTTGTAACTCTCTATTGGAAATTTCTATCTATCGCCTTAAGCTTAGAGATTGTATCCTCAGTTGTATCCAGTCTTCTAATGAGCCCTTTGAAGGAGTTTTGATTTTTAGTATTTCTTTCTCAGTTCTTTCTCAAAATTTTTATCTCTCTGCTTACATGTTCTGTTTTTGCACGTTGTCTACTTTTTCCATTGAAGCCCTTGGCATAGTAATCATAATTTTTTCAAATTCCTGTCTTGATGATTCCAACATTTTCCCACATCTCCCTGACTCTGTTGCTTGCTCGTGTGTCATCCAACAGTGTCGGTTGCCGTTTAGTATGCCTAGTGGGTTCTGGCTGAAAGCTGACCCTGATGAGGTGGCTCAAAAGAACCACAGTGAAGCGATGTAATGTGTGTGTTGAGGAAGAAGCATTCTATAGTCCTATGAGGAAGTTTTTATTTTTCAGTGAGTCTATGTCCCTGGACTATAAACTTCACCATTACTTCTCAGTATTTCCTCCCCCTTAAGTGGGCCAGGATGGTTAGATGGGCTGAAGCTGGGCATTTTCTTTCCCCCAGGCTGGTTAGGCTCTGATGACCCTAGGAGGCAAAGTTCTGGTGAAAATTTTCTCTTAGGGCAGGGCTTGGTGAGAACAGAATGTTCTGGCATATTTCAACATGGTTCCTTTTCTCCTTCCCCCACTGGAAACTTGAGGGGATTTTTCTCCATATTCAGTGTGAGGACCTGGCAGAGCTTCAGAAGTAAACTCAGAAACACGTGGGGGCCCCTACGACTGGGCCATCCTGGAGTTTTTAAGTCTCAGGTTGTCCACACTGAGCCTCCCTACAGTAACACGTCAATTACAGTTCAGGTTTTTCTCCACCACTGGCTTCCGTGGAGGTGGCTGTTCATGGCTTTCTGCTCTGGTAAGTTGTGATTTCCGTATTTCCCTGTGTGTTGCTCCAATTTGGGCAGCAGCAGTTTGCCCTGTGACCTCAATTCCATGACAGATCTGAAAGAGTTGTTGATTTTTCAGTTTGTTCATCTTTATAATTGTTTGGTGATTTCTAAGCACCTAATATGTCAGACTGGAAAGAGTCTTGAATCACACACTTAAAAAAAACACACCTAAAATATCTGACATCTTATCTCAGTTATTACAGAAAAAGTACCTACAGCAAACTCTAACATGCTAACATTTTATTGGGGGTGGGGGGAGTTGGGATGGATGTATTCCTGGGGAAACAAGAATGAAGGTAAAGGGAATTGAGGCAGATAAAGGAAAGAAAATTCAAGAGCCTGAGCTAACGAGATGGCCATGCCTTCACAACACAATCAGCCAGGTGTTGGCGATTTGCAGGGTGTCTCCAGAGAAGCCGCATGGAAACAGCCCATCTCAGAGCAGTCCCTTATAGAGGAGGAAAGGTGAGAAGTATATCTTCTGCTGTCCTTCTTGTCTGCTTTCTTCCAGTGGTGAAGTCCACCCTCTAAGACATTAACTTCCTCTATGTCCAGGCTGTGGTAGGCAGCCCCTCCAGGCAGCTCCTGGGGCAGCCAGAGCCTCTGTCCTTCGGTGTAGCTGTCTCTCCACATCATCTGGGCCACTGTACAGTGGCAGTGACTGGGACCTTAACACTGTGGCAATATTTCAAATAGCTGGAAGCACTGCAAATGGTTGCTCCCTGGGTGGAATAGGGGTAGACGGGGAATGGTCCATCTAGGTCGATACAATAACTGGCTTTCCTGTCTATATCCTGCACCAGATCTTGTATGAGACCAAGAAGCTTTCCCTGCTTCTTAAGGAAGGAGGTGCAAGGCCAGTCCTTGCAAGTAGTAGTCAGTTTCAATTCCCTAAGATTTAAAGAGGATTAGCAAACCAAGTGATAGCTATCACTGCTCCCAGGTTCACAGCTGATATTAATCAACTCCCTCGCCTGTCACCCATTCTAGTTTCTCTCACCGTTAGCATGTCAGCTGCCCTAAGTTGCTCACCTGGTACATTGACACAGTCCCTCGTCCTGGTATACATGAACCCCAGGTTGTTTTCCTTTGTCAGGCAATAGTTGCTGTGGGCATCCATTTATGACTGTCACTGGGCACAGAATCGCCAAGGCGTGCCTTGGTGAGTCCTGCTCTCTGGATGTACTTGCATTTGTCCCCATTGTGTAGCAACAACCCTGTTTCTCATGATGACCGGAGTCCATTAAACTGTCAGTACAGTAATTCTTTTCTTGCTTATCCACTGGCATGCTGAGCTTAAAACACGTCAATTCCAGTTCAGTAAAATCCTTAACATGTTCTCTAGGAAGCTGTGCTCCCCTGGCCATCAGGATCTCCAAGCCAGCAGACACAAGATTGTAGGGACAGAAAATACAAATCTGGCAACTGGGTCATTGAGAGTGAGGGTAGGAGAGGCTGAGCCTAGTTCGACCCCTCGGTTTCCAGAGCCCCAGTTCTTGGATCCATGTATAGGGCCTGAGCCTGCCACTGTGGTCTCTTTGTTCATTAGCCCATTGTGAAAGCCATGGGTTGACCAAAGGGAAGCTGGCTGACACCCAGAAAGTAGGTCATCCTACTTACCTGGTTGTTGAGAACCTCTTGTGGCTATGCCTGTATTTTCAGAGTCACTCCTGAGAGGGGCCGTATTGTGACAGTGGTTCATATCTATAGAACCCCAGTAAATCGTTACAACTGTCTTTGAATTAGGTTCAAGATTTTTCCTTCTCCATTAATGGTTATAAGGAACTTCCCATGAGGCCATAGGTGTGAGCTGTGGGAGTGGCACTGTGTTATGAGGCAGGTGATATGAGGCCAACAAGTCATATTTTTTGCATCTTCTGGACTACTTGAGTCTTTTCTTAAATATACCATTTCTGTAATACAATAGTTTGTTTCCATGCCTGTCCATCTTTTTCTGGGAGTTTGCATTAACACCAGCTCATGATTCGCAGCTCCAATGGCAATTACTTGGTACACCATCGTCAGGCACTCAGGCCTTACTTCAGAGGGGGTGTCCCTTCATGTTCCAGACCACTGGACCCCTAAACATTTCACTGATGTTTCAGGCTCCATAGTCATCAAGGGCTTACCACCTACCCTCTGACATTCATGTGTTTCATTAAGGCATTCAAATTACTTGATCACTCTCCTTATTAGGTCTAATTAGTGAAATGTCAATCAGTGTAGAAGGCTAGAATAATGTACTATGGAGCAGCAAGGTGATTGATATCGCTACAGAATAGACCGTGACAGACAGTGGGCAAATTAACTGCTGTCCTGGAATGGAAAGGGAACTGCTTTTGTTGCTCTCTATTTGGTGGCTTTTGCATGTCTTTATTCTAATACTCTCCCCCCGCCCCCGAGCCTTTTGACCCTTTCCTCATTACTCTGCTGAGTAAAATCCAACAAGCCACCTCAACTTACTGTGAATGCAGGCTTTAAGGAGTGATTCCCACCTAACTTAGAACTGGTATGCATTAATTTTATTGGGACATTATTAAGGCCTGCTAGACATTAAATTCCAAGGTATGGATTAGTTGTCCATTTGAATGAATTCTCCCTCATGGCCTTAATTTTCGGTTCCCTGATCCAACATCCTCAAGATCTTCCCCTATTGATGGTTCTCTGGTTTGTTCTTGATATATTTCTATGTAGTCTTACCTTCAAGCTATTTATGGCTCTCACAGACTGCTTTCAAATGACAATTAGCTGCCATGAGCTTATCAAGGGTTTCAGTACCCTCATAAGTAGCCAACCACAGCGGCAGGCTTATAATTATAGCTACCCTTGTAATGATCAGTTGAAGCAGCAACTTGCTATCCAAAGGCTTTCCCTAAACCTCCACCTTATCCTAGTTAATCACAAGGCAAAACGTTAGTAATTCTGATGCCAGAGTGTGACAGCCACTGTTCCTCCCCCACTTCTGCCACCAATTGCCTCAGCCTGGCTCTCTTAGAGAAGATAATCTGAGGGATAATACAGTCCCAGGGAAGCAAGAGTATGGGGGAAGAGGAAAAAGAGGTGGGTCAGGGGAGAGATCCCTCTTGGTCATGATAATTTGAGATTCATTCCTATTAGACACCCATTTGCAGAGGTCAGGTTGACAGTGTGGAGTGTCAGGTAGAGGTCAGGGCTGGCTATAGGTTTGGGAATGTCTGACATAAGTAGATCAGGTGGGGTTGCCCAAGAAGAGGATGTATAGAGAAGGGGATCTGAGAAACCCTCGTTTCAGATGACAAGTAGAAGAGGAAGATCTAGAAAAGGAGACAAGAAACATGCAGAAAAGAAGGAAGACACTTGGAAGAATGTCACAGAAGAAAAAGATGAGGGTGTTTTAAGAAGGAGGTCTGCACATAGTTGTAAAAGTGTTATGTAAACATTTCCAAATTTCATAGAAAAATGTAGCTGTTCCGCCTTTCCGGAGCAATCGGCAGGTCTGACAGCATGGGGCTGCATTCTGCGTGGTAAAAACCTGTTGCAGGCATGCAGAGCCTGCGCTCAGTAGGAGACGTGACAACCCAGCTGCCCTTCCTCCCACCCACGCCCCCTTGTCTTGCTGATTACTGGGGCTTGCCGGTCTTCGTTGATCATCATGCTTGCATTATTGAATGTCCGCAGGGGAGAATTATTTCTCTGTGCATAACTCTCTCCATCAAAGCCAGGAAATCAAAAGATGGCCTTGAAAAAGCCATGTGTTTAAAAGCAAACTCGGAGAAAGGATGTTTCTTTGTGGAAGTGAAGAACAGTGTATATGTTTTAATAAGGAAACAAAGCCGCTTCAAAAGAAGAAGCTCTGCCTGTTTTATTCAATTACAATTCATTATCTCCTTGGCTTTTGAGTTGATCCTACTTGAAATTCATTTGCAAATTCAGTTCCCAGAACTGATATTTCTCAAGTGGTTTCACATTGTTATTTTTCCTACACAATTAACCTCAGCAAGTCCTGAGGACTGTTGCTGTTGCTGAGGACAGTCCTATGGACTGTTGCTGTCCATATTTTCTAAACACAGAATATATGAACTGACTGAGGATGTTTTTCAAATCTAAATTCACACTTAGGAGCATTTGTCCTGTCCTCTGCTGATTCTCCCAGCTGCCAATTTGGAGCACCATCATACTAGTGGCAAGGCCTAACACTGCCAGTTCAAATCAAATTCTACCCAAAAGTCCATTTCTAACCATTCCACGTGCAGGAGACCATCTTGGGAACAAGGCAGTGTCTGTGTGGAGAGTAGTTCACTCCATCCCTTCGAGAGCCCTTGCCTCCCGGAGAACCAGCCTCAGCAGCAGGATGTAGGGTGTGGGTTCTACATCCTGTATATGGTCTTCTGCTCCTCATCACCCCTCCCCTACCTTCAATTCCTCCTTCAGCTCCTCACCTTCCACCATGCCCTGGCCCAGCACCTCTTGGTGACAGGAAGTCCTGTTTCTGGGTGCTGATTATATTAAGGGATGATAACATTATAAACTAGAAGCTTCATCTCTCAGGAGAAGGGAATACTAGTCTGTTTAGTCAAATCTTTTCTTGTAAATTCAAAGCAGTGTGTGTACCCTTGTGATTAAAATATTCACCTCTGGGCCCAACTGCTTCTAGGCAAATCCCATTATTTACACTTTACCATCATCTATCAAATGGAAATAATTGTAGATCTACCTCCTGTGTTGTGAGGATTATATGAATTAACATGTAAAATCCCTAATTAGTAGTTGGCATATGGTAAATGCTCAAATTTTTGCTGTTATGATATATAATTGTTGTTACTGTATGGCCAACTATTGCAACTTCTTTTTCCCTTAAGTTATTGTGTAACCACTGGGCTCATCAGTATCTTTTTCTCGAATTTTTTGTTAGAATTTTCTGACTTATGGGCAATTTTCTGCATCCGTCCTTTCTGACTTATAGAAATAGAAATTTTCATTCATAATATATAGGCATATACATACTTATTAGAAGAAATAGAATGTCTATGTTCATCTATAGAAAATACATATTTATATTTTATTGTCAGATTAATAGAGGAAGGAAATCACTCATATGCCAAAATTCATCACTTAGTTCCAGTCAAATTTTTCTTAATACTTTCAACCTCTTCTTCACTTTGTTTTTTACTCTGAATTCCTTTGACATTTATGCATAGAATAAGTCATCATTTTGCATTATTCTTCAGGCTGTTTTGTGATTTATTTTTACATCTAGTTCCTTATTTCCATTTAGGTTTTCACAGTGAGACCATAGCTTGCTCTGAACACGGCACCGTTTCTGAGGGCGTAATCAGGGTTCTGAATGTTTTTCACATTCATACCCCCAGGGTGTCTGCCATCTCCCTTTGCTGCTTCAGTGCTTGTTTGCATAATTTACTTTAACTAATGTTTTGAACTTATTTTTCCATTTTTGAACTTTTCATTTTGAGATAATTTAAGAGTGATGAAACTGTCATGAAAATAGCTTAAAGAACTCCTGCATCCCCTTCACCCAGCTTCCCCAAATGTGAACATCTTCCAGTAACTACAGTTCAATGATCAGAAACAGAAAGTCTATACTGATATAATACTATTAACTATTTTACAATCTTTGTTCAAGTTTTATCAATTATCCCCCAATGACCTTTTTTTCCTGGACCAGATTCCAATCTAGAATCCCACATTGTATTTAGTCTACACATCTTCTTGGTCTTCTTGAATCTGTGAAAGAAAGTTCCTTAGCCTTTGTTTGTCTTCATGGTTTTGACACTTTTAAAAGGTATTGACCAGTTATTTTATAAAATGTCCCTCTGTTTTGGTCTATCTGATCTTTGGGTCATGATTAAATTTTGGTTATTCATTGTTGGCAAAAATCCCACATACTTGCTTCAGTGATGCTTCCACTGGACGTAGGGATGTCTCTTCCACTGGCAAAGAAGTTCATGAGAATTCAGGAGCTTGATCTCCTCAGCTTCATTAGGGTCTCCCCACGCGTCCCCATGCTAGCCACAGGATCCCACTCTTTCCCAGTCAATGCCCTCACTTCAACAGTAGGCACCCTGTAAGGCTGGGAGTTTGACTTGTATTGTCATTCAGCCAATAACACGAGGAGGTTTTCCTTTTGATTTTCGGCAGTCTCAGCCTCACAGCTACAGGAGATCAGGGGCCTTCAGGGCATGTGTAGAAGTTTTCAGGTCATTAATGTGGTGCCTGAGCAGGGACTTTATATCCACAAGCTCATCTCTTTCTTGCACTACTTTGTCCAGCAGCATTAGGATCAACCAGCCAATGTTACTATATTTGTTAGCTTCACAAATGTGTTTGAAAATACCGTATACAGAGTCACTCAGTTCCTCGCTCCTTGTAAGTGGTTGATTAGTATCTAATGCAGCCATTCGGCCAGATCGTGTCATGAGTTATCCATGCTCTATGCTGCTGGAAATGGAGCCATTAGCATCTTTAAATCTAGTCAGATGAGAGCGCCAGTTCTAGAAAGCCCAGAATCAATTCAGAAAACTCATTCCTAAAATTCTCTTCCCCTAGTACTACTCTCAGTACAAAAATATCTGTATTAGCCAGGGTTCTCCCAGAGAAACAGAATCAATAGTGTGTGTGTGTGTGTGTGTGTGTATTGGCTTGTTCGATTGTGGAGGCTGAGCAGTCCAGACCCAGGAGTGCCAGTGGTCTAGTTTCAGTTGAAGTCCAAGCCTGAAGGCAGGAACAGAGTGATGTCCCAGGTCAAAGACAGTAAGGCAGAGAGAAAGAGTTCTTTCTTACTCAGCCTGTTTATTCCACTCAGACCTTCCACAGATTGGATGGGGCCCACCCACTTTGGGGAGGGCAATCTGCTTTCCTCAGTCTACCAACTCAAACATTAATCTCATCCAGAAATATCCTCACGGACACACTCAGAATAATGTGTGATTAAATATCTCGGCACCCCATGGCCCAGGCAAGTCGACACATAAAATTACATTGCACCTTTTCAGCACATCAAGTCAGAAGGCTATGATGCCATTTTATCTCATTACTGGCAATGCTACCTTGCATCCCTTGGATAAGGCAGAGTCTTCCAAGGTTCTCCACTATAACATTACTATTTTCCTCTGTATAGGGTAAGTATTTATTAATGATTCTTGACTGGAATAGTTATTTATTACTGTAATGTTACCAAATGATTTTATATTGCCATCATTTCTTCTAAATTTACTAATTGGAATTTTACTCTCCTGTTTAGTTAGTCAATTATTTTTATCACCATGGACTCATGAATGTATATATTTTATATTCTGGGTTGTAATCCATTACTCTCATTCTTTATTTTGTTTCTGAACTTGTTCTAGATTTGGGTATTAGGAACCTCTTTCTTTTTTTAAAAAAGATTTTATTTATTTATTTTTAGAAAGAGGGGAAGGGAGGGAGAAAGAGAAAGAGAAGCACCAATGTGTGGTTGCCTCTCATGTGGCCCCCCTCTGGGGACCCGGACCACAACCCAGGCATGTGCCCTGACTGGGAATCCAACTGGTGACCCTTTGGTTTGTAGCCCACGCTCAATCCACTGAGCTATACCAGACAGGGAGGAGCCTCTCTTTAAGTTATATTTAAATTGCTTTTCTCTATGAATGCT
Organism: Anoura caudifer; assembly: GCA_004027475.1. Classification (NCBI taxonomy): domain Eukaryota; kingdom Metazoa; phylum Chordata; class Mammalia; order Chiroptera; family Phyllostomidae; genus Anoura; species Anoura caudifer. Next base: position 462,310 of record PVKU01000210.1, on the reverse strand, counting down.
CGTGTTCAGTTATGTAAGATGAGCATAAATACATAAACAAGGTTTATGATTATAATGTTATGGATTGTTTGCATAAAAATCTTTTAAGAACATTTAACTTTTAGAACCATTTAATGAAAGATTTTACCCTAGATAATAGGAACTTAAAAGCCACCCCAGATAAAAACAACAGGAAGCACAACACCCTCCCCACCACTATTAACTCATATTTTACTCTTCCAGATCAGCAACTGTTTGTAGGAATTGTACTGAAATGTTGGAAAGACATTCTTACTAGCTAAAGATGCTGTTTCAAGTAAAAGGGGAGGAAACATGAGATCACTGACATTTTAATGTGACTTTACTGATTTGATCTTATGGAAAATATATAGCATTTAGTACCCTCATACTTTTATAGTGCCTGATACTATAACTCATTCATTTTCTTCACAAAATCTTTGTAGCTGAAAAAGGCTTACCATATGTCATCTATATTCACTGGTTTCTTTGGCTGCAATTCACAGAAGGCAATCGTAGCTGTCTCATTCCAGATTGAATTTATTGAATGTATATAGGGTAACTCACGGAATTGGGCAGAACAGCTAAGGAATCTGACTCAAAAGATGGCAGGTGTCAGAAGGGCTGCAGAAATTCATAAAGGACTAATGAGTAGACCCTTTGAACAGCCTCAGCCTCCCTGAAGATAGACTTTAGAGAAAGAGCATGTAGTGTACCATGTGGCCAGTACCAAAAAGATTGGGTCCGCTTGGGCAGAGGCAGGGGCATTGTCTTGGTTCAGATTCCCCCAGAGTCTGACTCAAGAGCAAGTGGTTTGTTTGGGAGCTGATCCCAGGGAGGTTTATTTGAGTGGGGGAAGAGGGGCAGCAAAGGGAAAGAAGCCAATAAAGCATTTGTTATCAAAGCAATTCCCTCTTTTGGCAACTGGGATTTCATCTCGTAGGGAAACAGGTAAGAACACACACCAGAGTTATCTCAACTGTGAGATGAGGAGGCTGTTTTCCAACTGTATCTCTACATGATTTGTTAAGGATTTACTTCTAGGACATTCACTTGAGTATTTCTGGCTTGTCCTGTGTGTGAATTGATCATGTTATTGCAACTAGACAAAACTTCTCAGGCAAGGAGTCATGGGGCTTTGCAGTGGGCGGCCTTCTGTTACGAGAATTGAGTGCTGAGAAGACATGGTCAGAGAGCAGACCCATCTGCTTCAGTGGTTACATTAAGCCAAATGGGATGCTCGTACTAGAAGTTGGGAGCCTCGTACGGGAGGCTAGACAAGCAAAAACAGTAGTTATTCCTTTCACCATGAATGCAACCCTCTCATTTTACACAAGCAGTTGTTTGCAGGTCACACTGCTACATCTGTATCAGTTAGGATGCTGCAGCTACAAGAAGGAGCATATCAAAGTAAAAGTGGTTTGAAGACTAGAGAATGCAGCATATCAGGCACGATAGAACACAGTATGCTGCGTTAAAAAACAACCTCTATCGGTGGCTAACACAATAGAAGTTTATTTTTTGCTCACACAAAGCCTGCTGAGGGTTCGGGCAGCTTCCCACAGCAGCTGTTTTTTAGGTATTGGCTCATTGTCCCTGGATGCTTGGTCCTGAGGCACCTCTGTAAGTGTCCATGCTCCCACAACTACCACTGCAGGGAAAGGGTGTCAGGGTGTCAGGGAGTCACTGGGCATGGCATGCAACATTTCATTTCAGTTCCAGTCATGGAGCCTTGCTTTGGTGGTGAAGCACTGTGCTCCTGTGTGTCCAGACGTAGAGAATAGTACATCGACAACCGGAAGTAATAAGTGCCTCCAAAGGTTTATTTTTATTTTTCTCCAGTAGAAAATCTGAAGCTAGGTAATCCCAGGGTTATTTCAGTGGCTCAGCAATTATTTGAAGACTCGGGTGCTTTCCTTCTTTCCAATCTGGCGTCTCTGTCAGGGATATCTTTTTTGTCACAAGATAATGACGGCAGCTCCAAATGTCTCATTCTCTCGTGTCAATATCCAGAAGCAGGAAGAGTGAAGTGGGGTATCTTTGCATCTTTTTTTTATCAGGTGAAGCGGGGCCACCCTCTTAACCAGGGAAGAAAATCTTTCCTTGAAACAGACTTCCCATTATACCTCACTAGTCAGACCCGGGTCACATGGCTACACTGAACTGCAAGGAGGATGACAAAGCAAACATCTGACACCTTCAGCTTCCCTCATGAGAGGCAGGCTCTGCCAGTTTAGAAGAAGGGATACGGGAGTGGCTGTGGGGTTCAAAGTCAATAAGGTACCATGCGCCTGGCACACATGGCAACAACGTTCTCCATGTCCAAGTGTAGGCGTATCAGATATCTGCCCGGACCACCGTGCTCTTGAAACACAACTTCCTCGGTCCTCACCGTGTGGGCCTCTGGACACATTTGCTGGTGGCAGCGTTGCACTCAGTCACAACCTCTGATTCCTGAGAAAATGGAGTATTTCCTGGGATCCAGTATCAAGCAACCCCTGGGAACAAGTCTATTTGGCTGATCAGATGAGAAACCATGTCTCTCATGGTTTGATAATTCAGTGTAATGTAAGAGGAGTTTCCATCATACCGAATTTTTTAGAACTCATCATCAAAACAGAAGACTACAAATGACTATGAGATCGGGTTTTGATAGTAAAAATTATCCCTTCTGACAAACAAGCTAAACTTGGCTTATTTTTCAATAAATCATCTTTGACTCTGAGAAATAAATGAACAACACTAAATAAACTGTTACTGTGTATATTAGAATCATACACATACTCTGGACTTTGAAAATGGTAGAGATGGTGGCAGAGACTCCAGTGTAAAATGGCAGTCACCTGACAGCTTCCAATTAAATTGCTTACAACAACAGCAAAAGAGAAAAAGTTTGCAATGCTGTTAAAAGCTAAAACTTAAAAAGTTTTATAATAAGCTGGAAAGAAATTCACTAAGTCTAAAACAAATAGAACTGGGCCAAGAAAAAAAAATCCCATTCACTCATTATTCTGGAAACAAAGGCAGCATAAAAACAGTGGAAGTATGCTTTATAATCCTTCTGTTGGCAACAGGAAGCCAGAGTACACCGACCAAAAAAGAAACACTCGCTTCTCTAAGAAAGCTAGCAGAATTCTTCCCCGTTCCTTACTGCTTTTAAGATTAGTTCAGAGATCTCAATGCCACCTCCCCCAGCCCTGAAACACACCAGGGGAATGTGAAAGCTCTGATCCCAGAATGCACTGCACCACCATGGGTTTCCCAAGTCTAGCCAACCTTCACAAGGAGGGGGTTGACTAGAAAGAACCCAGGCAGTGGTAGTGCATTCTTGCCTTCTTGGGATCATAGAATTCCTCTTTGATGTGGGGTCAAAGACCATCAACACATCCATGAGGTTAAGAAGGCTTTGGGGAAAGTTCTCAACTTATTGTACACTTCTCTTTTCTACCCTTGGTACTGAATGACTTCAACCCCAGTTTCAGAGTGAGTGCGTGAAACATTGCTCAGAGCATCGATTGTTGTATGTGTGCAATATGTGATAACTAACATTAACTGAATACCTATTATGTGCCATCTACTATTTTAAACACTTTACGTATATCAACAGGTAATCTTCACAATAACCCCACGAAGTAGGTGCTGTTATTACTTATTCTCGTATTGCAGACAAGCAACTGAAGCATAAGGAGATTCAATAGCTGCTTGAAATGTTCAGTTAGTAAATGGCTGAGCTGGGTTTTGAATCTACCTGTAGAGTCCAGCTCTCAATTCCATACTCTTAATTACATTTCTATATGGTCCTTGAAAAATATATAGTGAAATAGAAATTGTTTGTGTTGATGTATGTACTTGTATAGGTATAAACAAATATATGCATATGCGCATATGTTTGTCAATTGATAAAATGATGACAAAGTCATTAGCTAACAAGTTGGCACTGATATGGTAGAAAGTAGGGGTAGATGTATATCAGGATAAGTAAAATCCATCTTTCAAACCAGGAGCTCCAAAACACACAAAAGGTAGGTGAAGAGATTTAGCTGGAGAGAGAAATGGAGAAAGAAGAGCACTCACTGGGTTAAGTACTGCTACTGGTAGACCAGGCTACTGGTCATTTCTGTCTTGTCAGACTACATTCAGTTAATGGCACTACAATCTTAAACAAGCTAACTCAAGAAAAAATAACTTTTGCCCTGTCCATGTAGCTCAGTTGGTTAGAGCATCATCTCAACATGCCAAAGTTGCAGGTTCAATCCCTGGTCAGGGCACATAAAGGAATCAATTAATGAATGCATAAATTAAGTGGAACAACAATTTGATATCTCTCTCTCTCTCTCTCTCTCTCTCTCTCTCTCTCTCTCTCTCTCTCTCTCTCTCTCCTCTCTCTCTCTCTCTCTCTCTCATATTCCTTCCTTCCTCTCTAAATCCAATCAACAAATAACAATTTTTTTTTAAAAGAAATAACTTCCATGGACTAACTTCTAACTCAGAATTCTGTAAGGGCATCCTTACTTGTCATCTGCAAAGAAGTGCAGGAAAACTGCTCTGTCTTGTCCTATTGGCTGTGTGCTCTCTATCCCTCAGTGCCTGGCAGGACCAGGAGATCAGAGATTGGTGGTAGAACTTCTCCCACCTCCCTTTTCTCCTTTCTCTCCTTTGGGGATAAATAGGAGCCTGGGGTGTGAAAGAGATAAGTACCCTTTCAGTTGTGCCTACCTTCGTGTTTGATTTCAGGTCTTAAGTTACTATAAATAGTATCAATGATTGAAAAATGTAAGCTCATATGTATTTTAAATCTCTGGAAGTATAGAAATGGGTATATAAGACTTCCAAATTTATAAAAAGAAAAGTATTGAGCAAAGAAAATGCAACAAGTTGATCAGATTGTTAAAGTAGGTCTTTAATTTGAAGATCATAGCCAATATGGGGAAAGATTTTCACTTATTTCTTGTAGATACATACATTTTAAAAAATTCTCCAAAGTGCCCTACCAGTGTGGTTCAGTTGGCTGGACATCATTCTGCAAAGCAAAGGGTAGCTGGTTTGCTTCCCAGTGCACATGCCTGGGTTGCAGCCTGGTCCCCAGGTGGGGTGGGTGTGAGAGGCAGCCGATTGATGTTTTTCTCTCACATTGATCTTTCCCTCCCTCTCTTCCTCCCTTCCCCCTCTCTAAACATATAAAATCTTATAAAATCTTTTAAACATATAAAACATATAAAATCTTTTAAAAAATTGTCCAAAGTTATTAATGACTAGAAAAAATATTCACATTACCTAGCTGAGGAAAGAAAAAGTCATTTATAAAATGACTTACATTGAAATTAGTAGAAGAATTTTTTATAGAAGAATTTGATCTGAAAATTATACATAATTGAACATAGACTATTTTATACTTAATCAAAATTACTCTTTAATGAGAAAAGGAAACAATTTAATAGGCAGTAGTTCTTTCATTAATTATAACCTGCTATATTTAATGTTGTCTTCTCCCCATAAAAATTTTAAATATCACTAAAATTCCATTGGAGTGTTAATGACTAAGCCTGGTGCTTAAGTTTTTTTTTTATTCCAAGACCATCATGTAAGATATGTAAGGGGAGAATGATTTACTTCAACCTCATGAACACTGTCTATCCACACAACTAAGCTTTTACCAAGTGAAGAAAAGGGTGAGCGATGGGGAGGTATAGTCCACACTGTATATAGTAATAGTTTTTTATAAAATGTATTGTTTAGATAATTTCAGGGTTGGTAAACTAATTGGAACTTGTCCCCAATATGATATGCATTATCATGTGGTATGTCATATGCAATTGTGGAAGGGCAGTTTTGCAGCTTGAAAGACTAGAACTCACCATTTTGTCTGTTTCATTCAATTTCTTTTATATTGGTGTTCCTCCCCGTGCCTTCAAGAATATAATGCCAGGTCCAGTTAATCTGAATGTGCTGGGGATTCTCAATGTTCTGTGACAAGATGAGGGAAGGAGGGTCAACACTAAGTTAACTTACATGGAGCACGTACCATTTAAAGATAGCAGATTGAATCTGTAGGAAGTAGTAACTGCTGGTGGCAAACATGTGCTGGCCCCCAGCATTGCTCTTTGTGGCTTACTAAGAAATACATAACTGGTTGTGCTAATGAGAAATAAAACCCCATTTTTATCACTTGGAAGGAAGTGAGTTGATGGGAAGCAAGCTCCTGTTTTTCCATGTGGCAATCCCAGGCCACATGGCCTTGGATGGCTAATTTTATGTCCACTTAACTGGGCCTTGACTGGATGCCCAAATATGCAGTTATACATTATTTCTAGTGTGTCTGTGAGGGTCTTTTGGGAGTAGAGTCACGTGTGAGTTGGTGGACTGAGGGAAGCTGATGGCCCTCTGCCATGTGAGTGGGCTTCATCCAGTCTGCTGAGGGGTGAATAGAATAAAAAGGTGGAGGAAGGTTGGATTTGCTGGATGCCCAGCCGTTGACCTGGACATCAATCTTCTCTCGCCCTCAGCACTCCTGCTTCTCAGGCTTTCAGGCTTTCAGACTCGGACTGGAATCTACGCCATCAGCTCTCCAACACTCAGGACTCTGAACTACACCACTGGCTTTCCAGCCTGCAGATGGCACGGATCATGGGACTTCTCGTGTGACCCCATACCTCATAGTCAACCTCTTTCTGTATCTCTATCTCCTACTGGGTCTCTTTCTGTGGAGAACTCTGGCTAATAGGTGGATCAATGAGAAATAGTTCCCAATTTTCAATAACTGATTTGAGGAAGAACACTAGAAGAGGACAGAACTTGGTCACAGAACTGAAAGTAACCTACTCATTTAAGAAATGCTTTGCAAACTGATTTCACTTCCCACCTTTCACTAGATCAGAAACTGAAGTGGGAACCCAGAGTCATTTCAGCCACGGTTCAAAAGCAGGTACCATCTTACTGCTGACCATTCTATCTGAAAACATCCCCCCTTCCAGGCTGGGTCTACCCACCAAGTCACAAGTCTGGGTGACTAAATTGCTTATACGACTGCTAAATATTGATATATCATCCATAACTTTCTAGAAGAAGAAAATGAGATGCAAATTAGTTCACAAATTCTAAACTATGAATATGTTAATAATTGTGTCCATTGGGTTTACCCAGGCAAAATAGGAGATGTCGCCTGGGGTTGGAGAACCCAGAGGTAAAGATGTAGAAATAGAACTGGGAGTTACTCTTTCAGAACCAGGTGAGCTGGGCTGTCAGTTTCTCAGACTTGTGGCTGACATGCCAGGTGTAGCTGTGCCTGCTGTGACCTCAATGGGGTCACCCCCCACCCCGAATGTTCAGACTGTAGTGAGAGTAGCTGTGTAGGCTGGGAGATCACCCAGGACACACTTCGGAAAATAGATGCTAAATCCAATAACAGTGTAGCAGGATGTTAACTACCTGAACCCCAAAGTGGTGTTGGACATTAACACGCAGTCTCAGTCACTGAGTATGTCCTATTCTCCCAGGTATCCCCCCTCACCAACTTTGCCATCTAGAATTGGCCTGCTTCAAGTACCTGAAGTTCGGATGACCTTACCCTGCTGGAAAACTTTGAGTCAGTAAGTACTTCAGGGTCTTCACCAAAATAAAGGAACAGTGAGAGAAAAAAAGTTCACATTGCTTCCCACCATTGATTTTCCCAATTGGATTTTTATTTGAGGGAAAATCCAGAATTCTTTTGGGGTTTGTATGAGAAAATAAAAAGTATTTAGACCTTTTTGAAAAGGTGGTATTATTCTAAGTTAGGTGACTTGGGGGAAAATAAGATATGGATTTTATCAAAGCTAAAAGCAAAAAATGATTTCAGTTTCTGAAATACACTTTGAAGCTGAGGGGCAAGTGTGATTCTGAGATTTCAAATCTGTATAAAACCAACATTCCTTCTAAAAGCCTTGCTGTCTGTCTGGCTTAATATATCTTAAAGTGCCATTTGTTCAAAGGACAATGGAAGATGGGTTACTTTGTTGAAGAACAAACTTCTAAAGTAAGTGAAAACTTTCAGATTTCACCAAATGCTTCTTTACAGTGACTAATAACTTTTGAAGAACTCTCCTAAGCCCTGAGCTGAAACAGGTGAATACATGGGTGGTAATACTTTGGTCTTGTTTGAGTACGAAGCATGCTGGCGACTGCCTGGCAATGCAAAACAGGAAACTGGCAACTTTTTCTATGTAACTTTATTCACTCTGGAAACCTGTTCAGCACATTTTGTTAATTTGTTAGAGTTAATAAATAAAAAATTTCCATAATTATGCATAATATTATGAACAAAATTATTGAAAAACACCAAGAGCTTTTTTTACATTACTCACATGAAAGCTGAGCTTTAAAGGTGCCAGAAAGAATTCACGTTAAATATAGACTCTTGGAATAAAAAATGTTTATAGGCTGTACGTAATTGAAGAGACTGATGAATCAGTGGGTGGGAGGCCAATGTTTTGGTTGTTCATTGAACATCAACATAATAACTAGACCAATTTCTTTTCTAATTGTCACTAGAGCCTTAGTCTTGTACCAGGGTCATGCTTTAGTCTGGGGGGTCTTCAACCGAGTCTATAAATGAGCCGTGTTGTGGGTTGAAGTGGGTGACCTTTCCTCTCCCTGAATATCTACCGTCTTCACAGAGGTCATTAGCGCGAGTCCTAATCCTATATAACTGGCATCCTTACAAAAAGGGGGAATATGGAGCCAGAAATAGGCACGTGGAGAGCAAGTCCATGTGAAGAGACACAAGGAGAAGATGGGCCTCCACAGCTGAGGAGAGAGGCCTGGAACAGACCTTTCCTCACAGCCCTCAGGTGGATCCGGCCCTGCTGGCACCTTGATGTTGGGTGTTTAACTTCCAGGATTGTGACACAAGAAATTTCTGTCAGTTAAACCACCCAATTCGTGGTACTTTATGGCAGCCCTAGCAAAATGATGGAAACAGTTAGTGTGTACCTTGGAATTATGTATAAGATTTTGTGTGCTTTGTGAGTGGAAGACAATGTTTTCCTCCTTTGCCTTCCTTTTCCTAGCATTGGGCCTACAAAGTGTGAGGATAATCGAAGGAAACAGATTCTTCAAGAAAGCATAATAACATTAAACAGATGGATACAATGGATTAATATACTGTACTTCAGATTCTGAGAGGCTTAGACTGCTGAGAAGAGGATCACCGTTTTCAGTTTCATATTGAAAATGTGGGTATTATTGGTGACTCCTGCTGGAGGAAGATTTAAGCCCTGGAGAGATGCCCACATTCTGCTGAGAATTTTTGTCAGGCGGGACTCTTTGCCACTGCCCCTGTGGGGTGGGGGTGGGGCGGCAGGCTCCTCAGTGAGAAGCCTCAGAGCTGTGGGCAGTGGAGGAGGGGAGAGTGATCCGTGTCATAGGGAGGGCGCATGGCTCTTCCAGGACCTGGAGTGTTGTGTGAAGTCGTTGAGTGCACTATAGATGGACTGTGGGAGCATTTGGAAATAGGCCTTTCCAGGACCCACAGAGATGCATGATGACTTGAGCCACTTGGGGAGGAAGGAAGTATTGGGGGTACTTAGGGCAGTTCTGCCTCTGGCGATAGGAATGTGCTGACAAAATGACACTGCTGGGTCTGCTGCATCCGCGGAAGTGTTTTCCCCAAAGGCCGCCCATCTACCGATCATTCAATCAGCAAACCCTAGAATTATAACTCACATTGGCTTTTCTTTCTGTTTGAGGGCTATATATCTGAATCCTTAGTGATGTATTGGTGGCAATGAACTGTTCACACACTTTCCGCCTCCCGCCTGGCTCACACCACACAGGTTCAAAAAGGAAAAAAATCTTAACAATTCAAAGATTCTGATCAAGGAGAACATTTTGAGAGTTGTTTACTATGAAGAGTGTTTCAATTGTTTGGGTTTTAAAATTCTAGGACTAGTTCATTATCACCAGCAGAGGCACTGGCAATCCAGGATACTCAATAGCTGGATATTGAACAGTATTTGAACTCAAAATTTAGTCTAATAAAAAGTGAGCCAGGATACCTTCAAGTTTATAAAGTTTGAAGGTTGGAGCAACCCAGGGCTCAGAAGGCTCTCCTTCATCTGGAAGTGAGTGTGGAGAAGACCATCTGCTGTTTCTCAGGCGGTTAACCCTATACCTGTGAGTAGGTAACTAGGCTTGAGAGTCCCCTCTACTTTCTCCAGGGGAAGGCAGAGGCATACAATAGGAGGTGACATTGAAGGTAAGGGCTTAGGAGATCAGTGGTTTCTCCCTGCAGGTATGTGAGGGAGATTTCTCTCCTAAACAGGAAGGAAGCTCACCCCCTGTAAAGAACTTAATCTGGAGCCATCAGTGTCCGAATGGGACTGCAGACGGCATACTGGATGCAGAATGACATGTGTGGATGGGCACGACGGAGGGATGCTGGTGGCGGAGAGCAATCATCAGCTGTGTGTGCGCTGCTGTGCCTGGGAGACCAGCTACAGTAAGTCTAGAGACCAAGCAGTGTTGGCAAAGTGTACACGGTGACACCTCAGCACCTTTTCACCTACACGTGGGAGTGAGGGATACTGGTCCTTGTGAGAACTGAGACATTTTCAAGGAAGGGAGCATAGAGCAGGATGGGTGTTTTCTCCTTCTCTTGCATTGGTGGAAAAACACATAAGAATGCTCTGGAGATGCCCACAGGATTTCTGGGCAACGTGAAAGCGCTCCCCACTAAGAAGCATTTGCACCTTAAACGAAGACATCTGTGAGTGACATTTCCCTCTGTCCCTCCTCTCTTTTACATCCCAGAATGAACTGCCCAAGAGCCATGTAGAGTGGCATTTAGTGGAGTGAGGAGGTAATACCCTGCACACAAAGAGAGAATAGTTTAAAGGCACAAAGTCAAAGAGAAACCTCTTTAAGGTCCAAGGAAACTTGGGGAAGACAAAGCTGGAGTAGGAGAGGAAGTTTCTCTAAGGTGGTGGCTGTGTGGGTATGCTAAGGGTTAAGAATGAAGGTCTTACCCCAGTAAGAGATGCACTGTTCCGTATGTTCTTTTGGACTCTATGTATCTGATGAGCTAATAGTAAGACAATTTATATCCAGACTCTACTACCTCACCCTTTCTGTGAGAAGCCAATAACCCTAGGGTTCCAGAGACATAGGTGAGTTTTATTCCCCAAGACAGAGGGCACAGCTTGAAAGATCTAATACAATTTAAGAACTGTTACTTGAGTTATAGTTCTTTTATTTTTCCTCGCCAGTCTGTTATAGCCGGGCAATGCGGAGGAGGAAAGGTGTGATGACCACCACTGGATGTGAGCCTACTATGTACATGTAGGTCCATGTGCACATAATACCTCACTAATCCTCACCAGACCCAGAAAGTAGACATCACTATCTTCATTTTCCAAATGAAGGACTTGAAGCCCAACAAGATCGGGAGTGGTTTGACCATGGCGAAGAGCTTGGGTTCAGATTTGGTTCTGCCCTGCTCCAAAGCCCTGTCCAGTTTCTATTCATTTCACCAAACTCTCTCCTCTCTCCTAGGATGTATATGAGTGTGTGTACATGTAAAAAGTTTCCTTCCTTCCTTCCTTCCTTCCTTCCTTCCTTCCTTCCTTCCTTCCTTCCTTCCTTCCTTCCTTCCTTCCTTTCTTCCTTCCTTCCTTCTAGTAGAATGGTCTGCTTACATGGCCAGAGGCTAGATGCTTTTTCCCTCAGGCCTTCACTTCGGCAGCGTTAGGACAAAACAATATGGCTGATTCCCACCTCTGTTTTGAAGGCTTGATCAAGACAAAGCTGGGATGTCTTGCTGAATCATTTTTTCAGCCACCTTTTTCAAGTGAGGCACTTTCACAATTTATTATTCCTTTGAATGTATTCACACACAGAATGCTGAGTGAATTCAGCGGGAGACTAAAAGGCTTTGGGGTTTTTTACCAGAAATGTTGATTTATATGCACATAGTTTGCCAAGTGAGATTTGTAAATTGTAATATTTTATTCAAGCCCTTTCTTCTTAGTCATGCAACATATTCTGGAAACAACTAATTTCATTGCATCAAAGAGCAAAGAGAGAGCTTGATGGAGGTCTGTTATGGTGGGGGTGGAGCGGGGGAGAATGAAAAAACCTTTAGTGAAAATTGAAATCCCAATGACTACAGATGATGAAGTGATATTGTGCCATTTAGCTTTGTTTCGATGACTACACTCTTCAACATATCCCATAGCCAACAAAGTTACTTCTCAGAGGCCTTATTACCCCAGCAAAAAATCTGAGTCTGGCCATTCTAGCCTCTTTTTGATGAGCAGATCAGAGTTGCCTCTGCCTGTCCATTTTGTGCTGTGCTTATGAACATATTTATCAAGTTGGTTCTCAGCAATTTGTCTTCTTTCTCCATGTAAACACGGACCCCTTCTGTAAGTGAAGACATCTAGAGTCTTTTGGATTTGTAAGGATTTGTTCCTCAATCTATTGGTCTACAAAGTTGTGCTTAGCTGTAGCACTGTGTTGAAAATGCATGAGGGTCCACGTCTCATTTCTCAGTTAAGGCTTAACATGCTTTCCCTTGTGGCAGACAGCAAAGAGTGCAGTCGATGATACCTGAGAGCTATGAAACCCAGAACATCTTCCTAGGAATTCTGAAACAAATTAGTTTTCTTTTACTATATAATCTGAGGAGGTAATTCATATTCATATTCAATATTCACATTGATATTCATTATTAATGTTCATATTAATAATGCAACCCACTAACAAGAAACTACCAGAGGGAAAATTATGTTTGGTTCTTCATGAGCTGATAACAAGATAATTATACTATATTTATTCATATTTTCTCCATGTAGACATTTCTGATGATTTCCCAACCTCCCTGCCAACTCTGCGTCTAGTTTTGAGGATTAAATCTAGTTCCTCCTCAGAATCTGCTACAAATTGGAGTTTTTATAGGTTAGGTGCTGGGTTGGTCATGGCAGCAGGCGACAGGTGGAAATCCTTGTTCTAGCAGTTGGAGGGGCCCGCGAGTCCCCTGTTCCTGGAGTTGTTCCCTAAGAGCCGTCAAGCTGAATAGGTTCTTAACATATGGCTTCCTTCTCTGGAGTCCCCAGGCCATTGGTTGTACTTGAAGGCATTCTAACTTGCTTGATTTCTCCTCATTGCCCCGTTATAGTTGTGCAGTTGTGAAATATTTTCCTTAAGGGGGAATAATTACTTGAATAAATGGGGAACACTCTGTAGCTGCCTCGTTGCGTTTATTCGCCTGGAATAAACCTATTTTTATTCAGACTATGCATAACCCCAAAGTGTTGTAGTCTCTCATGTCTTAGGTTTATAGTCTCTCGTGTCTCGGGTTTATAAATGTTCAAATATTGTAAAGGTTCTTCTTCCAGAAGAGTTTAAATAATATTTGGATGTTCCTATGTTACATTTCTAAAAACATAGAGGATTCTTGGGTCTTAATTTCTTCTAATAAACACTTAGGGATGTGCCAAGCTGAAGATCTCTGTTAATTCTTACATAATGGTCCATTCTCTCTTCTCTTAGGTTGTATTAGCTCTTTCTCATCATTCCTGGAAAGAATAGGTGTTTTTGTTTCTTTGTTTTGTTTGGTCTATGTGTCCCTGCTGTAGCTCCAGAGTTTCCTAGGAAAGTTTTCAGCCCCCCACCCATCTCCAGCCAGGTTCTCTTTTCTCATAGCAGAAACCCTGGTGCTCGTGGCAAATATTGACTCTTGGTTTTAGAGGCAGGTCTGCCAAGGGATTCAATTGCCTAAAGAATGTTGAAACCAAAGTAATAAAAGAGAAAAATTGTTACTAAATGAAAAATTAGGGTACAAATCTTGGCTTTCAGATATTTTAGCCACTATGCATAGCTTTCTGCGGGGGCAGAAAAGGGAAGCACCTGAGGTAGAGGAAGGAGAGAAGCTTAGAGGTTACATCTAAACCAAATCTTAAGGAGTTATCCCCAAACAAAAGGCAGTGGGGAAAATAGTGTATGTAAAGTTTCATATTGTCTGTGCAAGAAAGCTGAAAAATTCACTAAACGAGGGGGAATGTTTTGGGGGAATCCATGCCACTTGGGAGTAAACAGATTTACCATTCTCCTTCCTAATGTTGGGATTATGGTTCTTAAGAAAACAAGATTGAGGCGATGGTCATTCCTAAAAACCAGGATCAAGGTCCGGAGTTATATAAGGACCTCAAAGAAAATAAATGAGGTTTTCTCCACTGACCCTCTTGCACGTACAGTGAGACTGAGGCAGACAGTTTCCGATCTAAACACCTGGCTTTTTAAGAGTCTCCTTTTGGAAAGCTGGAAAGAAATGCAAACTGAACAGAGGGAAAATGCGGACTAGAGGGAGGAACAGCTTGAATATTACGACTTTTCACTGTGGTGTGTTCAGTTTTCAGCTCTGAGCACTCGCATTTCATTTTGAAACCTAATGTGACTGCTGGTCTGAAATGATGAAATGATGCCGGTCACTTGAAGTTTGCAAAGCACGTGCCTTATCTTTTTTTTTTCCTGAAGGTAAAGATGAATTCTTACCAAAAGCAGGGAAAAATCATTAGAGTATTTAACTTTTCTCTGGCAATATCTGCCACTTAACAGAATTCTTTAAGTAAATTGCCCTTTGATTTTATTTTGAGTGGGCTGAGATGATTTTTCTCTAAGAACTAAATCTGTAATAGAAGAGAAAGAAAGAGAGAGAAAAAGAGATGAAGGGTGAAGGGGTGGGAGATAGAGAGAGAGAGAGAGAGAGAGTTAAGCAATTGGCTTACACATTTATGAAAGCTGGCAAGTCCAAAATCTATAGGATAGGCTGACAGGCTGGAGACCCGGGAGAGGGCTGATGTTGCATCGTGAGTTCAAAGGCTGGCCGAATTCCCTCAGAATTCCCTCTTCCTTATGGGAGGTCAGCATTTTTTCTTAAGCCTTCAATTGATTGGATGAAGCCTGCCTAAATTATGGACAGTACTCTACTCAAACTCTACTGACTTAAACGTTAATCTCATCTGAAATATACTTTCACAGCAATACCTAATTCTATTTGATCAAATACATGATTACCATTGTCTAGTCAAGTTGACACATAAAATTAACCATCCCAACAGTATATACTATGTTTTTGCCTGTTTCCACACATGTCCTGTCTATAGCAACAGGTGGTTTTGCAGGCTGATTCCTATTATTTTCAGGATATTCATCATGTGTTACATGAGCCAAAAGCCCACCTTACAATAGTATTCCTAGGTGTTAATTTAACCATCCCCAACATATCTGTAGTCTTTCTGGTGTTGCTATGACAATACTCTGACTATCTAGGTTCCATATGCTTATAAAGCATGAAATACCATTTCATACTTAGGGTCACTTATTTCACTAAAAACTGTAATGCTAATAACATTTATAAGTCTAGAAGCATTTGCCTGAAAACAAGAAGTGTGCCCTCCCTCTATCATATCAAACATTTGAGAAATCAGCTTGTATAAAAGCTTAGGTACTCAAAACAATTGAAGTCCTAAAGCACCCAGCCGCTTGAGAGACAAAAGGAAGCAAAATGTACTTGTCTTTTTCATTATCCCACATAATTAGGATCACCTATTATAATCTTGATTATATGTCCAACAATTCTGTTTCTCTCACCAAACCATTTTTTTAAAGAACTGCATAATTCATTATATTCCAGCAACAATTAGTCTAATTACATTAAAAAACTAAGGTAGCCCTGGCTGATGTGGCTCGGTAGATTGAGCTCCAGCCTGTGAACCAAAGGGCCACCAGTTCAGTTCCCAGTCAGGGAACATGCCTGGATTGCAGGCCAGGTCCCCAGTAGGGGGCGTGTGAGAGGCAACCACACATTGATGTTTCTCTCCCTTTCTTTCACCCTCCCTTCCCTTCTGTCTAAAAGAAATAAATAAAATCTTAAAAAAATAACCCAATTAAGTTAGTTCACAGCCACCGAGAGCAAACTTGATCTCTAGTCCTGTGTGACTTATTTTATTTATTTATTCTATAAACCTGTTAGGGATGGTATACCAGATATTTACCCCAATCACCCAAACCTCAAAATTTCTACAAGTGGCAGTCCTGCTATAAGCAGGGGCAGTTATTACTGGTTTACATTATAAAATCAAACCCTCATTTTTTTCAATTTCTGTCCCAGGAAACTTTGGTGTCACTTACCGCTGTACTGTATTAATAGTCAACCAGTAGCCCTAGCCATGCAACTTACAGCAAATGGACAGCTGGCCACATACTCATTTACCTAATTGGAGATGAAATATTAGCCCTGTTGTCAATTAGTTCTTTGGTACTCTCAATTGAATTTATTATTTTAGCATTTCTCATAGTTTTAGAGCTAACAGTTGCCTTAATTCCTATATGTCTTCTCTCCTAAGACATATATCAAGACCCACAAAATATATACTTACCAGATAGGAAACTCACGCCCTTGGCCATTAACAGGAGCAGTATTGGTTCTATTACCTATTCATAATCTCAGGATTGCCCTGGCTGGTGTAGCTCAGTGGATTGAGCACAGGCCTGTGAACAAAAGGATCCCAGTTCGATTCCCAGTCAGGGCACATGCCTGGGTTGCAGGCCAATTCCCAGCAGGGGATGCACTAGAGGCAACCACACATTGATATTTTTCTCCCTCTCTCCTTCCCTTCCCCTCTAAAGATAAAATAAATAAAATCTTTAAAAAAATAATCTAAGGATTGATGATATCATTTGATTTCAACTCATCAACTGTATTAAAGCTAGGATTAATAGCCATTAAATTAGCAATAATATGCTAACGATGATAAAACATTGTACAGGAGTGTATTTTCCAAGATTATCACACATTAGTTGTATAAAATAACTTTGATATGAAAAAATCCTCCTCATTCTGTCTGAAACATTTTTGTTTTTTCGCAGGATTGTCTTGAGTTTTCTCAAACTTAATTTCTGTGGAAGAACTGGACAGACATTGATCAACAGGAAGTATTTATCTAAGACACCTACTAGAAGTGCCCTTATTTAACACTTTAATTCCTCCAGCTGCTGGCATTCTTATCATTTGAGCCCACCACTGTCTAACAGATGGAAATCACTACCACTACCACCGGTCTTGATCACCATTGCTCAAGGAGTTTGCATTGTTATACATTTCAGAATATTAGAAAAAAGAATCACTACTTCTGAGGGCATTAACGGTTCAATATTTTTTAAAGGAAGAGGACATCATGGATTCTGTGGCGTTATTGGTATGGCACTCCTGCCTGTATGCTTTCTGCATCAACTAACATTTCACTTCATATCTTATCAGCACTTTAGGTGTTAGAGCTGCCACCTCATACTGTCTCTTTGTGGGTGTCATATGACTATTCTTTTATGTACTCATTTGTTGGTGAGGAGCATAACCGACTTCAAATCAGCTACTTTTGATATAACCCAAGAAAAGAATAGTTTAATGTCATCATTAGTAGTTAATAGACTATTCACTTCTGCATTGGTAATTGCTATAATCTCAGGACCACAATCAAATGTATTCACAAAATTAAGTTCATACCCATCTGGACTTGACCATAAGGATCTGCCTGCCTACCATTCTCAGTAAAATTCTTCAGAGAGTTGATTATATTCTTATTATTTGACTCGGAAATCATGGTCTTTTGGCCATGTCCATGGGCTTCCCACATAACTGACCTACAAAGTATGCACGTTATAGCATGCGTTCCCACTCCACTATTAGCCAACCCCAAATGAATTTAAAAAATGTACTTGAGGAGTAGAATGAGCCTATCTAGGAAGTCTTGCTTTTATTTTAAAATTCTTCCATCATTGTCTTCACTACTACCATGTCAACAGACCATGTTAAAAACCGTCTCTTACGTGGAGAAAGTGCCCTGCCATAGTAACTCTCCTGGCTACCCCCATGTCCCTACAGTTCTACCCTGGGGCCAGACTTATCTCAGCCCACGCATGTTTTGGTTGCTTGCTGAAGAAGTCACTGAAATCAAGGGCGGCCTCAATCCATCATGCGAACGGACAAGAAACACATGGCGGCAGGTGGGTATCTTGCCTGTACTTAGCCCTCTTACTGCGTTTCTCACTTTTCTTCAAGACTGTTGAATCATCCTCACCACAGGTCCTTCTGCCCCAAGTTAATCCGTCAGCAGCAAGAGCTCACTTCCTTGTCTTGCTTATTCCTCAGCCCTGATCAGAGAAATGGGAACTTAGTTACTATTGGTTCAACTGCTTTATCATGCTCAGTGCACAGTGTAGTGATGCAGAGAAATCAAGGCCTTCTAGAGCTCCAGGTCAAGAGGACTGATTCAAATACATCCAGTTAATTTTACATCTAAACCAAACATAACAGTTGTCAAATACGACTTTCACTACTTTGGAGTCTAATAGCACGGACGGAGATAACTACAGGCAGAACTGTGAGAATTGTAACAGGGCAGGAGGTGACTGCAGGTGACTGGCACTTAGGAGCATCGAGGACCCCGAATCGTTCTCCTTTTCT
Source organism: Anoura caudifer (assembly GCA_004027475.1). NCBI lineage: Eukaryota > Metazoa > Chordata > Mammalia > Chiroptera > Phyllostomidae > Anoura > Anoura caudifer. The sequence continues at coordinate 443,817 of PVKU01000210.1, read as the reverse complement.
TGTTTCACTTACAACCAAAAGACGTAGAAGCGGATGTTTTCTTAGAAGGAGCAGCTCTCGTTGAGAAAGCCAGATGGGGCCAGACAAGATGGCGTGGACCCCGGTTCTTTAGTGCCCTGAGACGCTCCTCTCGGCTCCTGAGCCCCTACCGTTTCCGTACACTCACTATCATCTTCCTCCTCCTTCCACCTCAAGGAAGGATCCGGTAGGAGGTGAGGTCGGGCCTGTGTGCTTTAGCGGGAACTGAAATCCTTGGTTAATTTTTGTTTTCTAAGAACAAGAGGCTTGGTCTCAGTTGGAAATCTCTTTACTTGGTAGCATGTGTCAGTGGAGGTGGGTGGCTTGTGACTGGGTTCAAGTTTGTTCCAATCCCTAAAGCACCTCAAGCGGAAATTCTCATGTGGGCTTCCTGGATTGGCAGTAGGCACGTAATCTGGAAACTTCTTGGAAACGCTCGGATCTCACTCAGACCTACTGACTCAGAAATTTGGGAAGGTGAAGGGGAGAGGCACTGTGTGAATCAGATATGAGTATCCCTGAAACTTGATTATTTCTAACTGAAATTCGTTAAAGCCCAGAAAGAGGGTTGTTTTTGTTTTTGCTCTTTCCTCTTAAAGAGGTTCGGATTTTTTTAAAAAATGGCTCCAGGAAAGGAACCTTAGCATAATCACCTTAAGTATATTTACCTTAGTGTTAGACAGGAAGCACCCAAGCAGGGGCTGCTGGCTAGGTCTGCCCTGTTCTGCCCTGTGACCCATCGTTTCTGAGCTGCCTAGCAGGAGTTTGTTTGCCAGTCTCTCAGCTACTTGCAAATTGCCCATTTTCACTTTTGAAGTCTAAGACCCTATTCCTCCTTTTCCCCCCTTGTCCATAATTTTATATGCACATATATCCAATTTTGCCTCACTGTCTTTGGAATTTTCATGCTTATGTGAATTCCTCATGCACGTATTAAAATTTGATTTCCTCCTATTAAATTATTCGACCAGCCAGAAGGACTAAAGGGTGAGGAAATAGTTTCCCCGGCCCTGACAGTGCACGCAGGACCCTCCTCAGGTCTGAGCAGCACTGCGGGGAATCGCCACGCCAGGCCCACAGTGGGGCAGGCTGGCCCAGCTGCTGAGACACAATCTACAGCACAGAGTTCTGACGCGGGGAGAGTCTGCCGTGATCCTGAGAACAAAGCACCGGGTTAGTACCAGGGATGCGTGTTTGCAATTATGGAAGACCCTGGGATTAATTTTTGTGATGAATATTACTCTGTAATGGGATTTTATGCAACTAAGAGAATAAGATTTGCTAATGAAATTAAGAGCACAAACAAGGGAAATTCTCATCTATCTGCTAGCCTGAATTTGCATTCAAACAATGAATAGGCTAATTACAAGTCTGATCCCTTCAAGGTTTGTTATTTCCTTTTCAGCGAGTGTTATCTTCTCCTTCCTTGGAAGTAAAGAAACTGTATTTCTTTTAAAATGCTCTCAGACCCACTAGGCCCACATTTGTCCTGGAATGGGGAAAACTTGCACGATTTTAACATTTTGAAAATCCTGCCATCTAGCATCAGGGAACAGAAGCCCACAATAACGATGAGAAAAGGAAGGTGAGAGAAAAAGAAAAGGAGATGCTGACGGGACAAAAAGCGTGACTTCCTCATCTCTCGCCTGCCCTCCACGTGGAGCGCTGGAGCTAGGAGAGAGGTGAGGAAGGGCGGTGGAGAGGCCGAGAGTCACTGGCAGTGGAGAACAGCACAACGTGTCTCCATTTCTAAAATTTTGTTTGTATCGGTAGATATTTATGTGAATGATGTCCAAGAGATGTGAAATGAAAGGAGGAAGGGAAAGAGCGGAGGGAAGTGGTGGCGGGACAGTGTCCACACCCAAAGAGGAAGGGCTTAGTTGCTTCAGTGCTACAGTTTACAAAGCACGTATTCTTCCTCATAACACAACAACGGAGACAGGGGTTAGCAATATGAACTCATTGTATTGACAGGCAAACAGGGGTCCAGAGACCGTGATTAGTGATGTGTCAGGTACCCAGCAAATGACAGAATCCTCCCGTGGATTAAACTGGAGACTGACCTAATGAGACCAAGGAAAGGGAATTCATTCAACTTGTTATAACAAGGGGCTTGTGTTTTGGCAGATACTCTGAGGCTGGCAGAGGGTGTGGGAAGGCTTTATGGTGGGAACAGGGAACGCTGCAGGTGTGACTGATTGGAGGCTGCTGGCTTGGAGGAAGCTGTAGCTGGCCTCCAATGTGATTGCTTGGGGTGCATATCTGGCCTTCTCTACTTGGTCCTAAACTGAAAGCAGGGAAGCTGTCAGTTATTAATCAAGTTCTGGCCTCTGGGACTGATCGGTACAGGGGTTTTTGTTTGTTTTCCTGGATTTTACTACAGAGAATATCTGACTTCCCACAAGTCTGACTTAGACAGCTTGTTGGCTTTCCGGCCTGGCTAATGTAGATAATGGATTGTTTTACTGGGTTGGTTGTTGCAGGTGGTGAGTCAGAGTTTTGTTTTACATGTTGTCTGACTGTTGTCTGTTTGCGTAGTTAGTCTCTCCTTACTGATTCCTTTTGATTTTAGTTGAAGCAAAACAAAACAAAAGAAAATTACACCCTACACTCTGCTACTTTGTCCAAGCCTGTTCTGGAGAGTTCTGGAGCAGGTTTTCTCTGGGGTACACAGATCTAAGAGCTCCAGCTAGTTCTGCATTAGCATTTTAGTGCAAGTTAGTGTGGAAAATTATTTTTGGCCCCGTGAAGTCCAAGCCTGTACCTAGACTGGAATAGAGGAATGAACAACTTTTGCACCTATTTGCATGATGAAGGAAGACAGCCTCAGCTCAGGGAGAAACTTGTCTTCTAATTAGCTGCTTGAGCCTCAGGGTCTGAGTTTGCTATGCAAATGAGGGACTGCGGAAGGCTGTGGGGTGACAGGCAGCCCCTCAAGCCATCCTGGATGGCAGCCTCCTTTCACTCACTCATCTAGGTCCTCTCTCCCCTCCTGTCAACTGGGAGGGGTTGCTGATGCAACAGGTAACAGGTAACTGGACCAATTCAAATCCTGAAACCTCCTTTTATGGAAATTCTTCACTTTCCAAATGTTAGGAAATAAAGAGACCCCCGAAGCCACGGGCCAGGCTACGTTGGGCTGTTTCTAGTGTGCAGCGGCAGGAGAGAGGAAGAGGAGGGAGTTTTTGCAGAGGACCTGGAGCCTCAGTCTGGAGCCAGCTCCCCTGCCTTGTGGTGCTGGTAGTCGCTAATGTGAGATTTCAGGGAGGCACCAGTAGCCTGAGCCAGTGCCCCAAATGTCCGCGATTTGAATGGCCATTGGCCTCTTCTGACCTGGTGGTTCCTTCACTAACACCTCTGAATTACATTAGGTCACACACCTATGCTCTGCTGAAGGTTCAGAGCAGAGACAGTGTCCTCAAAGCAGGGTGGCCTCCTGCATGGTGGTGACAAGCTGACCAGTGGGACTTTTTTGTGCAGATGGGATTCAGAACTGAAGTTCAGGACCTGGAAGGGGTTTTCTCTAAAAGTCCCTGTACCCTATAGCCAATCTGAGCTCTAGGCTTCCTACTGCCGTTCTCCTTGCTCACACTAGCCTCCTTTCTGTCCTCAGATGTGCCAAGTTCTGCCATATACAGGGCCTCCCGGCATGCTGTTCCCTCTGCTTCCAGCGCTTAATGGCTTCTTCGCTCATCTGGACCCTACTCATCATTCATGGGCTTAAATATCACTTCCCTGTGTCCACTCTGCCTCAGTCTAGGTATGTTCCTATGTTTTTCTCTTCTGGTGTGCTGTATTTTTCCTTCGAAATGCTTGTGTAGGGAATAAAATAGTTTTGCTTAGACCTTCTCAGGGTCCTTGGCTGGGTCTGAAAATTAACCTAACAAAGACAGAGAAAAATAGAAATGTATTTATGTTTTATGTGACACAGAAGCCTTCTCAAAGAATTGAAGACCCAAAGAAATGGTTAAACCTGAGTGTTTTTATGCTAGGTTTGATGAAGAGTGGGATGTCATGGAAAGGCGCTGGGACAAAGGTGAGCTAAGTGTAGCGAACTGGGGGAAATTTAATGAGGCCAGATTTCAGATTTCTCTCTGCCCCAGGAGATAGAATGAAGTAGATAGACTGCTCCTTTTTTGAGGTATAGGGATGGTACCTCTCACATGAGGGTTTTGTGACCTGCTTCAGGTGAAAGTCAAAAAGTTCTTTCTGCATTTGCCACCTTTTCCAATTTCTTCAGCTTGAAATATTCAACATGCCAAGGTGCCATGTTTTGGTGTATTATGTCCCGAACCCCGTCACTTGTCACAATTCAAATTGCACACTTATTAGTGTGGTTATTTGTTAATGTCTGCCTTGCCCGCTGGATGGTAAGCTTCCTGGGGGCAGGAACCATGCCTGCCCCCACTGCTGAATCACACCACAGTGCCTGGCATAGCACTGCGCCTGCGTAAGATACACAAACACATTTTTGTTGAATGAATGAAAAACATAAAAAAAAATTTGTGACTGCTCTCTTCTGCTAAATCTGGTTCCCATGGACTAATCTAACTGCTGAGGTTTCTCTCATCCGATCCAACACACACTACTCAGGCTCCTCCAAACTGGTGTGTTCTCTGCCTGAAAGAGAGTAGCCTGTAGCTTTCTCCCCAAGACCTTATCGCTTGTTGGGGGACAGCCCCAAAAGTCTAAATTCAGAATTGAGCCTGAAGAACTGACATGTAGCCTTATTCAAATTTATAAGCATTTTAATAAGAGAAACTTACACACACTGTCAAAGCAGCTGCTCCCAATGGTGGCCAGCTGGGAAAAATCCACAGCCCTCCCAGGACAGAGTTCAGTGGTTAAAGGGGGTTACTAGCAAGGGGTTAATAAGCAAAACCAGATGGCAGGCAGACTTCCTGAGAAAGCAATATACCACCAAATTAAAAGAAAAGCTAAAAGATAACCTCAGTCAGTTACTACAATCTATACATTCATTAACCTCCTTCCTGAGGGCAGCATTTGGGTTTTTGGGGTAGTCAGCAAAGTGTGAGGTTATAGAGAGTTATTAAATGGTTACAAAGCAATAGTCACAGAGAGTTCAGCTTTCCCAGATGCCTTTGCTGCTGGAGCCATATTGCATCTCTAAAGTAAGTTCGACACTGCTGCCTGGCGGAGCTCCAGAGTCAGGGAGGGATCACAGGAAACACCGAAGGCAGAGCAGGTGAAGCGGTGCTGATAGCGGCTGATGACAGATTTCCCCACCCTCAGGCAATGACACGAAAAGGCTAGAGGGTGATGGACAAAGGGAAGAGCCCTCCTACCCACTTCTGGTCCGTGGATGTGGTGGACCCAGGGGACACAGCAGCACATGCACTGTAAAGGTCAACTTTGCAGCAGGGGGAGGGGTTGCACTGGAGTAAGACTGTCAGTCTAGTCTGGGAAAAGGATGGGACTGACCGGGGCAGCAGAGCCCTTCCAGAGTGCATGGAAGGTTGCACTGGGAGATTTTAAATGGAGGGAAGGCAGAGACTCGTCTCTCTTCCTCTGGCATCTGCTGTATGGATGTGTGGGCGGAGTGCTTGTGGACCTGGAAGCTGCATGGCCAGGTGGTAGGCCTCAGGCTCCCAGCACAGGAAGTGGCGGCAACAGCTGGCAGCACTGGCCACAGGCACAAACTCCAGAAAGGAGCCTGAGGCCAGACAGTGATGGGGAAAGAAGCTGAGCAGATTGGATGATCATGCAGTGGCTGCCTGCGGTTTCCCAAAGGACAGTATTTTTAAATGGGAGAAGAACTCCAGGCACAGTCTTGGCCTATCTGCCAGAGGGTGGCAGGCAGGCTTTTTCTCTGGCTGTTCTGGAGGGGGTGGGCTCTGAAGCAGAAGACTGCCGATCTTCTAAATAGTGCAGTCTTTAAATAAAAGACTTCTTTGCTTTTCCACCAAACCTCTGCCACTGGAGTTTGCCTATGGGCAGTGATGGTCAGCAGAACCCCACTTTTTGGTCAGTAACAAGTTCCCCTACACTTGTGTTCCCCCAGTTCTGCTTAGATTCTTCCTGGCACTTGCCTTTGACCCTCACGAGATCTTCATTCCCCTTATCCTGTCCTTTGTCTTCATTCTCTAGGTGGGTGGAGGATTTGAAGTACCTGCACCCCTGTCTTTTGCCATTTGAAAACCTAAGCTGTGCATTATATTATAAAGACTGAAAGACAACTGCTCAGCTCCGGCTTCACTCAGCCTGGGCTCTGAGCATGGCAATCCTGTGCAGCACCTGAGGTGCAAAATCAACGGGAGAAAAATGTGTCTCATCACTGTGAGCACAAATCTTGCAGGGACTGTCAGGCTAATAGGTGTGCTGTTTGCTGTGGTTTGTTTGTTTGTTTATTTATTTATTTATTTATTTATTTATTTATTATTATTATTTTTTTGGTAGCAGCTACTGTTAGACTGCTGCTGCAAAGCTCCAGGGAGGGCCCATTTACATAGAATACACTGTTAATGACTCCTCCTGGAATCTGAAATGCTTGGTGGTTGCTGTTGTGCATTCTTACTGAGGCACCGTTCCAGCCCTTGTTTATGGAAAAAAAAGTAAATAAATTCAAATGTTGTTTTGTGGCTTTTCAGATAGACTATTCTGAATCTGGGCTTTTAAGTCAAATAGGCAGTGGCTTTACCAAATGACAAGCATAAAATATCCCATAGGGAAGTCTTAATTTTTCAAGTCAATAAATCTGAAAACCAGTAACCAGACTGAAATTGTTATGTTAGAAATAAAAAAAAAACTTGTAAATTTCCATGTGGTCAATTTATAATTCTGTAAGGATTTTAAGTCTCACTTTTGATTTTAGTGTCTGAGTGTATATGTTTCTTACTTCCTCCAGGCAAGGCACAGCATTTCAAGTTCATCTGGGATTTATATAATACAGAAAGTTTGTGTGGCTGACACTGGGGCTTAGCAGGGGAAGAATGGTTACAGGGGAAGAAAAAGACAGCAGGTTCTTCTGCTATGTTTTTGTTGTGAAATTTTCCACATGTGGACAGGTAGAAAATCTAGCCAACTATTCTCAAAATGCTTAATGTATTAAATACATGGACGGTTAGTTAGGTCCTGTGATGGAAAGGGCTCAAATGTATGAATAAGTCAACTTGAGATTCAGCCAAATTCCACCACTAGTAATAGATCATGGACAGAGACTATCAGTTAGGAGGCTCTTAGAATAATTCTGAAAAAAGATTACGAGCATTAAGCCAAGGAAGTGCCATACAGCAAAGGTTCCCTGCAGGCTGTGAGGACATGTGATAGACACCTTTGGCTGACTACTTAATGGCCATTTCATTGTACTTCTATTAACTGCCTCCTGCTGTAGCATCAAAGGCAGTTAGTGCTTACATTTTTAGCTTCCCTTGCAGCTATAGTGTCCGTGGAACCTGGTTCTGTCCAGGGAGACAAGAGAAAGTCAACTGGGGGATATCTAGGTTGGAAGGTCATGAAAACTTCAGAGCCACTGACTGAGGGTCCTGTTGACCCTGTGTTGCTTTTTTTTTTTTTTTTTTTTTTTTTTTTTAGAGAGAGAGAGGAAGGGAGTGAGTGAAGTCAAAATCATTCTTAATTGATACAGGACATCATATATTTGTCACTAGTTTAGGGAAACAATGTGGACTGATGAGAAAAGGTATAGATTTTATTTTTGGAATTAGACATACCTGGCACTAGGAACTTGATTGATCAAGGTAATAAACATTGTAGAACACAAATTTTCTCACTTGTTAAATGAGGTAATTGGGCAAATGGATGCTAAAATCATACCATAAAAATTAAAAAATAGTTCCCTAATATGCTAAAGGTAAAAAAAGGGGGTGCAGAAGTAAAATGTGTACCTTACTGTAGGGGAAACCAAAGGAAGCATATATTCTCAATGCTCCATAGATTGGGTCTCATTGCCCTAGACATGACCCATCACTGTGCATTTTAAAAGAGCAGACATGGAATTTATCCATGGCATCTCTGTTCCTGCCAAGAGCTTACCTTAGAGAATGAGACCCTCTGCAGCATTTCGGAGGGATTTTCTGTTGCTTTAAAATATAATTAGCAGCTGCATCTTACTGTCACTGTTAACTCTGAGGATCTGGTCTCCGTGGAGCCTCTGCAACATTTGAAGCTTTGGCTGGATGGGTGCCATGGCAACAGCTATACTCCTAGCACCAGGGATGTGCTTGTTTTTCTAAGAGCCTGGCATTGGCCTTACCATTTGGGGGGAAAGAAGCTTTCTCTTTTCTGAATCCTGCCACAGAGCTCTCTAGCGTCACTTTTAGCTAGTGGTTTTTCAACAACTAGACTTCCTCAAACTGGCTGGCCACACAAACTCTGATTTTAGACTAGAACTTTCTGGGTTGGGACTTCCCTAGTTGAGATACTCATCAGGGTAAAAAGCCTTGAATCTAGCAAGGGAAAGAAAAAAACTTGATAATATGATCCTTTTTTTTTTTTTTTAAAAAGGGGGGCTCTCTTTGGAGAACATTGACTGAATTCTCACCTGTCTTTTGTAGGAGACCAAAGCAGCTCTGCCGGGTAATAAACCCTCTAATTAAAATGCTGGATTCAGCGGGACTTTTAGCTAGGTGAGGGTGCTTGGAAATTACAAAGTAGGTAGGTAACTTTTTTCCCCCAGAGAGGTTTTACCCCTGTCTGACCACCACAGTGGCTCGCTGTGTTCAGCTCTGACTTCCATCAGCCTCATCTACTATCCCTTCCCTGGCAGAGTGGTCATCAGGGCTGGTAGAAGCAAGAAAACGAATAATCCAACACCAAGGCCTAGGCCCACATCTATGGAGGACAACTGGAGTTCCTTCAGTTTTCTCTCTTACTGAAAAGGGGACTCTGGGAGGTATGCATTTTTTTTTCTTTCTGGGAAGTGTTCAGTTGTAATAGGATCTTCAGTTTAGAGAAATAACAACCATGTCCTATTGGACTTTCAATACTCACTACCCAGCACTGTGGGTGAGAGAGTGGTGGGGATAATCCGTTTAAGCCCAAATTGAGTATATTTCTGGGATTTAGACCTCCTGAGGAAATCTAGATTACTGCGGGGACAGGACTACCAGGAGTCCTTGAATGTGGAAATAAGAAACCTCCTGGAGAAGCATTTCTCCTGGGAGATAAAGAGTCAGGACAAGCTATGCCTGAATGTATGGTCTTCATCACCAAACTGGCTTTGAAAATGGAATAGTGCCCATACCTCATTTGTCCGAAGCATTGCCAGAGAGACTGTAAGTGAAGCACAAAATTAAATAGATTTTTATGTGAAAACAGAAGCAATATATTCATCTTACTATGGCGGCACGTGGGTCCTACCCCACTTGAGGAAGGACATAGAGGGTTAAATGGGCTCCAGCAGGCTCAGCAGCAGAGTAGGTAGGAGAAGGAAAAGCAACCCAAGAAGTTCACCTATGTAGAGAGAGACACTGGAAATAGTCTTCAGGCAGGAACTCTGTAGCTGTACAGGTACAGGGAATTAATCACGGGCAAATGTGAGGCTTCCTGTGAGAACTCCCACAAACAGGGAAGGGCAATTTCAAGGGTGTAGGAGGTCTAGTCCCACTGGGCCTTCACCAGAAAACCACAGTTCACTTAGTGGTCCTCGATCGGCAAGCCCTGGAACAAAGCATTGAGTAAGCATAGAATTCTCATAATGCCAAGATAAGTGCTATGATAGAAGGAGTAGCAAGACAGAAGAGACACACTCAAGTCAGACTGTGGGGGCTGAGGGAGGCTTCTGAGAACAGATGAATCTGCACGTTGGCTGGCGAAAGCAAGTAAAAGCAAGTTAAGTAAAAAGGGTCAGGAAAGGCATTCTGGGCAGAAGGAAGAACGTGTGTCAGGACAGAGAGGCAAGAGACACGATGTGAGCAGGGACTATCAGTGGCTTGCTGAGGGCAGAGCAGAGACTGCCCGTGGGAGAGTGGAGTGGTAGGAGATGATGTGGAGGAGGGAGTGGTCAAGTGACAAGTTGAGAGAGGCCTTGGATAGCATGTCATGGAGTCTGAGCTGAATCTTGAAGGCTGAGGTTGAGAATTTTTAGCTGGGGGAGTGGCACGATTAAATTTACTTTTCAGAGAACTGCTTCCAGCCCTCGAATGTGGGCAAACGAGCTAGAGATTCGAAGACTCATTAGGAGGTTCTTCGAGCAAATAAAGCAAATTTCTGAGAGCCTGATGTAAGTAGTTGCAACACTACAGGTGTTTTTTCAGAGATGGTCAGATGGTAAGGATGTATTGCAGTTTCTACAAATGTAAAGGGCATCATGATATTCTGGAAATATAGAGACTTTCCTTGGGTTCAAATCCCAAGACATGTATTGACTGACCAAGTTTCCTTCAGTAAGATACATAAGCCAGCTGTCTGAGTCTACATTTTGCTCATTTATAAAAGGAGATAATGCTACAGCCCCGAAGACACTGTCATGGCTGAATAAAATATGAGGTATGTAAAGAGTGTCTCACAAGTAGATGAAGACATATGACTTCCTTGTCCTGTTCTTCTCATGGAGCACATATCAAAACTTACTGTGCTTTACTTACCTCAGTTCAAATATTAATTATTATTTATATACTAAATTCCCTCCTCTTTTAAACATTGCTGTGGAGACATGACTCTCCTAAGAAGCTCAGGGATGAGACTGAAGCAATGAGCAGGTGTCACATACCCTTGTGGTTTTAATGTCCGCATGAATACGAAGAGATACGTCTTTCCAAAATGTGCCTTCCAAGGCCTTATCACCAAAATTTTAAAGGTAAAAATATGAAAAGAAATCTTTGAAACAAAAGGATGCATCTGAAAATTCTTGGAGATAGAGCATGTTGGTTGAGTTTTTGGATATTTTTAACCAGGTGCATCAATTTGACACATTATATCAGCAGTCACATTTTGTATTCAAAAACTTGATGAGGAGCCTGAGATCCTGCTGATAATGGAATAAGGAGCACTTTCAGACATCTCAAGCTAAATTCTCATAAAGAAATATTCTCTAAGTTGTTCCTGATGGAGGGACATCAAAGAATAAAAACTGTAGTTTGAGGTGTGAAAGCAAGTATCGGAACCTCCTGGGGACCTTGTTAACACATAGACCGCTGGGGCCGGACCTGGAGTTTCTGATGCAGTAGGTCCGGGTGGGGCCCAGGGATTTGTTTTTCTAACAAGTCCCCAGGTGATGCCTATATTAGTCAGCTTGGGCTGCCCTCACAAAATACCGTAGGCTGAGCGGCTTCAATATCAGAATTTATTTTCTCACAGTTCTTGAGTCTGGGAAGTCCCAGATCAGGGCTTGACTGATTTAGTTGTCAGTGAGGACTATTTGTGGCTTGCCGGCAGCTGCCTTCTGGCTGTGTTCTCACAAGGAGGAGAGGGCGAGAATACACCAGCAAGTGCTTCCGTGTGTCTTCTTATACAGGCACCAATCCCATCAAGGGCCCACCGGTGTGGCCTCATCTAACCTCTTTTACCTCCCAAAGGCCTTGTCTTCAAATATCATCACATTAAAGGTTATGGCCTCTATGTATGAATTTTGGGAGGAATACACATTTTGTCTATAACATTCTGTCCCTGGCTTCCCCAAATTCATGCCCTTTTTGCATGTAAAATACATTCATTCCATCCTGATAGCCCCCCAAATTTTATCTCATTCTAGAATCAACTCTGAAGTCTGAGATCCAGAGTCTTATTTAACTATAATCTAAATCAGGTGAGACTTGGGGTATGATTTAATCTGAGGCAAAATTCCTCTCCAACTGTGAGTCTGTGAAACCAGACAACTTTTATACTTCCCACATGCAATGCTGGGATAGACTTTCTTGTTGCAAAAGGAAGAAATTGGAAGGAAAAAAGACAGGATGGGTACTAAGAAAGTCCAAACCTTTGCAAGACAAATTCCATGAGATCTTAAGGCTTGAGGATAATCCTTTTTGGATTGATGCTCTGCCCTCTAGTCCCCACAGGGTGGTAGTGTCACCCCATAGCTCAGCAGGGTGGATACCCCTTGGGCTCCACAGGGCAACACCTCTGAAGCTGAGGAGGAAGCGGTCCTGAGCCTGGCACCTGCGGTGAGAATGGCAGCGGTAGCCTGGATGACTTCGCAGTCTTCTTCATGGTCATTCTTTCCTTTTCTTGAAGAGTTAAAGCATGCTTACAGCTTTATATCTCTATTCCTATTGTTTAGAACTGTAGAATCCTAGACGGCTGAAAGTCTTCTTCTGTCTGTCTTTTTTTTTTTTTTTTTTTCTGTTTCCAGCTGGTAGTATTTCTGCTGGTATAATCCTGCTTCTGTTCCTGACTGCTGAGGAGATGACTGATCCAGTCCACGAGTCCTACGATCTCTTTATCAGATGATGAAGAGCCTCACCCCATGGTGTTCTTTTCAGAGCAAGCTGTCTCAGTTTTTTTGCAATATAAATAGGCTGAGAATTTTCTCAAAAATTTCAAGTTCTGGTTCATTTTTTGCTTAATGATTCCTTCTTTAATTTGTTTTTTCCCTTACATTTTACTAGAAATACTCAGGAGGAACCAAGCCACTCCTTCAACACTTTGCATAGAAATCTCCTCAACTAGATATCCAGTTTCATCATTCACAAGTTCTGCCTTCCACAAAAAGCTAGAAGACAGTTCAGCTGGGCCAAGTTACTTCCCACTTTATAACAAGGATCGCCTTGCCTCCGTTTTTCCAATCATATGGTCCTCATTTCTGTCTGAGATCTCACCAGACTGGCCTTTGCCTTCTGTATTTCTACCAACATTCTGGCAACATAAGAACATCCAAACCTATATGGAATTTTTATAAGTTTATTTGAACCAAACTGATGACATGCCTGGGAACATGATCTCAGATATTCCTAAGAAGGACAGTTTTGCAGATCTTTTTATACATTTAGAATTAAGGAAGGAGGATTGCATGAAGGTGGGAGAAAGCCAAGGGGTGGGGAATCTCTATGATTGGATTACTGGGTAGTTATCTAGAGTGCTGTCTCCCTTGAGGGTGGTTATACTTTAGAGAGGTCTGAGAAAAGATTACTCTAGCATTTCAAAGGTGTGTTAGCCTAGGTACACAAGAACAGGGCTTGCTTGAGGCAAAGATAAACCTTTTTATAGGCTTGGGACCTGACTGCCCACCATGGCCTGCCCAGTTAGGAATTTATGGTCAGACTACCCTGTGAGGTTATTTTTGTTTAGATTGTCTTATAGAGCCCCCTTTTGGTCCACAGTTCTGTTCATAGCAATTCAATAGACAAACTTTGGAAGGATACAAACATTTAGTCTGGAGCCCACACGGAGAGTCATAGAACTTGATAGGTCATCCGTTGCACATTATCTTACAGACTTCCTAGTCTGTAACTAAAATAGTCTTATGACTCTAAATATCAGAAAATCACAGGCTGTCCAAGGCTTCCAGTCTGTGTAACTCCTAGGCTTGATCATGTTGAGTCCTGTTCTGTGTCCTTTGCTTTAAAGGACCCCATTCTGTCCCTTCTCTGGCCTCACCTCTCCCCATGGGCAAGGAACCCATGAATCTAAGTGATATGTCACCGCGCACCCTGTGTCTCCCTTCCAGACCCATACCTCTGCGTTCAAGGGAGCTGGAACTCCTTATCCAAAAGGCCCTGAGCCCGTTTTCCCAGGATGGGGGTGATAGGGAGAGAAAGGAGCAGGTCTGGACAAGGATGGGCATGGAATTCTGAGAATCCTGAGATTCCTGAGGATTTTATCCTTGAACCTGATCTTCCACATTATCATGAAAGTAATTTGTCAAGATAGAGAACAGGACACTTTTAAATCCCTTTCACTATGATTAATAACTTTAAATATTTACACAGATGGCACATGGATTTTGTACTCCTGCCCTGAACTTCACAAATGTTATGACAGGCCTGCCTGAGCTAATAATAAAATTGTCAGGAAAGATTACCCAAGGCAACCTTTCAACTTATGAAAGACTAGTGTGTCTTTATATGCTTCATACCAATTCTACCTGGACTGTGGTCTCCAGACTGGCATCGCCATCACTTGGGAGATTGTTAGAAATGCAAAATCTTCAGGCACCACCCCAGATGTACTGAATCAGAGCCTGGGGATGCAACTGAAACCTGTGCGCTTCTTCGAGCCCTCCAGATGATTCTGATGCTTGCTAAAGTTTAAGAATCATTGTGTCAGACCACTGCTTCTCACATATTAATGTGCATAAAAAAATCCCCTGGTGATGAAAGGAAGTATCTGATTGTAGGTTGGGCACTGAGATTCTGAAGTTCTAACGGGCTCCCAGATGATGCCAATGCTACTGGTTTGTTGTCCTTACTTGAAGTAGCAAGGTGGCAGCTATAATTAGGTTGTGGAGGAGATAGCCCACTTTTCAGTGTCTCAGGCCCATCTTCTGAACTGACCTCAGCCAGTACAGTTTGTATGTAGACAGAGTATTTTGACCAGAAGTTGAGGAGACACTGAGCTTTCTACTACACTAGAGAGTGCATCCCCTGTTCCCCATTTAAGAGTGGGGTCCTGGGCCTTGATTCTGGCAGTGCCAAGGGGAGGGGCTGAGATCTCAGAAAAGAAAAACCACATAATAGTGCATCCAGGCCTGTGGAAGCTTTGCAGCTTCACAGAGATCCCATTCTGAAGGACTAATGTCGACAAAGGATGTCATAAGGCTCAAAGGCCAGTTAGGGCCCTTGTTTCCCATTCCCTGTGCCTCAGCCCTGGGAGAACCTGGGGTGGACTGAGGTCAAGTTCTGTACTGCCTCAGGCTTGGGTGCAGTCAGTGGTGGGGATTCAGGTTCTGAAATTACTGGTATTTTGAATATTTCCTGAATACCTAATTATTTTGCATTGAGATTAGTTCCCTCTTTATGTATGCATTCATCTGCTAGGGCTGCCATAACAAAATATCACAGACTGGGCAGTTTAAACAGCAGGAATTTATTTGTCTCAGTTTTGGAGGCTGCAGGTCCAAGGTCCAGGTGTCACAGGCGTGATTTTTCACGAGGCCCCTCTCCTTGGTTAGCAGACAGTTACCTCCTCACCGTGTCCTCACATGGTCCTGCCTCAGTATGCATGCATCCCTGGTGTCTCTTCCTTTCTGCAGGTGGGCACCAGTCCTATTCAATTAAAATCTCACCCTCATGACTTCATTTAATCTTATTTAACTCTTTTAAGTCCCTAGTTCCAATTTTAGCCATATTCTAACATAGTGGGGTTATGACTTCACCATGAATGTTTCGGCACAGATTCAGCCCAGTTCAACGTACCATTGTCCAGTGTGCGGGAAGCCCCGGGGCTAGGCTGGAGACTGAGTCTGTCCTGGAATGGCTTAGCTGTTAGTGCAACCTCTTTTTGGAGCTTAAGTAGCTTGATAACTGTGTTAGACCTTAAAATTTGTTATTTGTTTTTGAACAAGATGCTCTGCCTGCCCAGAGTGAGACCATGGCCTCCATCCCCTTTTCACATCCTGAGATTCCAGCTGCTTCCTCCTGAAGTCCCTCCCAAACTCTCCCCTGCCAGGCAGCCCACCTGCAAGGTTGGTCAGCATCTTAGGTTTCACTTCAAAGCTGCGCTCTCCTTGTGTGTACACAGAATTTACCTCCCACTGCAGCTAAGTTTGTCTAAACTGGTGGTATCTACCTACCTGTTTAATATCAGCTTTCTAGGATTGGTTACTCAATTTTTGGTGGACTGATTATTGAAGTGTTTCTTATTAAGAGACAAGGCAGCTAGAGTTAAAAAAAAGGAAAAAGGTCTCTTTAAGTCAGTATCTCTTCCTCTTTTCATACCTGTCCAAGCACTCTCACCCTTGAGGAGAGGCTAAACAGGCTTGTTTTGCTACCAATAAAGAGCGAACCCTTTATGAACCTTTTGCTTTGAAGAGAAAAAGGCTTAATAAAGTTTCCTGACAACAGAGTCTCCTAAGTGACACTTGAGAGGAATGCCTGTGTTCAGAGGAGTGTTCCGTATTTTCAGGGACACACTTTATTCCTGGTCATCCTATTTAGGATCTTAAGGAAGTCCTGAAAACAACCACACGCAAAAGCAATCAGGAAGGATTGAACAGCTCTGGAAGGATGGTTTTAGGGTAACTCTGGGAAACCGGGGCCTTGAGCTCTTTCCAGAGAGGGGTGCAGTTCCAGTGTGACCATCCTAGTAGCGCTGTCTTAAACTGTGGCGTGGGTGTTGGCTCTTTTTGGTGTTCTGGTCAGACACTGAGCAAATGAGTTATGCTCATTTCATCATGGGAGTTTGGAAATGGGAAGGAAAAGAGTGTCAGGAGACTATAGGATGTTCCAAATAACTGGTGTTGAAGAGCACGGTGTGTAAAAACGTAAAGAGGAAGGCAAGAACAGTGTGTTATACTAAGATGTTTGTACTTTATGCTTCAAGGGTAATATGATCAATAAAGGTTTCTGCAGTGGATGGAAGAACAGACTTGGGTTAGAAATTTCATTGTGGCAGCTAGGGAACACCGGGTTGCTGTGGGAACCGTGCTTCCACTGGTCAGAGGGCAATTGTTCTTAATTCTGACCTGTGTTAGCTCCCAATTCTTTCTTTCTTTATTTATTTTTAAGAGTAGTTGGTTGAGGTGTGATCTACACATAAAACGCTGCACATATTTAATGTATACATCTCGATGAGTTTAGGGATTAAGTATACACTCATGAAGACATCACCACCATCAAGGCCGTAGACATATTTACCACATTCCAAAGTTTCCTCTCATCCCCTTTGTTGTTGTTATTGTTATTATTATCATTAATTTGTGGTAAGAACACAACCTAAGATCTACCATTTTAGAACTTTCAAATATATGATCCAGTATATAAGCACTATCCTACACAGCAGATCTCCAGACCTTGCTTCTCTGCCAGAAACCACACTTTGTACCCTGTTACCAGCATCTCCCTTTGCTCCTGCCCCACCCCGGCCCCTGGCAGTACCGCTCTACTCTCTGCTTCTCTGAGTTTGACTGTTGTAGGTTTCCAGTGGAAGCGAGATCATACAGTTTTAATCTTTCTGTGTTTGGCTTATTTCACCTCACACAAGGTCCTTTAGGCCCATGTTATCACAAGTGGCAAGATTTCTTTCTTTTTAAGGTTCAACAATATTCCACTGTATGTGTATGCCACATCTTTATTCATTCAACTGTCCATAAATATTTAGGTTGCTTTTACCTCTTGACTATTGTGAATAATGCTGCAGTATCTCTTCAAGATACTGATGTCAATTCCTTTGGATAAAAACACAGAAGTGGGATTGCTGGAGCATATGGTAGTTCTATTTTTAATTATTTGGGGAATCTCTATATTGTTTTCCATAAATGGCTGCACCAGTTTACAGTCCCACCAACAGTGTCCCAGGTTTCCATTTTCTCCACATCTTTGATGACACTTTTTATCCTTTTTGTCTGTTTTCTTTTATTACTCTTCTTTTTTTTTAAAAAAAATAATAGCCATTCTAACATATGTAAGGTGATATATCTCAACGTGGTTTTGATTTTTGTTTCCCTGATGATTAGTGGTGTTAAGCATTTTTCATATATCTCTTGGCTATTTGTATGTGTTCTCTGGAGAAATGTCTGTTCAAGTGCTTTTTAATCAGGTTATTTGTGTTTTTGCCATTGAGTTGTAGGAGTTCTTTCTATATTTTGGATACTAACACCTTATCACCTATATAGGTTGCAAATACTTTCTCCTGTTCTATAAGTTACTTTTTTATTTTGTTGATGGTTTCCTTCACTGTGCAGAAGCTTTTCAGTTTGCTGTAGTCCCGCTTGTTGATTTGTGTTTTTGGTGCCTGTGCTTTGGTGTCAAATCCAAAAAAAAAAAAAAAAAAAATCATTGTTAAGACCAGTGTCTAGGAGGTTATCCCCTGTTTTCTTTTAGGAGTTTTATAGTTTCAGATCTTAAGTTTAAGTCTTTAATTCATTTTGAGTTGATTTTTGTGTGTGGTGTAAGATGTGAGTCCAATGTCAATCTTTGCATGTGGATATCCAGTGTTCTTAGCATTTATTGAAGAATATCCTTTCCCCATTTTGTGTACTTGGGATTCTGAAGAAGTTTAGTTGATCGTATATGGGTGGGTTTATTTCTGGGTTTGTTATTCTGTTTCGTTGGTCTGTATGTCTCTTGTTATATAACTATTATACCATTTTGATTACTATAGCTTTATAACATAATTTGAAATCAGGAAGTGTGATGCCTCCAGCTTTGTTCTTCTTTCTCAAGATTGCTTTGATTATTTGGGTCTTTTGTAGTTTCATTTAAATTTTAGGATTGTTTTAGTCTCTTCCTATGAAAAAATGCCATTGGAATTTTGGAATCTACAGGTTGCTTAGAACTTATAGATTACTTGGGTAGATGATCATTTTCACAATATTAATTCTTTTGATCTGTGAATACAGGGTATTTTTCCACTTATTTGTGTTTTTTTCAGCATCTTTCATTAATGTTTTATAGTTTTTAATGTACAGCTCTTTCACTTACTTGGTTAAATTTCTTTCTACTTTGTTCTTTTTGATGTTATTGTAAGTGGAATTTATTTCTTAATTTATTCTTCAGATAGTTGGTTGTTAGTATCTGATAACACACCTGATTTTTTTAATGTTGATTTTCTATCCTACAACTTTACTAAATTTGTTGATGATTCCAACAATTTTTTTGGTGGAGTCTTTAGGATTTTACATGTATAAAACCACGTCACCTGCAAACAGGGACAATTTTACTTTTTTCCATCAAGCCCCAAGTTTTATCCTAAGAAAGCCCCAGGTTTCATCCTAAGAAAGCGCAAAACAAGTTAATTTAAAATTGGATGAAAGTAAGATAATTCCCAGCGTGGTCAAATCCTTCTTACCTGTGTCTTACCTGCTTAGTCCAGGAACATCTGTATTTTGCCTGTGCGTCTGGGCTGGGCACTGGTATCTCCTTCATTGTTTTTCTTCCCTCACCCAGGATGTTCCGGACCCAACAAATAGATCTTTTCGAACTCCTTAATTCTTTTACTAACTCGTCATTGTCTACCAGTCATGATGCTTACAAATAAGCTGTGATGCTTACAAACAACATAGTTGAAGATATAATTTTACCTCAAATGATATAACACCTGTTTTGAGCTATCATTCCATTACCCAAGTTTGAACTGAAACTTAATCTTGGGTACTACAGAGCTAATCATTTCTGGAATTTTCTCAGATAAATTACAGATCTTTCCCTTCCTCCCTACGATCTCATCTAAATTCTGTGGGTGTGAATGGTGGGGTGGCTTATGTGGGCCACTCTGTGGGTGGATGTGAGGCATTACATTGTGGCTGGTATCCACTGTTGGTGTAAACTATCTTCTTTCTAATCAGCATTTATCTTTGGGTCTCTCCCAAGGGGGGAAACATCTTAAATGACTAGTCAATAACAGTGGCTGTGCTCATTAACATGACTTTGAGACTCCTGTGTGCCTGCCTCTTCTGCATCACGTAAGTCACCTGGGAATGAACTGGGTACCAGGTGAGGGCATGTAGGAGGTATCCATTTGGCTGCCCTGTGCCATTGCCTCTACTTCCCATCCATGGATGCATGTTGCTTCTTCTTGCCATGAGTGGTGGTGTAGAGACCCGAGTGCTTCCCTGTATATCCTTCCAGGCATACAAGAGGATTATGGTTAGGCAGGGTCATGTGATTAGCTGCAGCCATGGGCTGTAAATGGAAGTCACTTCCAGGCCAAAACATTTAATTGCTAAATGCAGGAAACTCTACTACTCTTCTTCCTGTTGCAGTGACTGCGAAAGCTGTATGTTTCCAGCAGAAAAGATACAGGGATAGTGGGACCTCAGCCTGAATCCCCATGTATGGTGAGGCACGGAGCCTTTCACTGACCTGCCTTTCTTATGTAACACAAGCAAGAAATAAATATGTGTGGCATTATGTCTCCGGGATGTGGGCTTGTTAGTTATTGCAGCACTACCTACCTTCTCCTGGCTAACAGTGGTGGCATGACAATTTCTGCAGGGCTCCAGATGAAAAAGGCCAGCCTGCCATATCCACCCTAGATGTGCAGGAATTCCTTAAAGAAGCATGCCTCATCCTTTGGCCAAGGTGTCATATAATCGTAGGTCCTCTGTTAATAGTAGTGCTTCTTCCTGACTTTTTTCATTGCCTTTTCTCTGATTACTTGATTGTTCAGATAATTGAGATTTTCTTGTACTAATGAATAAGTATCAGTTCATGTGCTGTTCTAAATAGACCAGAAGAAGGGAGAAATGTTATGCTACATTCACGATTGTCAGCATACAAAATGGGGTTAAACAAGTTAATCAGCTTTTGACAGATATGGAGGAATTTTGGGAGTCATGTGAGTAATATCATAAAGGAAAAAAACCCCTAGCAGTGAAGAAATTAAAAAGGAAAGAAGGAAACCAATACTGAGTCATGTTCTGTGGCAGGCGTTGTGCTCGGCCTTTTCATATATGGCTACTTTTCTGACTTTACCCCAGCCCTGTGAGCTTGGCATGCTGCTATCTCTGCTTTTAAGATGAAGAAATTGAGGCTCAGAAAAGCCAAGACTAAAGCTGAATATTTTATCAGTGGCAAGTCAGATGTCAACATAAGCCCTATTGTCTCCAAAGGCCAAGCTTTAAACAACAGGTAACTGCATAGACAAACTAGAAAATTATTTGGAAGTCACAGGCACATGAAAGATTTTGATAAGGTCAAAACCACACAATTGATAGAACATACTTTCTGTCATTCTGACTTATCTACGAAGAAAATATTTTATTTATTTATTTTTAAAGATGTTGACTGGGCATCAACACAGTTTTGTCTTTTCTTAAAAGAATTTATTTATTTATTTTAGAGAGGGAAAGAAAGGGAGAGAAACATCAATGTGTGGTTGCTTCTTGTGCAGCCCCTACTGGGAACTTGGCCCGCAACCCTAGCCAAGGTGACCCTGGTGACCCTTTGATTCACAGGCTGGCACTCAATCCACTGAGCCACACCAGCCAGGGCTGAAGAAAATATTTTAGATGGAGATAATGAACAGAAACAACTTGGCTTTTGGCATTTTCATCCTTACTTTACAACGAAAGCCAGAATACTATGCCTACATTACTGAGATTTCTTAGAGAATTATTCATTCTAATCAAATTGCATATTGATTAATATAATCAGAATGAAGAAAACTAAATTATCCTAGAATATAGTGGTTTTAATAACTACATATTGATTAAGTAAAAGAGTTCTGATAATAATTTTGAAAAAACAGACACTAAAGTATAGATACAAGAGATTTAAAAAATATATTTGTCAGAAAAATCTTATTTGAATTAAGAATAACTGTTAATGATTAGAAGAAATATTTTATACGTATCTAAAATGTTATATGTTTTTAGATTATTCTAAGATAGAACTAATGTCAAACTGATATTAGACCTTAGTATCAGTTTGAAGTCAAATACTGAGAGAAAGAGAAGAGAGAAAGAGATGCATGCTACTGTTTTAAGTAGGGATTTATTTTAGTGCATTATTTATATTAATAAATGTGGCCTCAGTCCAGAAAATGAATATTCATAGGATGTTCTCTTTTTACTTTGCTTTCATTCAGGGTTTTTTGCACTAAAACAATTTAACAAAATTAATGCTTTTATTCTTAACTCCACTTCAGACTATTGAATTATTGATGTAGTATAGGAATCACACCATCTTCTTGGCACCAACCATTTGGGTCAATGAAAAATGAGATGAGTCTGTGGTTATAATTCAAAATTTTATCTCTTTGCAGTGTGTATAAAATTTCTGAACCCAAATTTTCGGTCATAGTTATACTCTTTGCCCTATAAATTAACAGCAGTCTTCCTATATGATGAATTAATCTTTAGTAAATAATTTCTAAAAAAGACACATGTATTTATGGTACTTAAATATTTTCCTATTTGGGAGAAAATAATTCTTATTTATGTAAATGTTCAAGCTAATGAAAGAATTCTCGGAAATCACCTTCCGATCTTGCCATCTGAGGTGAGAATAGAGATCTTGTCACCATTCAGTTTCAAGATACAACCTTTCCTCTTTGCCCCTTGGCACTGTCTTGCTTTATTACCAATATTTATAGGAAATAATTTTGTGGAAAGTGACTCCATTTTAGCTTACAAGCAAACCAACGGAAACTCAAAACTTCCTGCGCACAGAGTAAAGTATATTAACTACTCAGTAAGAACATATTCTACCTGGGTAACAAAGAATTTTAACATGGATGCAGCTACTGTTCTCTGTAAGTCAGCAAAGGATGACAACCCTCTGACAGCTTGGCTCAGGGATGGACAGGCCAAAGTGCACGTTTCCATTCAAAGGCGTTGGAGTCATGTCAGAAACAGCCTACCTGATTAGGTTGCCTGTGGACGTTCAATGTAGCATATTGAATCCCTATTATGAGCAAATGACTGTGTTGGATATATGTCTCCATTAGCAAGAGAGGTCAATTCGGGTCAAGAAAAAAATCTGTTGTTTTAAAAATACTTTGGTGTCATCTAGTTCCATACTCTTGAGGTGCTGCTGAGGAAGTTGAGGTCCTCAGAGGTTAACTGACCTCCCCCAAGGTCACATTGCTGCAAGCGGGGGCTATCACACAGGCTTCCTGAATTTTGGCTCAACTTTATATTGACTCTATCATTTGTCTTCCCAGATACCTTCTTTTTGCTTATTTAGCACATTAAACAGATGGTTCCTTCCCACCTCTCATGTGACTAAATGACCGTAGCATTGTAGACCTTTGCTGTTGCTGTATTCTTTGCAAGACAATTTCCTCTCCAATCTTCCCCCCAGTGGTAAGCATTTGATACCTGACAGCTAGCTACTAAGCAGGGGTCATGAGAATTCGATGGCTACTCTTCATATTGCTCAGTAGCAGACTTGGTGCATCCTACTTCCCTCCTAGGGAGCATACAGAGCTGGGGCCTTGAATGCAGCTGGTTTTTCAGGCACTAAGATGAAATATGGGAATGGAGTGGGTTTTGCTGATATCGGGAGGGCAGCAAGCAGGGAGCTAAGAGTGAGAGTGGGCTCTGGAACCAAAACCATCTGGGTAAAGCAAGTAATTCCACAGGGGCTGGGTAGGTTCAGAGCGAGGAGTTTGGGCCCACCTGTTCCTTCTCATTTCCCGCCTCCATGACTTTGCTGGCACCAGAGGGCCTGGCTGCATCCATTCTGCAAAGAGGATCTCCTCACTCCAGTTCTTTGTGGTGGCTGAGCAGAGGGCTATCGTTGAGTAGAGTTGGGCCCTACTAGAAGAATTATATTTTGAGGACCCATCTGGTGCCCTTTAGAAAAGAAGGCTTCCACGTTTTTCCTAAAAGCAAAATAAAACAAACCAAAAGTGAATAAACAACTCTTACAACTGTTTCCAGTATTTTCAGTGTCAAAGAAGATTTACCCCAGAAAAAAATGCCTATTCCACTCACTATAAGTCAGGTAGCAATTTCATTATTGAACTCAGAATCACTTCTCACTGAACCTCCGACAAATCTACCTGTGCCCAAAATGGTATATTTTAGAAACAGGTGTTGTATTTTGATTTGAATAAAAAATACCACCCTGGCTGGTGTAGCTCAGTGAATTGAGTGCGGGCCTGCGAACCAAAGGATCGAGGTTTGATTCCCAATCACGGCACATGCCTGGGTCGTGGGCCAGTTCCCGGCAGGAGATGCATGAGAGGCAACCACACATTGATGTTTCTCTCCCTCTCTCCTTCCCTTCCCCTCTAAAGATAAATAAATTAAATCTTAAAAAAATACCTCTTAATCCACCCAATTTTTTAAGGGAGCATGAAAATAATTCAAAAATTAAAGGAATACAGCAGTCATTAACTACTCCATTGCTTTTGAAGATCCCCTTCAAAATTTATGCTTAAAAGTTTCTTCCAGTCTTTCTTAACTTGAAATGCATAAAAGAGGCTACAAAACTGAGTGTTTGAGATCATTCCCCCTGGTATTTGTTGTCAGTTTGGCTCAAACAAACTCTTATAAAAATTCTCCCTAAAGATGAGAGAGAGAGGTAGAGAGAGAGAGAGAGAGATTTTCTAAACGCTCAGCCAAGTGGGAGAAAAACAATTACCAATGTGGTGGTTCAAGAATATTCTTCAGGTACACATATTAGGTTCCAGTTGAAAATATACTAATAGAATAGATTCCAATTATGCAATTTTTTATTGTAGATTTCACATCAATAAACATTCAACAGAAACAGATGGCAAAAGTACGTGTAAAACTCAAGATTTGGTGTGCATGCACTGAAGAAACAAATTGCATCTGGCATTCTAATTGCAAAGAAATCTTAGAAATATGTTTTTCCGCTTTCTAGCCTCCACATGCTGGTAAGAAGTTTAAGCAACTACTGAGTGGGCCAATCTATAGTATCACTTATCTTTGACTTGTTTGAGCAGAATATATAAATATAAATATTAAGTTAATAGGAAATGATAAAGAGAAATATAGGTCTTAAAAATGACAGAAGAATAAAAATAGAATGTATAACTGTTAAACTATCAGAAAAATATATTAATTATTCTCACGGAAGTTAGGAATGGAAGAGTCCCCCCACCAAATATATGATAAATTGAAAACATGATGATAATTGAAAACATGAAATAAGATTACAAAAAATTCTGATGTAATAGTAATGTAAATGTAAATATGCTAAATCAGTGAAAACACTCTTATATTGGAAGTTTCTACAAGAGAAATATTTTAGATAAAACACTGCAGAAAGGAAACTGAAAGTAAATAAAAGCATAATGTCAAGATTTGTTGGATGGAGGTAAGTCAATCTTTAGAGAAAATTTATAGCTTTGATTTATATAACAGAACATAAAATATTTTCTTTAAGAAGACAGAAAAGTTACACCAAACAAAAACTCAAGAAAAATGAAGAAAACAATAATTATTACAGCAAAAATAAGAATGAACAACAAAAACAGAGAATAACATTGAAAACTTTCAAAATAATAGTTTTAAAATAGCTAAGTGATTAGGCAAATCTTCGAGAAGACTAATCAAGGACAAAAGAGAACATGTAAATAAAACATTCAATGAAAAGAAGAAATGATTACAAGTAAAAGAGATTTAAAAATAATTACAAGCAACCATCACTCTCAGGATTAAATACAGAAATTCCAAATGTACCAAAGTCTGCAAAAGGAACTGAAATGGAAATTATCCTACCTTCAAAAAGAGGCCTCAACTTTATTATTTTAACAGTGGGTTCTAACAGAATTTCAAGGCAAATAATTTTCATCTAAGTAAATTGTTTCAGAAAAGAGAAAAGGCTAAAAGCAACCCTAGTTGTTTTTGAGGCTGGCATAACTTTGATTCTTAAAACAGTCAGTAAAACAAACAAACAAAAAAAGTGTATTTCATTTATGACAAAGCAAGGTATTTTCTTCATAAAATATTATAAAATTAGAGTGAATCATATATTATAGCAATATAATATGATCTAGTAGTATTTATCCCAGAAATGCAAGACCTACATAAAATTTGAAAATCTATCATTGAAACTCACCATATTAATAGAAAGAATTTGATAAGTTTTAAGTTATGTTAATGAAAAAGTGGTACCTCACAGTAAACTAAGAAATGGAAGAAACTCCCTTAACCTGATAAATGTTATGTACAGAACTCTGCAGAGAAACATCATAATTAATGGAGAAATTTTACTCCTTTTTTAGATCAAGAACAGAACAAGGATTTGGCATTATCAGCACTGCTTACCATTCTATAAACAACTAAAGGTCCTGGGTAATGTCAAAAGACTAGAAATAGAAATGAGAGATAGAAAAATTAGAAGGAAGAACAAACCTGTCATTATTTGTAGTTAATGTAATAATCTACATGGAAGACACTGCATAATAAACAGACAAACTCTTAGTTTAATGAGAGTATTCAGAAGTTTGCTCATTAAACTTAGAAAAGTCTACCATAGCAGCCCTAACTTGTGTGGCTCGGTTGGTTGGGTGTCATCCTGCAAAACTCAGGGTCACTTGTTCAATCCTGGATAAAGGCACATGCCTGGATTGCAGGTTTGATCCCTGGTCAGAAAGGCTATGAGACAGAGAGAGAGAGGGAGAGAGATGGGGAGAAAGAGAGAGAGAGAGAGAGTGAGCAACCAATTGATGTTTCTCGCCTTATCTTTCTCCCTCCGTTCCCCTCTCTAAAACTAAATAAATAAAATCTCTTTTAAAAAAGTCTACCATAACAATAATTTACTAGAAAATGCTGTAGAAAAAGACACTATTTATAACCCCCAAAATTACAAAGTACTTAGAACTGGCCTTCAAAGGATGCAGGAAATTATCATGATAAAAAATGTAAAAATCTTTTAAGTGATATAAAATAAGGCCTGAAGAACTGGAGAGCTATTGCATGGTCATGACAAGATGACAATGTTGTGAGGATGTAAATTGCTTTCAAGTTAACCCATAAATTTAACACAATTCTACCTGAAAGTTTTTGTGATGTTGCAGTGGAGATTTTCTTAAATATGATGCTAGAATTGAAAAAAATAAGGTGAAAGAATGGTAGATTTAATTATGTTTGCATTAAGGATTTTTATTAATAAAGAACACCACAGGCAAATTTAACAGAATGAGGGTGAACTTGGAGAAGAGATTAATATCTAAGATATATAATGAATGAATAAACAAAGAAAAGTAAATGGGCAAAAGAAATGATTAAGCAATCCACAGAAGGAAAACTCTGAATGGGTAACATGTGTGTGGAAAGATGTCCAATTTCAGTGGAAATCAGAGAAATACATATGAAAACAATAATAAGACACACTTCACAACCATCAGATGGGCAAAAGTTAGAAGGTTGGCCCTGACTGGTGTAGCTCAGTGGATTGAGCATGGGCTGTGAACCAAAGGGTCACCAGTTTGATTCCCAGTCAGGGCACATGCCTGGGTTACGGGCCTGGTCCCCAGTACAGGGTGTCAGAGAGGCAGCCACACATTGATATTTCTCCCCTTCTCTTCCCCCCTCTCTAAAAATGAATAAATAAAATCTTTTAAAAAAGAAAGTTGGATGATATCAGGTGGGAACAAACAGGAATTGTCATGCATCTCTGCTGAGAATGTAAGGGAGCCACCTCTGAAGGACGGTATAGCTGTACTTGGTAATAAGCTGTGGGTGCAAAGAATGGAATGCCACATAGCGGTCACAGGTTACACTATTATATCCATGAAGATGTGGTTTCCTCCTGGAAAATGAGTGACACATATAACTCAGTACCGTCTATATAAATTGGGATCACATCCACATATCTTTCCAAGACACTTTCAGACCCAAGGGCATATATTAAACTCATTAGAACGCATGCCAGTGGGGAGGAGGAAGGGAAGTCTGTGGTTGGACTACGATGCAGAAAACGCAGACACAAAACAAGAGAAGAGTGTTGCATGGACTGATGATAGCCAGAAACAGAAGAATATTTCACTCAACGCTCTTCTTCCAAAGTCCAAAAGAAGAACGACAGCAAAATGAAATAAGGAGTGTGCAACATCAGTCTGTAAGTAAGGAGTTGAGGGAAGTAGGAGGTGCCATCTAGAGGGAGTCCCCGAAACCCTTGGAGCCAGACTCCTGTGCCTTCCAGGGCCCCATGGAACGGTGGTGAGCGGAGTGCATGCACACAGGGGCTGAGCCTATCCACAGGACGTCAATGTATACCAAACTCAAACCCGATTTTCAAGATGTTTTCAGCAAGCTCCGCACCCTTGTGATAGGTATATATAATGGGAATAATTTTATACTAAACATTGGAATTGCTAGGTTAGTGCTCACTGCCATGGTATGGTATCTTAGTTCATGCTGCTTTAATAAAGTACCACACACTGGCTATCTTATAAACAACAGAAATTTATTTCTCACAGTGCCGGGGCCTGGAAGTCCAAGCTCAGAGACCCATCATGGTCAGGCTCTGGTGAGAGCCCTCTTGGGTTCCAGACTGCTGACTGCTCCTTGTAGCCTCGCTGGCCAGAGAACAGAAGGAGGGAGGGAGAATTCTGTTTGCCTACACTTGGTGTCTCTTGTGACTATTGTAAAGACACTAACCCCATTCGCGAGGGCTCTGCCTTCATGACTTCATCTAATTCTGTTACCTCCCAAAGGCTCATTTCCAAATACTATCACGTTGTGGGGCAGGGTTTCAACATAAGAATTTGTGTGGGGTGGGGTCCCATCTCCCTTATAAACTAAGCGAACACAAAGCCGGCAGGGTGCCAGTACTGGTTACATAACAGAGCTTGATTCTGCGCATGCGGGCCCTTATCAAGGTTGTATGAACACTGCGGAGTCATAATCACCCGGACAGCGGAGAGAGGGAGGCCGACTCCATTGTCCCTGTACATGCTATATAGACAGGACAATTCATAGAGAATATACTAAGGTTCTCTTTCCAAAAAAAGAGTTCCTTGAGGAGCAAAAGGCCCCAGATGCACACCTCTTGTCAGGACCTTTGCAGTATTTTATTTGGCTGTGCTCTTATTTTAGAATGGTTCCTCTTCACATCACAGCAGCTCATCCGGAGACTCTGCATGCAGAGGTGAAGTAGGCACCAGGCTTGGAACGTTGCTCTGCACCAGACTTGGTATCCGGTCATAAATTAGTCCCTTAGGGGGCCTGAGAACATCCCAGTAATTTGTTCTGACAAAAGCTGGACTAAACATTTCCAGGTCATTTGGTGCTCCGTGTGACTCAATTAGACACACCCAGACCCACAGGCATCTGGCTGCTTGTATTTTTGGAGGTTACACCCATACGAAAGAGAAAGTCACCAAGGGGCAGGAAGTCAATCGTATACTCTGAACTCTTCCTGGACTGGCTTTGAGATAGACACCGTTTATGTACCATTTGATGCAGTCAGAGGGTTAGGTTCGCTTTTGGGCATATCCAAGAGAACATGGATTTGCCTGTTGTCTTTTTAAAATAGGTTTCAGAGTGCCAGTATTAATACGAGCACTTCCATAGAAATGTCAGATCTCATTTTTCAAAATTTCAAATCCCAAATTTGTGTTGTCTCTGCTATTTTATATTCAGTTTTCGGTGATGAATCACAGCATGTGTTATAAGATTCCTCAGGGTTTCATATATTTCAGCAACTTCTAACAGTTTGTGTAAACAACATACCTGGCTTGTATTAAATGAAATAATTTTATCATTCAAAACACAAACAGTCCCCATTGCATTTCTATCTTTTAAAATTTGCTTTTCTTTTAAGCAAGTGGTTTCATTATTTTTCTTTTAAAACTCAACTTATTTAGCATTAGGACCATTTTACCTGCAACATTAGTTTCAAACTTGATTTTTGTATTATATTATTTTTCTGAAGAATTTTTGGTGATAAAGGGGATGGCTGAATGAAACTAATAAGCTAGGTACATTTTCCCCTTATTTATTTCATTTGAACTGCTTAATACCCAATGGCATACAAACAACTGTAGTATTTTCCAAAATGTTTTCAGGTTTGAATTATGTAACAAAGTTCTATGCATATTTTAAAAGGAGGATTAAAACCAACAAAGACCATAGTGGCGGCCCTTAAACATTAAATAAGGATTTTTTTTCAGATAAGCAATAATAGGGTTCTTTTTAATGAAAATTTTTTTCAGTTGCAGTTGACATTTAGTGATATACTAGCTTTGGGTATACAGCATAGTAGTTAGAAATGTATGCAGGGTTCCCCCTAAACCTAGTGCCCGTCTGGCAGCACACACAGTTCCAACAATGTTATTGACTGCTGTACTTGCGTTCCAATGACCTCCGCTATGTGAAACTGCTAAAGCTGTTCTCATTGCATTTCTTTACTACTGTTTGAACATTTGCACGAGATATTATTTCCCTAGTGTCAAAGGCCTTTTTCCAAAGTTAGAGGGTTAGAAGTTACTGCTATTGTTTTCCTTGCAACGAGATGGGTATTTTAGGATTCTCAGTGAAAGAGTTTTGTAGTCCCTTTCTTTGCACTCAAACACAATGCTAAAACATTCATGTGTTGTCTATCTCGCTTCCAGCTTTCTGCCAAATGTGAGGCTTAAAGATCTGTGTATTCTGGAAGCTAAGATAGAGCTTGCTTGGTGATGGGATGCAACAGGAAGGTTTTGCTCACAGTTCTCAAGTTTTTGGTAGAAATGCAGTGGCTGTTCCTGTAGAGAATAGTAGTAATGGGAAGGTAGACCTTCTTTAGAGCAGAAATTTTGGGTCCACTGTGTCTGTCATTAATAATTCTTTAAACTCATTCAGCACAATGAGAGATGAGATTCTTTCTCTCCTCTATAAAAGCTATAGAGAGCCCAAAACAAGTCCTGCCCTTGGCCATCCTGCCGATACAGGATGCTGTCTATCGTGAGCCTCCTGAGTTTTCTCTTTCTCAGTTTGCGCATCCCTAGCTTCCTGCTTGTTGCCCATTTAAGACATAGTTTCACATGTGTCCATCCTGGCTTCTGTCTTCTGAAGGTATTCCACATTCTGCAGTTTGTCTTTCAAATCAAAGCTCTTGAATTAAACCTCTCAAATGAGCCACACAAATCATGATCTTCTGTCCACTCCCTTTGAAGTTCCTTACCTTTGGCTTTGGTAACACCATCAGAATGTATTTCTTTTACTTGCTAATACAATGCCATTGTTTGGCTTCTTTAGGCTTCAAGAAGCAAAGACAAATCCAGGCTCAGGACACAAGAATTTTCAGAAAGGCTGCACACGGAAATGAGCGAGGCCTAGGCCACATGGAGGCCAGCGCAGCAGTGGCTCTGGGGCGCCATAAGAATTTCAGTAGATGACCCCTCAGAAGCAGGTGCCTGAGCTCCCGCTCTGCTGCCTGGTCACCATGAGGGCTGAGCAAGTCCTTATCTTTGCATCTGTTGCACCTGCCTTCTGGCTGCTTGGTTTTTTCTTCTTTCCTACTCATGGCTTCTATGGCTTCTTCCCGCTTCTTCTCTGTGTATTTTTTTCAGGTTCACATTAAGACATTTAGACTAGAAAATGTGCTGGCTATGCCCCCCACCCCCTACCCCAAGTTTCAAAGTAAATGCTGTAGGAAGTTCTAAGGTAAATATAATTAAGTCTAGATGAGATTATGATCCTTGCCCCATGATGATTACTTTAACACTTTACAAAATTTAAAAAAGTCGATTCTTGCCCTGACTGGTGTGGCTCAGTTGTTTGGGGGTTGACCCGCAAAGCTAAAGGTTGCCAGTTTGATGCCCAGTCAAAGGCATATGCCTGGGTTGCCACTGGTTCAATCCCTGGTCAGCGGCACGTCCCCCGTGAGGGCGCATATGAGAGGCAACTGATTGATGCTTCACTCAGTGTTTCTCTCTTGCTCTTTCCCCCTCTCCCTTCCCCTCTCTCTGAAAATAAAGAAATAAAATCTTTTTAAAAAGTAAATTCTTTCCAAAAATAATTTTTTGGCACTTTGGTGATTAGATATGAACTTTATCTTCCTATTTGGCAAACAGAATATTTTTATTCCCTCTACCAATTGCTAATTCTTTTTTTAAATGCAGGATTCTCAAATGGTCTAAGCAACAAGATCTGATCAGCTCAATTAGGTCACAACTGTGCCTGTGTGGCAGGGTCCCTGAGCCAGGCAGCTCTTCAGTCAAGCACGCCTCCTGGGTCCAACCAGCTGGAAGCAGGGTTGTGTGGTCCCAAATAGCTAACTGGATGGCTGACATCCCCGAGCGGGTGATGGGCTTGGCTGGCAGATCACATTGCTGTTCATACATACATGTATCTTTACACACCCCTGGAGGACTTGCCTACTGCCACATGCTACCCCACGATGAATTCCTTTACTTTGAAATGTGATAACATTCAGCAAAGCCCAAACTAACCCATGTCACCAAGCTTTCCAAGGGATGCTGGTCTTCACAGACCGGGGCTCTATATGGCCCTGGCCAGACAATTCAAGGGTTTGCAGGTGGCAAGGACCAGGAGAAGCCACCTGGCTCTCCACCTCCAAGAGACCTGTCTCCTCCTCTCTGCTCAACTGGATTGTGGGGAACCTGCCAGCTGGGAACATTTGGAAGGTGCTGGAATCCCTACAACTTTATGTTGATTAAGAATTTCAATGATACCGGTGTAGATGAGTCTATTTTCACTCTCATCTTGTCATTGTTTTTCCAAGGAGGCGATATTTGTGTGTAGAAATTACCTATGAATTCTCCATGTGAAAACAGACCTAGAAACACAGGCAGACCTGGGAGAGCCATCTGCTGGACCCCAATCTACCCTGATGCTCTCTCATGCTTATCTGGAGTGTCCCTTTGGAGGCCGTCCTGAACTCTTCTCCTTGGCCCTGGGCCTTCCACCCTCCTTGCACTGGGCCTGTGGTGGCTGATGTTTGTTGCAGGGCAGCCTGTCATGTTGCCCGTTGGCAGAGAGCTTGTTTCCAGAGACGCGAAGGGGCTGGCAGATTGGGGAGAAAGAGTGGGTTGTTTTTATTTTCATGTGCTGGAGTAATTGCACGGAAAGGCGACCCTGGGCATTGTCCCCACCAGCGGCAGCTGTCACTGCTTGCAGAGAAGTATAGTCTCTCCTACCGTCCCCACTTGCCTTTTCCTGGTGAAGCCCAAGGCAATGAAATGAAATCAAGCATGACTCCTTTTTATATTGAAAATGCTCTTGAGTTTGAATTATAGATTCAAATGGCTCTAAAGAGAGCACCCGAGGGGCTCCAAGTGCTGCCAGATGGCAGAGGGGCCAGCAAGCAGAGGCTGCCTCTGAGAGAGATAACACACCAGGAGGGTCCCTTCCCTTTCCTGTGCCGAGGGAAGCCAGCCACACACATTTCCAACTCGAGCTGTTCTTCGCCTTCCTGAAATTGGTCTTTGTGTTTGGTTGGATTCCCCGCCCAGGGTGGACTCGGCAATCTCATTAGGCCTTTTGGACACCTGGACCCCAATTATGGGACACATAGCAGGGCGTGGTGTTCAGCCAGGTTATTTGGGTCTGTGGCTTTTATCTTGTTGCACCTCAGGCCTTGGAGACACCTTATCTGGGGCTTGGAAAAGCCTGGAGAAGCTCCTGGTCTATAAAGGCTTCGTGGATGTAGGGGGATGGGGAGAAAATGCACAGAGGAAGAAGAGAGAGCCTGCCAGAAATCCAATGTGCATAGTCTGCTCCTCAGAGCAGCGGAGGCTCTTTGGAGCTGGGGCTGGATCTTAGCTGCACTGCTCATTCCCAGACAATCTAAACCAAAGTGAGACTTTCTTTCAGGCCCCTCTGATCTTATAGTCATTCAGAGCGTCTCACTTCCCCTTAGCATCTGTTGGACATCTGTCTGTCCACTCCCCCACATGCCCACCCAACCAACAAAAACGGATCCTCTACTGCATGCCGATGCTCTGCCACATGCTGATGAAAAGCTGAATGAAACACAGGAGCTATGTCTAGGGCGAAGCTCCCACACATGGCTGATCTCCAGACTCCTCTCAGGAGCTATTAGAAATTCAATGTCCCTGTTTCCGCCCCAGATCTATTGAGTCTGAATCTTCAGGTGTGAGGCAGATTTTAAAGCCTCTGCTTTAAAAGCTCCCTGGGTGATTTTGATGTTCCCTGGGTTTGAACCACCTGCAGGGAGGTGGTCACCGTCAGGAGGTGACAGATAAGCTAATGGATAAGTACCAGTGCTATTGGAACCCCTGAGCAAAGTTCTTTGGAAGCTTGGTTCACTCTGGAGGAGTGGGGAGAGGTAACCAAAGGAGGTGACATGTGGCAGGTTCTTGGAGGATGAGTAGTTTTCCAAGCAAGATATTGGAGCGATGAAATTCTAGCTCCCACAAACAGCACTGACGAAAGTGTGGAGGTGAGCTCAGGGAGCTCAGTGTCGAGGGAGGGTGGGGTACCCCTGGGGATGCACAAGCAATGAGTCTGATGTTGAGGCACACGGATGTAGCGCATATCTCAGGGGAAAGTCAATAGCCTGAGTTTGGGGTTTCTATAAGATGCCCCAGGAGGATAGGATGTTCAGGAGCAAATGTGAAATGTGTTTGAAATCCAGGAAAGCTGTCTCAGTGGAGACATAGTTTTCAAAGAAAGCACGTGATTAGCTAGGAAGCCGTTGTGCATCTGTGCAGCAGCTTGTGGGAGCAGCTGTGACGGCTGTAGACTGAAGCTCAGGATCCCACTGGTCTCCCCAGAAACCACAGGCCCCTAAAACTCCTGAGGGAGCCCAGCAACCTTCTTTGGACACACAGCTTTTAGGGGACCCTCCTGTCCAGACAGAGTCCTCTTGAGGATGGCCCTGACGTGGGTGCAAGTTGTGGGCTGAGATATTTTTTTAATGATCACCTGCTGTCTTCAGCTGGCTGGGCCACGAGTGTGGCAAGTCAATTGACTGAGTGCCTCCACCAGCCATTCTTCCAGGAAAGAACTGATGGCAGAGCACAGTATCACTCACTCATTTATTTGGTCAACACTCATGGAGCATCTGCTACATGCCAAGCATTGTGCCCTGCTTGGTGGACATGAGGTTGAGTAAGACAAACCTCCCCGATGCATGTGTCTACTTCTGCACTGATGTTATTTTTAAAGCTCCTTGTCACCTCCTCCTTTATTTTTCTTTCTGTCTGAGCAAAATAGGGTAAATATCCTTCTAATCCTTACCAAAAAAATGTGCTATGTGTTGAAGAAACCCAAACGAGCAAAGAACATCAGAAGAATTCATTTTTAAAAACTTACTCTATTCAATGAAGGGTTTTAATATTGAATTTAGAGTATCAGTTAATCTGAGGAGAGCTCTGTTTCAGAACACTTGGTTGGATACGGTCCCTAGTTCTGAGTTATCTTTTTGGATAACAAAAGCTTTTGGTGAATAATGATAATAGTAATAAAAGATGTACTGGAAGTTGCCTTGTGTTAAAAGAGGAAAAAATGTCAGGCCTTTCATTGCTCTGTCCAGTCTCTATACAAAAACCTGTTAGCTTCATGCTGTTGTTAGTCATTTTCACAGTGGGGAAGACAGAAAGACTGATGGCTTAAGAGAAATAAGTTCAAAGTGGGTAGCCTAAGTGATGGAAGCATTCCCTCAAAAGGAGAGCTTTTTAGTGGGAGCTGGACATATGGAAATAAAAAGCTAAGAAAAGTATAGTGCATGTATGAGGTGGGGGGAGGGTTGCCAAGTGATCGTTGTGGGAAGTACAACTTTCAGGGAGGGTTGTGAATCTGTTGTTTAGAAAAAAAATCAGGGAACTTCAGGCAACATTTGACTAAGTCTGCAGAGTGCGAACATTGCCGTGGCGGTCGTCGAAAAGCGCGCTGTGAGTCAGCACACACCTGGGGCGCCCTGGGGTGAGGGCAGGGACCACTGAGCAAAGGCACCAGCCAAGCTCAGTTGCTTGTTGGTACCCATGGCTTGTCTCCATGAATATTTACTGAATGAACCCTTTGCATGCATTTTATTAATATTAGTATTAACAAATGCTCTGAGGCAATGATGGTCCAGGCAGTATGACCATTGTCCCAGAGAGCAGGCTATTATCATAAAACTCAGGAGGAACTTCATTGAATTATTTTTCTTCCTTTCCATGTTAAGACTTTTTTATAAGGGGGGGGGGGCTACATAAGTCGGTAAGAACCAACACTTGACCCTTATCACCATTGGGTATGCCTTAGTCTTCACCAAAGAAAGGTGTGAAGATAACTTGCCACCACACAGTTTGGCCTAAACACTGGGGCAGAGGCAGCTGCTTGGTTTGACAAAGGACCACATTACAATCTGAGATGCAGCGCAGTGGGGTGATGGCTGAGGAGGCACAGGTGTTAGCTGGAGAGGACAAGGGGTCTGCAGCAGGGTCATTTTCCCTGACATTGGGCCTCAGAAAGGGAAGGAAGCAGGAGATAGTAAAACTGCCGGTAACCGAGAAGAGGATTCTGTCCTGGCCATTGAACACCCGCAGTGGCCCCGTTTGGAGTCCCTTTCTGATCCATATCATACACACGATGTATGGTGGGTCCCATTAACCAGTGCATGCCACTATTCAAGAGCCTATTGAAATATATGTTTGTATTATTTATTGTGCAATGATATCAACAAAAAAGAATTTCTGAAGGGAAACATCATGTTCCTTGCCAGCTCTTTGCCACATGTGTGTGAACAGGGACGGACAGACCCTGATTGGTCGGGCCGGTCCTGTGGGTCACAGGTGGCACCGGCTGGCACAGCACTGGCCCCACACACCGTGCTTCACCGCTATTAGTATGCCTTACGTTCTTCTCGGAGGCGGAAATGTTTGCAGTGGCCACTTTCCTTGTTTTGTGTGATCGTGGCAACCTCCTGTGTCCAGCTTTTTTCAGGCTCTGCTTTAGTCTGACAAGGCTGTTCTTCTCAGATAAAATTTAGTGGGTTTTCTTTTTCTTGGTGAGGTACAGAACCGCCTTCTTCCTGGCATCTACATGGGAAATTCTATCAAATCTTCTTACACTTTGATTTAGTCTAAGGCAATATCATTCTATTTTATCTCTATGGCTCCAGAAATCAGTCTGTTAATATCCGTGTGCAAACATCTTGCTTTGTTTATTCATTTTCCTATTTCTGAATAGTTGTATCATCATCCCAAATAATGCTGAAGATAAATTTACTATTCTTTATTTTGGATTTTGTTTCTTAATTAATTAACGTTAATTCTTAATGTTAAATCCCATGAGTTGGGTTTTGAGCCAAGGAATTTAAGTTTATGTGCACTTTTACC
This sequence comes from Anoura caudifer, assembly GCA_004027475.1. NCBI lineage: Eukaryota > Metazoa > Chordata > Mammalia > Chiroptera > Phyllostomidae > Anoura > Anoura caudifer. The sequence goes on along the minus strand of PVKU01000210.1, from coordinate 407,070 downwards.
AAGACACGATGCTACCTCTGACTTGTCCACAGCTTATTGGACTGGGACAGACCATTATAATGGATCTCTTGAAGTATTTTCATTTTATGGTGTAGAGGCTGCTATTTCCCAGGTTTATGGGCCTGTGATCAAGGCAGAGAGGTGACTGCCTCTGACATGGGTCTTCTTTTTGGGTTTTTCAGTGAGATTCTGTGAAAACAGTGGTGAGCATAGAGAATATGCTGTGACTAAAAAATAAGGCATCTGTGGTTCTGTGTGATACTTACTATTGTCTCCATGGATTGGTTGGACTACCTTTCTGCCAGTGCTGTTGTTTTAAATAAATTTGGGGGGAAAATTTGTTTTTCCCTCCGGAAATAGCACAGAGTGATGTCACTTGCTCGAAGAGCATGTTAAATTCACTGGGCACAGAGCTCTCCTTGCAGATTCCCTGGATGGACACGATGTGAACTCGCCTCTATTGAGAGCCAGCCCAGCGTGGCCCTGGGGCTGCAGAAGGTCACGGCAGCAGCAGATGCATCTTAGCTGAGAACAGCAGAGGGTAGCTGCCACTGAGGAAGAGGAGTGGTTGCAAAGCTGGGAAGTCACTGCCTAGGAAGCTCAACCCCTCTGTAATAGGGTCACCTCTAATACTGGTGACAAAATGGGCTGGATTTAGTCACGCTCTTTCGTCGCACCTGGAGGGAGGTGGATCACCAGAATGCCCCAGCAAGAGGCAGCTTCATTTCAAAGGGACTCAACACAGAGTCTCCTTCTGCCTCTTTCCTCCCACTTCTCTCTTCTCTAAAATGCCTGAAATTCCTTTATCCAGCACACATCTGTTGAGTACCTACTCTGTAGTAGGCATTGTGCTAGGTGACATGGTTAGAAAAATGAAAAATGCATGACTTTTTATTCAGAAAGCTCACATTTTGGAGGAAGAGATGCTTAGATACCTTAATATCACACACTGCCAATGGTATTGTAACGGAGATGTGTACAAGGTAACCTAGAACCCAGATGGAAAGTAATGCCCGCTGAGGAGTTAGTTACAGACAGGTTAGCACCTGGGACAGCTGAGGCTTGAGCTGGGGCTTGAAGGGTAAGTGGGAGTTTACCAGGAGTGGAACAGAGGGAAAGATGTGATTGGCAGGTGACAGCGTAACGGCACCAGAGCAGCATGAAGTGCATATGATCAGGACACACTGTCATAGTGAGAAACGGAAGCCACTTAAATGCTCAGCATGGACAGCTGGCCCTTATGTACATTTCTAAATATTCATGCAACGGCTATTCTGTAATGCTTTAAATGATATGTACAGAGAGATTTTAATGTTATGAGGAAGTGCTTATGCTATATGATGTTAAGAGAAAAATAAAGACATATAAATACAGAATGAAACTTTTATACACATAAAAGTCTAGAAGAAAAATGTACATGTCATTGCTTTTGATACTTTTATAGTTTTTGAACTCAGCTTTTTATAGTTTTGTGTTGTTTTAATAGTAAAATGTGAAGTCAGAAAATTAAAGGCAATAGATGGTAGTTTCCAGAATAACGACTAGAGTGGCTGGAGCCGAGGCCTGGGGCAGGGAGATGAGGCAGGTGGGCCTAGCTGCTTTGGTCACTTACTTATCCTGAGGTGATAAGAAATTACAGTAACTCCAGTTTTGTATTCAACCCTAAGGGCCCTGTTGAAATAGAAAAATGACTCATAGGCTAAAATTTTAAGCTTTGCTCATATGTCAATTCTTTGCCTTGAGTCACAGCGCAGTTGTCAAAACGATGGGCTGGGTAGACAGGTTTTCTGTGGATCCCGTCGCCTCTCCATGAGCCCCACACCACAGATTTTCCCTCCTGGGAGAGTGTGCTGCTGCTTCTGTCGACACCAGGAGAGTGTCAACAGACACTGGGCTTGTGTTTATACAAATATATAGTTTCTGTTTTGTTTTTCTACCTGCATATAATTCAATTGGCACAAGTTAAACATGCATCCATTTGTGCTGTCACGGCTTTTTTGGGCAAAGAGCTATGTACTAATGGATAGGGACATAGGACTTCTATGTTTTGAAGGGGACAGAAGGGCAAAAAGGCTTAAGATATCTTTTGCCATTATGGAGAGTTATCATGGAGCATCCTGGGACCCTGGGGGTCTGTGGGGAGCATTCATTGTTGGGATCCAAGGAGTAGACATGGAACAGCCCTAAGCTCACACAGGCATCCCTACTTCTCAGCTTTATCTGTCGTTGGAATGAAAACTGCCAGAGACATATGGTTATCTGACATCCGTGTGCCTAACCTGCTGGATTTTGTTTAAGCCAGTAAAGAGTAGTGGTGGGAATCAAGGATGATACATTTTGACACAGGTAAGAGTGTGTCTTCTTTGTTTATACCAAGACCTTTACTACCCGAGGCAGGTAGGATGTGGCCAGTGTCGTGGAGGGCAGATGCTGCTACAGCTCCTTCTTACTTCCACCCCCGGACGAGCAGCAACTGGAGAGATGAGCAGCCGCATTTCCTCACTTCCGCTCTCTGTCCTCAGTGGAGGGGTGCAAGCTGCCCTGAGAGAAGAGTCTCGTGGCATAACAGAGAGAGAGTCTCATGCAATCACATGGTCAAGGGCAGATTCTGCAAAGAAAAGTGAGCCACCTACTAGTACCCATTGAAATTGTCAAAAGTTTGAATCTGAAAATAACTGTTATCAGTGAATGAAAAAACTGGACTCCGAAAGTTCAAGGGTCTTAACCAAAGCCCCTTAGTCAGTGGCAGAGCTGGAGCTAAAACTCCCTCCCCCAAATCTCCCCAGGCTGTGCTTGAGATGCCTCTACATCTTATGTCACTGTCGCTTCATTATTTCTATTAGCAACAAGGTGTTATTTTCGCCCTTTCCTCTTTTAACATGGTGACGTAAATACTGATTAAACATTTTTTTTCCAAGTTTGGATTTCAAGACAGTTGGCGATGCCCTTTCCTTTAGAGATGGTAGCCATTGCAGGCTCAGCAGGCAGGTTGATGCTGAGGAGTGAAGGTGCATTCCCCAGGCAGTGAGAATACAGAATGAAGATGGAAACTTCCAAGACTTGGATCCCAGACCCAGACTGATCTCTCCTCTCTCCTTGAAATGTATGTGTGAACTAGCAAGATTCAAATAACTGAACCCAAATAAATAGTCATCATTTTTTCTTCTTTCATTCTGGGTCCTACAGAATAATACACGCTGCTCTTTGCATCGGCTCTCACACACTAAGTCTGTGTGTAAGAATGCATGTGGCACCTGTGTGAACATGTGAGTGTGTGTTCATGAGAGTGTGCCTATGTGTGATTGTGTGTCACTATAGTGACTACACGAGTCTGTGTGTGTGTGTGTTTGTGTGTGTGTGTTTGAGTGTGTGAGTGCATGTAAGTACATGCAAGTGTATGAATATGCGAGTGTGTGAGACTATGTGTGAATGTATATGCACTTTGGCACAAATAGGAGCTGAGATATTTATTTCTTTTGAAAACAAGTCAAACTTCTGCTATGACACACATTTTTTCAGATAGGAAATCATATTTATGTTGACAGTACAGTTTTCAGAATTGTGGCTTTAATAGGTTAAAGGCACATTGATGGCATTTAGTGATATTTGACAATGTCAGAAAAATATTTGCCTTCATTTCTTAACTGCTCCAAGTTTTGATATAAGTACCAAGGCCCATATTAAAGGCCAAGATTTTACTTTCAAATATATCAAAGGCTTTATTTATAGGAAAGAAATCTGTTCTATTCTTGCCTTCCTTCATTTCAAATTTCACACTGCAGCCAAAATGACTTTTCAGAAATCACTCTGAACATTTTCAGAAGTACTTTATTGAGTGACAAGCAGCAGTTGCAAATTCGAATGGCCTGGCAGGGAATAGGTTGTAACCGGTTGTGTGCAAGACACCGGAGACCAGCGGGGACTGCAGGGGACTGGAGACAGCACGTGTTGCCACTCAATCTCAGAGACTCTGCTTCATGAAGAAACATGGGTCTCAAATGGGAAGATATTATTTCTTAAAAGGAGCTGGACATTCATTTTTTGTAAATGTAAAGTATCCCAAATACTAAATGATGGTGACCAATCCAATCAAAATTCATACTGGGTGGGCTCCACAGAAGCCTGACAACTGGTTAAACTTGTATTTGGACTTGTATAGCTGACCACTTCTGAGCAAGTGTTATGCAAATATTAGACGTGATGATGATGACGGAGGTGATGAATGCCAATTCAACTTCTTCTAAACCATCCTCTAAAATCACTGTGCACTTCACTAATCTAGAAATGGTGACCTCATTCCATTCTCCCAAAGCTCAGCTCACCTCTCCACGGTGGCCTTTGCTGACTGCAGTGCGAGCTGGTGGCTTGTATCTCGCAGAGCAGAAGTCACTGTGCTCCAAGCCACCAGCCCAGTGTGCCCATCCTCAGAGGGTGGCCGAGGCCAGGTGGTTCTCTTCACTTGCCTATCACTGTCCTTCAACACAGGGTGTGTGATTGAAGGGAAAGGACGGGGAATGTCCCACTACCAAATAGGATCTTATGAGAAAAAAATGAACAAATAGGGTGGACTGTCATGGTTATATCCAAATCCATTTGTATTTATCAATTGATTTTAAAATTCAGTCTGTTTCATTCACTTTCAGCCCAGTGAAACCCATGCTGTGGAAATGATTTCGTAAACGCCTGTCAGGCTGAGAGGCTTGCGTTAGGCTTCGGGAAGCATCAGCAATGCTCTGAGAAGTTTTGCCGTCCGCATGAGTTTATGTGACAACGTTAGCATAATCGCTCAGGTGATACACAGAGAAAGACACCTGAGGCAGTGGTTCCAGATGAGAGCTTCTTATAAAATGCGAGCATCCAGAGCATCAACCCAATGGCTTCGAGCGCTCATGCTTTCCGAGGCCCTTGCTGTCATCCTGGAGTCTGTTTCAATGGTGGGGGAAAGCCTCTTTCCGGAGTGTATTGGCTTCCATATGAACTTCTTTAAGTGGCAAACAGGTGGGAGGCTGCTCCCAGTTCTCCCTTCCCGTTGCTGTGTGTCTCTCACCTGCTCCTCTCTCCCCCATTTATATTACGTGCCTGTGGGGACACACACACACACACACACACACACACACACACACACACACACGTACACGCACTTGAGCATTCACAAATTCCCGGATTCCATTTTCACCTCCAGACGGGCCTTGGGAGGGCCCCCGGGGCAGTGCTGGAAGTGGTTCAGGGAAGGGCGGAAAAGAAAGAAAAAACAAATGTCTTCTCAATGCAAATTGCAGTTCTCATCAGGTTCAAAGTTAATCTTTTAGAATCATTCCACTTTACTTAAAAACAACTTTCATGAGGAGGAGTGAGTGTCCTTGGCTACGTTTCTAACTCTCAGAGTCCACCCCGGCACTTTATACTCCTTGGCTTGTTCACTCATTCAATTAACATTTCCCGAACTTCTTCTACAGAACAGTCAGGCACCACTCCAATCAGTGGGGACAGAGCAACAAAACGAACAGAAACCCCCACCTTTCTGGTGGACATTAGTGAATTAGAACAAGAACGGCGAGGTTGTCGTTAGGGGGCAAATTATCAGGGGTAGCTGGTAAGATCAAACATCCACGACTGATGTGACTTGCATTTTAAATACACAAACACTATTTTCTGTGACAAAGCACAGTTTCCTATTTTTTTAAAAAAATCACAATCTTAAACAATCTGGAAGAACAAAGATGGGTGGGAAAAGCTTGAAAACGCACCTTCACCTCTACCGGTTAGTAGTATTAAAGATAAACTGAGGCATGTTAACAATGTTAAGAGTTTGAGCAAAAATTGATTAGCATCAGGCAGCATCCAATCTAGCAGATATCAAGGAGCCCCGAGGAGCAGTACAAAATGAGAGACTTTTCTAGGCAGAAGGCAGCAGGAACGAAGAAGTTATACTAGGGAAAAGCAGAGAGGTTATTACTTTCCTGGAGGGGACGTCAGGGGTCTGTGAAACAGATCACCTAGCAGGTGTTGAGCAAAAAATCCCTGGTTGACTGGCTTAGGCTTCCACACCTGGGAGAGCCAAGAGACTACAATTTAGTCTCTGTTTGCTTAAGCAACTCCATTTTGGGCTTGTTGTCTAATTTTCTTTTTGAAAGATTTTATTTATTTTTAGAGAGATGGGAAGGGAGGGAGAAAGAGAGAAACATCAATGTGCAAGAGACACATTGACTGGTTGCCTCTCACACGCCCCCAACCAGGGACCGGGCCAGCAACCCAGGCATGTGTCCTGACTGGGAATTGAACCAGCGACCCTTTGGTTCGCAGGCGGTGCTCAATCCACTGAGCCACACCAGCCAGGGAATGTTGTCTTATTTTTAAAACTAGGTTTGCCACCTTGGAAGGGTCTCTTTTCACCCTCTCAACAGCTCATTTGTAAAATGGAGTCAGTCCCTAACCACAGGACAGAATTATGGTGGGATTTAGATAATGTGCTCCCGGAGAATACATTTTGTCCACTGGAAATTGCCACAGAGAATGTTATTATTAAATTTGGGAGGAGCTGGGAAGGGCTGGGGAGGGTGGGGAGGCATGGGGAGACCAAGCCAGGTGGCCCAGGGAGGGGCAGCAGCCATGGAAACAGCAGCACTTGACCTCTTAGCACCTGGATGAGGTTATAGCTGAGGGAGTCTCCCTGGGGAGGCAATGTCCTCCCCACTCTGCGATGTAGGGGTGATCTGATTAAGCTTCAGCTCAGGACCGGTGCTAAGGAGAACCAGTCTGTTGTCCAAGCTCATTCACTACACTGCTAAATCACTGCACTGTTCTGGTGCTCCAAGTTCAAAGCAGTTCTCAGGCAAACAGCCTCTGGAGCTCAGGCCACTGGCACATTGGAGGCGGGAGGTAGGAGTGCACCTGTCTGCCGAGTAGGAGGCTGCCTTCCTCTCTAGACACGAAACACTCCCTCACAGGCCGAAAGTTTCAAGGAAGGACATTAGAAATAAAGAATGTACTTTAATGACTATATATACACACACATATACATATATATGTAGATATATAGATATATATGGATAGATAGTCAGAGACTGGTAAGAGCACCCTAGAGACCACCTAATCCAAGTTCCAAGTTCTACATTTTGTAGGCAGGGAAGCAGGCTCCAATGCTGTGTCCTGACTTACTGACGCCCAGAGGAGTTGGCATATTCTTTACCTGTCTCCCCACCCACTGCGACTACCTATATAATAATTAGTGTGTGTGTTTTAGTCGTACAATTGAGCTTATATCTAAGTCTGTTTATGAAAAAGGACTATGGGTTTTCTCATAACATTGAAGGTTGACTGTACTTGCTCCACAAACTGTTGATATGTGTCTATGTGGGTACATGTGTGCATGTGTGTGTACATGTGCACACACATGTGCGTGTGTGTGTCTTGTTTTACCCAGCTGCAATCCCAGTTTAGGGAACAGAGCAGGCATTCTTATAAGGGGTAGTAAAGGACTAGTAAGTGTACTCAATCACTAGGTAACCAGTAAGTTTATCACTACTTTGTTTTATCATGATCTTAGTTCTAGCTGACTTAGTTTCATTCATTTTTAAATGTCCATTTCAAATTCCTCCTGGAGGCCTCACCTGTCTATGGTTTTCCTGGTGTGTGGTGGGAGGCCATGGGGTGGGGGGGCTGTGGTCTGCCCTTTATAAGCCTCCATTTCTCTTCTACGCCAAGCCCTCCTGGTGTTTTGAGACAGAGGGAGGGAAGGGCAAAGGACAAAGGTGACATTCCCTCCCTGGGCAGGTTGTAGTCCCCTCCTTGTTCAGCTTCTCCGGCTGACCCGGGATGCTGGCTGAAGTCCTTCCCATGGCCTGCAGGGGTCAGGCACTGCTGCCATAGGTCTCCCTGTGTGGCTCCTGCCTCGTATCCTTCATCACAGCCCTCAGCCCCTCTAAAGGCCTACACCCACAGCACCACGTGCTGGGCTCCCTGCCGGGCTGGTGGGCGTTAGATGAGGAATTGGCAAGACGGTATGAGCACAGCCACCATCTGGAACCTTGCCACGGCCGTCCAGGAATGTGCCTCCCCCCGCCCCCCACAGCTGTCCCCTCCTCATTCCAGACCTCACATCTCTCATCCTCTGCTGGAGGCAGATCAGCAAGTCAGGGGCTAAGTAGACAGGTGCCAGGGAGTGAGCTGCCCCCTCCCACTCTTGCAGACACCACACCTTAATGGGGGAGAGACTCCTGGGCCCCCTCACTTGTCTTTGGAGAGAGTGCTCACTGCCTGCTTTCCCACAAATGACAGGCTCCCTCCCAATTCTTGCACAATCTGGGTGGGCATGGGATGCCCCTGGGGGTCAGGTTGGTTCTGGGGACTCTGTGAGCCTGCAGGCCCCACTACTTGGCTCCCGCTGCAGGCAGATGTTGTCAGTTCTCTGAACTAAGGAAGGGTCTTCAGTGGCTTTGTTCTTGGCTTTGGGCCTTCGCCACCTTTCCAGGACGTCGGGAAAGATCCCACTTGACATTCTGTAACGCAGCCAGTACACTCTGCCAAAGTGCTCAAAGCCTGACCCCTGGTGGTTCAAGGAGAGAGAGAAGTGCCCGCATTGTAGTTCAATGGTATACATTTTAATTGTAATGTGCAAATACATCCAGTTTTATTTAAACTTTATATTACTGCATAGAGAGCCAACACACTCTTTAAAAAGTTTTTTGTGTTTTCAAGCTTGGAGAAAAATGTTCAGAAACAACATTTTCAGCGTAAGTTTAAATATAAGTTTGTGGTGAATGATATGGTAATGCAACATTTGTTTGATTATTTTAATTAATTATTCAAAGACTCTGTAGTGAGGGAAACTGAGACTTGCCCAAGGTCATCCAGCAGGATCCGTCTGTAGCCAGGCAGGGCTGGATTCTAAGGCTCCTGGCGGGGGCTTCCCACCAACCACACTGGGCCTCACAGATGTGCAAACCACCCTGACTCCCAACCCTCCTAATTTGGTGGTTTAACTGCATGATAAGTGTACCCCACACTGTGCTTGGGTGAAACAGACCTCCAGGATAAGCAAAGGCAGCCGGTGGCATTCTTTCAAGTTTATGTAATGGTACGTTAATTATTTCAATGCAAATCTGTAGCTGGAGCACATAAGCCTATTGTTAAAATATTCCCTTTGCAGAAATGCAGAATTCCTGAAGAGATACAGGAATACACAGATGCTGGGCCCACTGGATTTCAACAGCAAATGTACTTGCTTTCAGAGTTGATTAACAAATGAAGCATTATTACTGCTCACAGACAGAGGGGAGGCTGTTCCAACCTTCTACCCCCATGGGTTTAACTGTGGGATCCCTTTATATGTGTACATTGTTTGGGGACCTTACTGGGGCAGATGCCAACTTGTATCTTTAATGCCTGAACAGTGTTTAATAATGTTTTGCTGTCTGGTTTATTAACTTGTAGTGGACATACAAATACTTTTTTTTTTTTTTGGATTGCGGGGGTGAAAATAATAGAAAAGATTGATTGGAGGCAACAATTTTCTTAACTGCATCTTCATGGAGTATAAGCAATAATTTTGTTAAAACATTTTTCCGCAGGAAGAAAAAGATGGAAGGAGACTGTGCACTGATCAGACAAGCCGGAGACCCAGAGACGAGGGCAGGTTTCACTGTGGGTGAAGAACCGGAAAGAACCTAGACAGACATGAGAAAGCCAGTTATTTAGGGACAGCGTGGCTGACCCTCTGGGTGTTTCTGAGTTCCAAAACCCCGTGAGTAGTAATGGCTTTAATGTCCTGCTTTGTGAGGTCCCTGAATAGCTCTTCCTTGGAGAGAGGCCTGGCCCATGGTGGCTTGCGTGGGCTTACTTTCGGGATATCTTCCTTGGCTTTGTGTGGTTGATACTCAAGACTCTGTGGTCATAGATTCATCATACTTTGTAGTGTATGTGTGTTTGTCAGGGGCTGTCTTCTGCAGCCACCACACTCTGTCTTCTACGGGAAGCAAGAGTGCCACTTACCACAGGGCCTGGGCCTTCAAAAGAGACCTGTCTTAGCTTGCCTGGGCTGCCACCACAAGTACCACAGGCCGCCGGGGAGGGGGGCGCACTTAAACAACAGCAATCTATTTTCTCACAGTTCTGCAGTGGACAGAATGTTTGTGTTACCCCAAATTATATGTTGAAACCCAGGTCCTAATGTGGTGGTATTTGGGGGTGAGGCTTTTGGAGGTCATTAGGTCATGACCGTAGAGGCCTCATGGGAGGGGTTTGCACCCTTAGCAGAGGCCAGAGAGCTAGCTAGCTCTATTCCTACAGTGTGAGGACACAGTAAGAAGTAAGCAATCTGCAACCAGCCAGGAATAGAAGCCTCATTTGATCTTGCTGGCACCCTGATCTTGGCCTTCCAGCCCCCAGCAATAAATCTCTGCTGTGTATAAGACACCCAGTCCATGGCACTGTGTCGTAACAGCCAAAGCCACTAAGTTAAAGTCCAAGACCAAGGTGCCAGCAAATCCAGCTCCTGGTGAGAGGCTCCCTTCCTGGCTCTCGGACAGATGCTTTCGTTCCATGTTCTCACGTGGCCCACTCCCTGTGTCCACGAGGAAAGAGAGAGAGGGAGCGTGCACTCTGGTATCTCTGACCCTTCTTAAAAGGGCACTCGTCCTACCAGATTAGGGCTCCACGCTTGTAACCTCATTAACCTTAATTACCTTCCTTGAGGTCCAGTCTCCAAATAGGATAACACTGGGGGTTGGGGTTTTTAACATATGAGTTTGGGGAGGATACAGCTCAGTCCATAAGAAGACCTCTGTGGAACATCCAGATTAATTGATGTCTTGTGGGCTCCACCACAGATATCTTCATGTCTCACGCAACTCAATTTACTCTGGGATTTACCTCCTGGACTTTTACAACAGGCTCCATCCACAAATCAACTTCAGTTCCTCACCTGTCTCCTTCTTGCACTTCATCTGGGGCCTCAGTCCCCCCTGCCGGCCCCTGAGCAGGCTGCATTAATCCATACCAGCTGTTTCTGCTTCTGCCATGTACAAGACAGATTGTTAGAATCTATGTCAAAGACCCAACCTTGGAAGAAAACTCAAACTTGAAGTTCCCAGGGCCTGGGAACTGAGATCTTACTATTCAGCAAATATCGTGTGAGGTGTTATGCCAGGACTGAGGGAGATGGAATCTCTGCTTTCACAATGGATAGGGTCCCTTTAAGTCCACAATGAAAGGTCAATCTAACAAGAAAACCCCAGAGTGTTTTATTAAAAGGTCGACTTTAACAGCAAAATATTTGTGAACAAGCCTTACCCCTTTGGAAACTCCAAAGCTTCTCCTGTTTGTGGCCATGCATCTATTCATTTAGCCATCACTTACGTTCATCACAGAGGGAGGCTAGGTGGCTGCAACGGACCGAGCAGGTGAGACCAGAAGGACAGATGGGGCTCGGGCTCTGAAGGCCTGTGTCCCGTGCCAGAGGTCATCGTGCAGGTAGTGGGAGAAGCCGGGGACATGGATTCATGATACTCTGCGGTTGTTGAGCCCACCAGACATGGACCACAAGGGCGAGGGAGGGCCTGAGAATGACCCCTGCCTTCTGGCTGGTGAGCCGGGGGGCCTTTTCTGAGAAGGGGAATGCAGAAACTAGAGCAGGTCTCTGGTAGGGGTGATGGTTTTGCTTTTGGAGTATGCATTTGAGGTGCCCAGGGGGCACCTAGGTGGGGGGTCTTCTTTGGTACCAGCTTCTGGCTTTGGCCCCCGAGCATGGCTTTTGTCACAACCTGTGCTGTCCTGCCCAGACCAGCCTGGCCCTTCCCTTCTGCATACTCAGGCAGGTCTTGGCTCGCCTGTCCCCAGTGGGTTCTGCTTCAGGCTGGAGAGTAGGCTGCATCTCTTCACTCCCTGTTTACCCCTCAACTGAACTGCTGTGGAGTCCCAAGCTCTTCCAGGGACACAGACCTTGCCTGGTCACGTTTAGAATCCGAGGAAACAGGGCGCGAACACAAGGACATTGCCATCACAAAGCCTTTGTGGAACGCAGACCTGGCAAAAGTAATAAACACATGATGAAAAATGAAGACACAGGAGTCGGGGTCTTCTCCTGGTGGGGACACAGAGCAGACACAAGGCTGTGTCTTTCAAGGGACACGTGTTGTCCCCTTCATTATCTCGTCAGACTCAAACCAGAGAGCCCCTTGTTTCAGGCAAGATGAGAGGGCCCGGTTTTGAATTTCAAGAATAATAACAGTAACAGCTAATATTTATTGAGCAGGCACCATGTGCCAGACACTGAGTGCCTTGCATACGTTACTGCATTTAATCCTCACAACAACACGACGAGACACACACTGTTGAGATGCAGACATGATGCTTAGGCAGGTTCCGTGCCTTGTCCCTGAGTCTCACAGCTGGGCAGTGGTGGAACTGGCCCCAAACCTGACTTTCCAGCTGGGGTATTGCTGTGTGTACTGGGCTAGATTTCATTTCCTCCCTTACACGATTTCTCTGGTTTATTTATGTATAGGTGTGCCATCTAGTGGCATAAAGTAAAAAAAATGCATGCTACTTTTAGAAATAGGTAAATGCACGATTTGAGTACTCTTGATTGGCTCCCTGAAGGGTAAGAGACAAAATCCTGCAGTAGAACCTTCTCTAAAGATCTGTTTTAGTGACATGAGATCATTCATATTATTTCTCAATATCATATGTGGGTTTTAAAAGACAAGCAAAATTAAAATATTAATTTAAAGACAGACTTAAGACGGAATTGAGCTTTTTCTTTTGGTGTGTTACCTGTACAATTCAGAGTATTGGGGGCAACTTGCATTAAAATACATGAATCTTGTGGGAACATTTTATAGTTTTATTGTGGGTTAAAGACTATCCAGTTTTTTTCCTTTTCTTTAAATAAAGTAATCAATAAAATGCTACTCGTGAGATTGATATTTTTATCCTGTTTGTAGAGCTAAAGAAATTGAACCAGATTAACTTGCCCCATATGACAAAGTTGAAGAATTAGCATCACGGAAACTCAACCCAAGGCTGCCTAACTCTTCTGTGTGCTTGGCCTTGTGACGCAATGTTGCCAATTTAAATGGGTATAGAGTGAGTCATTGTCACAACATTGGGTAATCAATGCCCAGTTCCTCATGAGGAGCATACATTGCTGCCAGAACATGTTCATATAGGAAAACGCAAATGTGTTTTACACTTGGCAGAAAAATACTCTTATGAAAAGAAAGATTATGTGGTTTTATTTACCTGGAAGAAAAAAAAACTAGATGTGATTCTAAGGCTCCAATGATAAATGCCTAAAAAAATTCTTAGAGTGAAAATTTAGAGAAAAAAAATAATGAAAAGGACATTTTATGTTTATGATTTTGACTGAGTAGGTGACAAATTTCTTACTGATTTGTTAGTATAACGATAGTTACATGTTTTAGTAATTTTTGTTTGGCTATGTCTTATAAAAATTGAGTGCAAGACTATATTTGAATGTCTTCCTTAATTAAAAAAATTCCAAGGTGTATCATTGAGATATTTTATAGTTTAGTATTTCCAGGAATTTTTGAGTAAAATGAGTTGGGGGAAATATCTTTTACTATCTTGAGCTCCTTTTAGGCCAAGTAACATTTACCAACTATGATACATATTCATACAAAATTGATATAAACCAGCCCAGTCAGAAGCCAAGAAAACAGTTTTCTAATCCTATCAGCCTCCTCAAAATCCAGTGTTCTCTCCTTGGAATTAAAATTTCTTCCAATTTCAAAAAGCAATCAGCTTCAGAGGATCTCTGAGACCAGCAAGGGAAATGAGCATTTAAAATGGCGCATATACTCTGTCCATATTAGACTTATGGGGAAAGAGTTGAATTAGGACTTTGGAAAAAGTGATGGGTGTCCACTTGCTTAGGTCATAGAAATGGATAACATTGACCTTTAGTCCCAGGACCTGATCATGTTTCTTTGATTGTTATAAAGTTAAATCCCTCTCCAGGAAGATATGATTAAATATTTGATAGTGCTGAACCTGCCTGGCTGAAAAAAGAAAACAAACGAAAAAAACCAGTTTTCATTTTCATATGTGCTTTTGACAAAAATATAAGGTATCCATTCTGCATGATTACTATGCCTGACATTAATATACCTTTCAGGTGTTAAATGGAATGCTTTCGTTATTTTACTTTTTTTTCAAGCAAGAAGTTGACTTCTTTGTAGAAATTGTAAGATGATTCTAAAATTCAAATGAAATTGTAAGGGACCAAGATTAGCCAAAACAATCTTGACAAAGAATGTGTGCTTCCTGATTTCAAACTTACTCTGAAACAATAGTTATAAACACCTGGTGGTACCGGCAGAGAGATACAGAAATACATCACTGGAGTTGAAGGGAGTCGAGAAATAAAGCCATAGCTTTGCAGTCAACTGAGTGTTAAGAAAGGTGTCAAGAACACCCAACATGGAAAGAAAAGTCTTTGTTGCAAAAACAACAACAAAACCAAAACCCCAACCCCCCCAAAAAACCTGGAGAGCCACAGGCAAAATAGTGAAGCTGAACCCTTACCTCATCCCATTTACAAAAATTCACTCCGAATGAATCAGAGACCTACATGTAAGAGCTGTAACTATAAATCTCTTAGAAGAAACAAAGGGAAACCTTCATGACCTTGGGTTTGGCAAAGGAGTGTTAGATATGACATTGAAAGCAAAGGCAACCACAGGAAAATCAGATAGGACTTCATCAAAGTCAAACCTTCCCATGCTTTAAAGGACACCATCAAGAAAGTGAAAAGATGTAGTGGGAGAAAACACCTGCAAATCATATTTGATAAGGATCTAGTATCCAGAATATATAAAGAACTCTTAAAATTCAATAATTAAAAAACCAAATAAACTAATTTAAAAATGGGCAAAGGATCCAAATAGACATTTCTTGAAGGAAGATATATAAACAGCCAATAAGCACCTGAAAAGATGCCCAACGTCATTAGTCATTAGGGAAATGCAAATCAAAACCTACTACTACTACTTCACTGCCACTAGGATGGTTCGACTTAAAAGTCAGATTATAACAAGTGTTGTTGAGAAAGTGGAGAAATCAAAACCTTCCTACACAGCTGGCAGGAATGTAAATGATGAAGAAACTTTGAAAAAAAGTCTAGCAGTTTCTCAAATGATTTAAACCTAGACTTACCATAGGAGCCAGAAATTCCACTTTAAGGTACAGACCTAAAATAAATGAAAAACATATGTCAATAGAAAAACTTGTGTATGAATGTCTATTCCAGCATTATTCTTAATGCCCCAAATGTGGAAACAACCCAGATGGCCATCAACTGACGAATGGATAAACAAAACATGGTACAAGCATATAATGAGGTATTACTTAGCCATAAAAAGGAATGCAGTACTAGTACATGCTACAACATGTATGAACATTGAGAACATTGTAAGTGAATGAAGCCAGTCACAAGACCACGTATTGTAGGACTTTATTCACATGAAATATCCAGAATAGGAAATCTATGGAGACAGAAAGTAGATTGGTGATTGCCTGGGCTGGGAGTGGACTGGGGTGGGGGGAGGGGTATGGGGTCAGAGCTGGAGGTGATAAAAATGTGCTAAAATTGACCATGGTGATGATTTGCGCTGCCTATCCGTAAGTATGCTAAAAACCATTCAATTCTGCCTTTGAGTGAGTGAATTGTATGGTATGTGAACTGTTATCTCAAAGCTTTCAGAACAGATACACTGATATTAGTAATTTCAGTAATTTAATCACACCTATTTATGTCTATCATCTGTCTACCTATAATGGCTTATAACATTTGATATTATAGGCAGAATTTTTGACAATTATTAACACATTTAGTTACATTTAACCCACCTAAATAGGATAATTTTGCCATAAAAAATAGAATGAAAGTGGATTATGATACTTTTAACACGGCTTTTTGCAATGATAAATGAAAGATTTCTCAAAATATCCCCAGCGAGTCCTTCTGGCAGCTCCCCTGCCACCTCACACCTGGGACGTGGCAGTTCTCGCCCCCTCCCCCTGCCTCTGCCCCCCCCCCCCGCCCCTGGCCCCCCCACCCCCACCCCCACGCGGCCGTGCAGGTGTGTTCTTTCCTTTTCCCTTCCCAGGCCTCTTTAGAGCCCCACGGGAGCCCCAGTAAGACCTTTCAAGGCCGCAGGACTAAGGAGATGACGGGGCCACACCTCCCTCATCACTCATTTTACATAATTCCAAATAAAACATCACTTGTCTGTAAAAGATACGCGCTGTATCTACGTTGAAAACAACCCCCTATCTACAATTGTGTTTTGCAATATTCCAAATAAACTTAGCAAAATGTATCATTTCTCCTGGTCTGGGACGTGTGCTCTGCTCCTGCTGTAAACGAGCACTGCACTAGCTGCTTAGGCCGCGTGCCTTCGTTTGCCAGGCTGGTTCTCTCCCACCCTCCCTCAGGACGCATCTCCCTCCAGCTCTGCGCCTGCGCGCGTCCTCTCGCTCGCCCGCCGCGACGAGTGATCCTCTGTCTCCAAGACAAACTCGTGCTTGGCTCTCACCTCAGGCGGCCACTGCCTCCTGCCAAACACTAAGCAAGGCTCAGCCGCTATCACACCTCCTCCTCCCGCAGAAACGTTTTTGTTTTTTCACCCCACTTTGGCCCTGCCAGAATCAACATGTGTTTTGCTTTTGTTCATCAGTAACTGAAAATTTGGGAAAACGATGTGGCTTCCTATACCCTAATTTAAGATCTCTTTTGAAATAGCTCATTTTAGAGACCTTATGATATGAAGGACACACATATTAGAAATATTGCTTGGCAAGCCCAATAAAAAAAAATTACCAGGGAGTTTCTTTTAACTCTCCCTGGATGATGCATGGCTTGATAGAACAATATTTTTTTTAGATTGATGGCACTTGGCAGTGCTTCCTGTAGGGAATGTTGCTGCCTCCTGTACAATGAACGATTTTGACGTTGAAATCTATGTCTAACTGATCTGGTGTTTCTATTCGCTCAAACACTTTAGCATGCATTAAAATGAGACATGTTGGCATACAGTGAAAAGAATATTTTTAATCTAGTATTTTTACTAGAAACACATTATTGCTGTTTTAAACAGAAAAGCCAATTATTTTACTTTCACAACAGAATCATTCAAATCATAAAGGATCAAAATTACTTAACAAGAATAAAAATGATTGACATATAAGACTCTGATCGCCCGTATACTATATGTTCTAGCTTAGGAATTTTCTGGTTTCTTAGGCCCTTCCCCCCCCCACCCCCATCGTATCTTCCCACAGACTCAAGAGATTTTTGGTGTGCAGGGGGCAGTTGATTGTACTTAAGAAATTTTGATGTGACATGCTTGCCCTTGTGACACTATGGTTGGGTTTTCCATTTCTGCCACGGAGGCTCCTTGCACGATGCCAGGAATTGATCAGCAGCTGTGGCTGTGAAAAGAGAAGGAAAAATAACCTTACTCTGCTTCGGTTAAGTTTTGAGCAGGGGAGTGACAATTGAGTTACATTAGGATTATTCTGATTGATGGACCGAAAACAGTCTTGGGGAAACTGGGTTGGAGGTAGGCTTGCTACTTGGCCCTTGCGGGAATGCAGGAGAGAGGTGACTCACTCCGACAGGGGTGTGTTGAGGAGCGGTTGCCTCTGGACCTGTTTTATAGTCAGGGTTTACTGCATTTGCTGACGGATGGGAGAGGAGATGCGTGAGAGGAGATGAGCCAGTAACGACTCCAGGCTTTTGGTCCGAGCATCTGTAGAATGGACTTGCCATCAGCTGAGAAACAGAAGAGTGTGGATGAAGTAGTTTGGAAGGAAATAAATAAATGGGGCAATGTCTTACAATTGATAAACTGTTATAAAAATGTCAGCCTATAGAGTTTGGCATGTTCATAAAGTCTGTAGTTTAACATGGGCTTAATAAAGTGTTGCTTTTTGTCCAATTTACCTTATGTGAATTTCTTGGTTTCTAATGGTCACCCCACATCCCAAACAAGATAATCTGCTTTCATTTGTCATCTGGAATGTTCTTGGTCTCTCCCCAATCCCTTGCTTGCCCTGCCCTGGTTCAACGTGATGCTGAGGTAAAGACTGTTTGGAAGGGAATCGCAAACTTTGCATTTGTTGACTAGTGAGAAAACTTGCCGTCGGCTTGGCTCATAAAGTCACTTTAAAAGCAGTGAGTGCTTTCTGTCACTGGTTTGCCTCTGACAGGCATCGGTAACACAAGATGTTCACTGAGATTGGGGCACCTTGGGTCTGAGCCGCCGGGCTCTGGGTCAGTGTTTAGATTTCTCCATCTGGGAGGCTTCCCAGCAAAACCCCTTGGTGCCAAAATGATACCTGATATGTTACACATTTGGGTAGTGAGGTAGGATGTGCCCTTCAGTTACTAACAAGGTGGAAAAAAATGAAAGGCTTCAAAACACCATATTGCTTACTTAAAAAATAAATAACTTTCTTTCCAGCTGTGATGATGTCATAGGGACTGGATTCAATCTCCAACACACACACACACACACACACACACACACACACGAGGAAAATCAGACAACATATATGAAACAAAGGTTTCCATGCACTGGCCAAGAGGCAGTACAGGACTGTCATCCTTGAGAAAATGACTATCGAAATGACCAGGTAAGCTTACCACTGACCCAACTTACTGCCCAGAGGCAGTTTCCAGGTTGCAGAGCCCAGAAGTCTGGCTCAGCTACAGAGATAGAAATTGGAATTCTGGGAAAATAGACACCGGGAATTTTGGGGACGGAATACCAGAGAAGGGAGAGCTACACAGAGAGCTCCTGACTGAGACAGGTGTAATAAGTGGATCTTCTCTAGTCTTTGGCCAAGTCCTGATCTGCTCGTGTATGAGAGGAAATTCCCTGAGGTCAGGGAAAGCCCCTCAGACAGCAGTAAGTCCCACATTTCCCAGAGCTCGCACGGCTGTGAATAGCTCCTCAGCCAGGGAAGGGAGTTCTCGTAGGATCTGGACATCGAGTAGCAGGGGTGTCCAACCCTCGGCCCACGGGGCACATGCGGCCCAGGATGGCTATGTGTGCAGCCCAACACGAAATCATGAATTTACTTGAAACATTATGAGATTTATTTGTTTTTGTTAGTGTTTGTGTATTTAATGTGTGGCCCAAGACTCCTCTTCTTATTCCAGAGTGGCCCAGGGATGCGAAAGACTGGGCACCCCTGGAAAAGTTTGAAGAAGGGTGTTAGCCCTAGACTAATAGCTTCTCCTGACTCATCCTGATGAATGTTGAAAGCAAGTTTTGAAGGGACAAAACTGTTCCTAAGTAACTTAACTGCGTGCCAGAATGAGTCCAATACTCTTTAAAGTAATACAACAAAATACAAGGCCCCCAAACGTAAAGTTCGCAACATCCAGCATCCAATCCAAATGACCAGGTACGTTAGTCTCCCAGGGCTGCCATGACAAAGGAACACCACCGACAATCGAGATGGAGTCTCTCAGCTCTGGAGGCTCAAAGTGTAACATCAGGTGTTGGCAGGGCCACACTCCCTCTGAGACTCTGGGTAGAATTCTTCCTTATCTCTTCCCAGATTCTGGTGGTGGCTGACAGTCCTCCATTTTCCTTGGCTGGTAGCTGCATTACTCTAGTCTCTGCCTGTGATCACATGATATTCTCCGGTGTCCCTGTCCTCTTCTCCTCTTGTAAGGAGACCAGTCACATCAGATTAAAGGTTCACCCTCCTGCAGTACAACCTTAGTTCAACTAACTACGTCTGCAATATTCCTATTTCTAAATAAGGTCACATTTTGGGGTGCCATGAATTAGGACTTCAACACATTTTTGGGGAGACACAATTCAACCCATAACACCAGGTATGCAAAGAAGCAGGAGAATAGACCTATAAACAAACAACAAAACACATTAATCAGAAGAAACTGCTGAGATGATGGGACATAATCTGGTGATTAGCAGACACTGACGCTGTAACAACTATAATGAAATGTTTCATATGCTCCATTAACATGTGTTCTTTTGGATTAATTTTTTTACATAATTCCATTTAATTTCTGAAAATAGCATAAATGACTTAGATAAATATGTAAATCATAAAGTACCCCCTAACAAAATTTTGTGAATGTGATTCACAGAAATTTTCTAAACTGCTTCTTTATCTCTAAAAAGGGAATAATAATGCTTACCTCACAGATAAGTTGTGCTGATTAAATACAATTTTTAAAAGTTCCTCAGTATATAATCAACTCTTGATAAAGAATAATAGCAATTAGTATTGCTAATAAAACTGTATGCAATGACAAAAGCAATTACAGGTCAAATTATTACAGGCCTGTGATGGATGATGCTAAACATAATGTAATTATAACAGTTTTGATTTATTGCTCTGGGTAAGAACTTTACTGATTCAGACGAGTGGGAATAGGGAAAACGTCAAACCGCGCAGAGTGAGCAGTCTTAATCACAGAATATTTTTGAAGATATGGCTTTTGATGACTTCTAACTACATGCAGTAATTAGAAAGCAGGCTACAAAGTTTTGTTTAGTATATATCCTTAAGGGACTGGCTTTACTGATTAGGTAAAACGGTCTTCCATTAGCACAAGGCTTTCAGTTGCTATTAAACGGTTTATTTTCTTAGGCAGTTTGTTCTCTTGAGCAGCAGTCTGACTCCTGCTGGAATGATCCGACCAATAGTAACCACCTGACAGGTCCTCCACAGATCAGTCACCTGCCACAGGCCACCCACCCTGTCTGCTGCAGCACCTGTGTCCTGGGGAGCCCTCCTGTGGGCGTCTGGCCTCTGGTGACGTCACTTGTTTCCTGTTGTTCCCCCACCCAGGGTGGTAGCTGCTTCCTGCAGCTACTAACCTCGGGGTTATCTGGCATGCTATATTTTACTCTTTCAGTGTTCCAATGACCAGAGAACCAAGTCCCTGAGTCGAATCCCCTCTGTTTCAAATGCCCAGCAGAACCATTCCGTTGGATAGATCCCAGTGACACCACCCTAGAAGAAACAGCTGGAACTAACCAAAGATGCCAAGATAGAGCAGAGGGTCAGTAACTAGAGAAGAGAGCTGGGCTATGTGGGAAGAAGTAATTAGGTGGGTGTGGATTGCTAGGGCAATCAAAGTAATTCAGCAGATGACTTTGTTTTGCCGGGGGCTCTGCTACGCCTACTAGCATTTTCTGGCTCTTTAGTTTGGTGGCTTTGCAGAAGTGTCCTCCACCATTTAGGAAATGTGCTTTTCAATTTGCAAAATGTAAGGATTAGTCTAGATGAATTCTATGCTTCCTTTCCACTGTAAGTTTCTCATGAAGTAGTTGACAGATGACAGTTTGGCCCAGGGCCAGTTCAGAAAAGCTATCATGGTTTTCTTTTTTTTTTTTTTTTCAATCCCCCTGAGCTAAGTGAAGACAGGATTAAGAAAAAGAATGACTTGGCTTCCTGGCGCGCACAGCCTCCTGGACAGGTAACAGAGAGGCTTTGTACAGCCCGTGTCAGGTTCAGGTACATGAGTTAGCCAGGGGAAGTGGCGCATGTCAGGCTCAGCGAAAAGCACGGCCACAGAGCAATCCCCCTGCTGCAGAGCTGCCAGTTGCATGTCAGCAGGACTGTGTTTGAAAGGCGGACTTTCCAAAAGTGTGGCGGCGAATGAAAATCTAAGCAGAAAACTATTTAAATTACTGGGGACGAGTAAAAGTAAGCGCTGGGCTGGATTCCTGAATGCAGTGTCATTAAAACGACTATGAATTTGTCTTCCCATGCATAAAGTATAATGCCTTTTGTGAGTAAGTTTTACAAGAGGGACCAAGGTTGAAATGGACAGTCTTCTTTCCGAGAGCAGCCTGTTGTAAGTGGCAGCCAGGTCTCCTTGATATTAATGTAATTTACATGAGAAGAGGCTTTGCATTCGTTCCTTTGATTTGCTGGGAAATGTGTGTCCTAGGCTTCCTGTGAGCTTCTGACAAATCCTGTTTGGTGAGGTGACTTAATATCAAAGCCTTCTACCCTCAGCAGATTAAGATGATGCTATTAGGAACTGAAGAGATCTGGGACTTTTAAACATTTGCAATTAGCTTGAGGGTAGCTCAGCTGCCTGGCTTTCAGGCCATCAGCCAATATGAAAAAGTTAGCCTCTGCTGGATCATGAAGACCTGTGACAGTGAGAGTATCCTGGCTATTGGTCAATTGAACAGTAAATCATTTCAGTGTGGGCCAGATGTTGCTGGTGTTTAACTTCCAAGGGCAAGATTATTTCCTGGCCATGGTATAAGCATTCTGAGGACTTGCAACTGCTCTGTCAAGGTCATGTTGAGTGAGGCTGAAACAGCTTACCGTCTACTTTCAGCTTGTACCACCTACTGAGCAACCCACCCCGCTATTGTGATTGGGATAGAACAGAACATATATGCCAAACAAATGGCCGTAAACCAAGTACCTGAGGCTGTGTTTATCTGCTCTACAGAAATATCACATCTGGCCCAGTGGCTGCAGTTGGGGTTATTATCTGCCTGAGTTTTCAACAGTCACTCTAGAACCCATGGTTTCTGCATGGGCCAGACTGGAGAATTAAATGAAAATATGACAGGGACCATCACCCCTGCATCCTTAGATCCTTAATGATGACATTAATTCCTGCTACTCTCCCCAGTCCCTGGGATGTGATTTTTTAAAAAAAAAATTTGGGGGTGGCTCAGTTGGGTGGAGTGTCATCCCCTTCACCAAAAGGTTGCTGGTTTGATCCCCAGTTGGGGCATGTATGGGAAGCAACCAATCAATGTTTCTCTCCCTCTCCCTCTCTCCCCCTTTCTCTCTCTCTAAAATCAGTAAGCATATCCTCAGGTGAGGATTAAGAAAATTGGGGGTAGGCAGTTCAGAAGCTTCCATTTACAACCCCCTCCATGATAGCTCTTCTTTGGGAGGCTGAAGCCCAATATGGGGGTTTCACCCACTGGCTAAGAGAATGACTGAGTGTACCAATCCCAGCGATAAATTTTGGAATCAGGTAAATGCCACTTGCGGGGTTCACAGACCCAGTGGACTCCATCACACAGTCAGCCCCTCCCTCAGAAAGGATGGCCAGGATAACCCTTCAGATACCTGAATATCAATGTCAGCTTCGACCCCGAGTCTGTCTGTTCCTTCTGTCTGGCTTGGGCAGAAAACAGCCCGAAAACAGTTGCCTATCAGGAAATGCTTCACACAAAACAAAACAAAACAAAACAAAACGAAACAAAAACACGTTACCACAAATTAGGGATACATAGCAAATGGCAAAAGAACGGTAGTGACAGCGATGACTGCAGGGATTGGAAGGGGAACAATGGAGCTGAAGACCCTCATCCTAGGATCTCTGCAAACACAGCATATTCCCAAAGTGGATTCGTTGGTGGTTCATATGTAAAAAGAAATCTGCTAATAATTAGTAGGAATACATTGTTATTTTTATTTCAGAAATAAACATCTCTACCCACTTCTGCAAAGAATCTCAGACATCCATCAAAACAAAACGAATGAGTCCTTGGAACTCAACAGCTTTGAACTGACAAGCGCTGATCCAAGGGAAATGTGGATATGAGCAAGCGACAAGCCGTCAGCTGCAGTTTGCTTTCATCCTTAAGTGTGTGTTGCCCTTGACGGTTTTAATAACTATTTCTGTCTAAGTTACAGAGCTCTGTGTTGTCTGCTTGGCTCTTAGTTAAATTGGCTCCCTGCAAATGGGATATATGCTAATACTCCTGTTCCAACTGCTTTCCAGTAGAGTGGATGAGCAATATTATGCGTCATGTTGGTTTCTGCTCAACAATTATAAATGTTGATATGTTTTCTTCAAAAATGTTCTCATCACATATGTTGCTTTTAAAGATTGAATGGTGGCTCTTTTTTTGGAGATGGCATTAATAGCATTTTCTAACTCCCATTTTGATAATCACCGAGGGTTGATATATATTTTTTAAAGATTTTATTTCTTTTTAGAGAGAGGAGGAGGTGAGAAAGAGGGGGAGAGAAACATCAATGTGTGGTTGCCTCTCAAGCACACCCCACTGGGGACCCAGCCAGCAACCCAGGCATGTGCCCTGGACTGGGAATCCAACTGGTGACCCTTTGGTTTGCTCAATCCACTAAGCTACACCAGCCAGGGCTTGAGGGTTGATATATTTACCAGTGTTTGCATACATATATGTACACAATACACATTTTAAGGTCCATCGCAGTACAAAAGGCTCTTTTGCAGTTCCAAATAGACTTCTTTCAAAACTCTCAAGACCCTCAGCTCTGGCTTCTGAGCAGGCAAGTGGCCCAAAAAGAGCTGGTTCTAGGGCCCTTGACTGTCCTTCACAGTAGTGAGGGTCCTTGGTATTATCAATATTGATATTAGCAATATCAATATTCCCTTGATATTGCAAGGAATATCAAAGGTCCACTAGTGACAAGATCCTGAACCTGATGTCAGGTTTATCAGATTCACATGGGGAGCTTAAAATTGGGTACATCTCAGTCCATACATGGGACTATAAGTCAGACTATCTGGAAGAAGGGCTGACCTGGGAAATGCTGATCCGGGTCAACCATCTGCATGATTTCGTCAAGTCTTCCCGTTTAGAGTCAGAAGTAAGTAGGTCTTTGTAAAACCATTATTTTTAACAGGTGGTGGTTGAGCTGTTGGTGACTGTCCCCGCACGGGAAGAACGGAACCACCCGTTTTTCTCGGTGCCGTTCATCTCAGTATCCTCCCGCAGAGCTTCCGCCGCACTGGTGCGAAGCCACAGCGTCACAGTTTTTTGGGTCAGATGAATTAATAAACGAGATTTCATATTTTTGTTTACAAACAAAGGGGGAAAAATAAATGTCATTCAGAAGAGAGGGACTGGGGTCCTATTCTTGATCTAAACATTAGTTAGATCAGAACAAAAGTTGTAATTATTTAAGAGCATAAACTGGGTTTCTCACTGATAATCAAGTTCTTCATTGCCATCTGCTGGAATTAGATGCTGCACTCACTCTGAACGGGAACAATTTACCAAAGCTTCTCCTTTAAACAGTTTACATGGCTGGAGGCTGTATTCGCCCTGGACCCCGGACTAAATGACGAATGCCAGCCCCACGCAGTGTGGGCGTGGGGGGCGGGGTGGGTATGAGGAGGCCTGGGTCCCAGCTGGGTCTGCCCTCCCTAGACACGCAGTTCATGCTCAGCTGTATCTCTTCTCTGGCCTCGCATTCTGTGTGTCAAGTGGAGGCTTCTTCGGTGAATGATTCCGATGCTTCATATCAAAGAGAATGATGTCAGCTGTGGGACGGGAGCAAAGCTGGAAGGGGAGCAGGCCCAGCACCCCAGGATCGCCGTGTGCGAGTGCTTGCCCACGAGTGTCTGTGGGTGTCCTTGTGTGATGGGGGAGGTCCGAGGAGACCTGAACTATCCTGTTTTTATGACAAACTGTTTGGAAGAATGGATCTGTTTTTTTCTTAATAATCCCTAACTTTACTCGGAGTTGCCTTTGTATGTAGAGAAAGCAGAAAGCTGATTTACTCTTCCCACTTAATATAATTTGGGGGGACTCTGAGGAGATTGTCTACCTTTCCTATGTTCTCTTCCCCAACCTGTTTGACTGATGTCTGGATTCCCTCCAATGTAGCATCACCTTTAATTTTTTTTTTTAAATCTTCACCCAAGAACAAGTTTTTCATTGCTTTTAGAGAGGAAGGGAAAGAAAAATATGATACACAGAGAAGCATTGATTGGTTGCCTCCTAAACTCGCCCTTTGTGGGGATCATATGTATCCCCACTGGGAACAAAACAGACAACCCAGGCATGTGCCCTTACAGGGAATCGAACCCACAACCTTTCGGTTACAGGACGACAACACACCAACCAACTGAGCCATGCCGACCAGGGCAGCATCAACTTTAGCTTAAGATTTTGTCTCCAAATAAAATGCAAATATCCCTTTGGAAAGGTAACACCTCAGAATAAGTAACTCATTAGCAATATCGCGTTTGCATAGATCTTTACAGTTTATAAATCACTTTCACACATACAATGCTTAACTTACATAATAGCGTAAGTGGCAGCAACGCCAAGGTGAGAACAGCAATGAGCTACGGACTGTTGAATGCTAGACAACATTTTCCAAATGTATGCAGATCACCTCGCTTAAAAGTATTTACGTACATAAACCGTGCATAAAATTTGCATACATAAAATTATTTAATTTATAAACATCATCTTGTGTGGTCCTCTGGACATCTGTGTAAAGTAGTTTTTATTTCCATTCTACAGGTAAGGAAAGTGAAGAACTGAGATTATGTGGATCTTGGAAAGTTACCAGAGGACTCAAGTCCAAGTGCTTCTGGAGAGCAAAGTTTGACAGCTTAGGCAGTTGGTGGGGGAGGGGCACACAGGTGCAGGTTGTCTTACCGAGGCAGGGGACAGGAGCAGGAGGGGCTGCTGGCTTGTTCTCTGCATGTTTTGGTTATTTTGGGTTTCTGTTGTTTGTGAGAGGATGTGAGGTGGGGCTGTGTTCTTGGAGGACTGTTTCTCCAGGTCTACTCCACTCCATTTTTTACTTATATGAGAAAATTATTACAGACATTGAAGAATAAGTTCCTCCTATTCCCTATCATAGGAAGGATGGGTCTTTTGCTGCTTTCTCAATGTACATGAAACATGATGATTCAAACCAAGTGAACCTAAGCTCAAAGCTTTGAATTTGCTGGGATAACAGGGAATGTGGTCTCCTCCCTGACGGAGATGACCCTTAGCTCCCTGGGGAGCGGAAGACACCCTTTTTTTCCTGCTGCAGAGCTGTGGTTCAGCAGAAAGAAAGGCCCTGCTCCCTGGGGCAGAAAGAAGGGCCCTGCTCCCTGGGGCCCTCAGCACTGACATGTCTTGGTGTAGGTGTGTTTTACATGCCTTGTACCCTTGCCCTGGGCCTGTACCAAGACACACATTAAAAGGAGCCTGCAGCAAGTTTTTGTGTCTCATCTGAGCCCTGAAGTGTGAGCCCTTCCCTTGTCTCTTAGGGACACACTGTGTCTTTTTCTCCATCTCGGGGCTCCTGACCTTTGTGTTCCTGTTTCCCTGTAACAGGTCCACCTTGGCACCTGACCAATTCCTAGCTCTGACGTAGCTCTGATGGGTGATAGATAAGAAAAAGAAAATGACTGGAAGGGAAGAGGTTGGTGCAGAGGAGAGCGGGTGAGAGTGACAGAGGAATACATGATTTCCAGCCGGGGCGCTGTGTGCGGCCCAGCTCAAGTGCCACTGTCTCCCTGAAGTCGTCTGCGATGATGACACCGGCCCCTTGTCACAACTCCATAATCTTTCATCGCACCCGTAATGGGGCATTTGTCACATTCTGCCTTGCTTTATGAGTTTCTTTTCTAGATTATCAGCTGTCTTGAGGAATTCCCATTTGCAGAATGAATAAATAAATTCATCTTCATATCCCTCACAGCACACAGCACAGAGACTTCCTTCTAATAGGAGCATAGAAATGCTTGTTGAGCTGACAAACGTGGGCAGTGTGAGATGGCTTTCAGCCTGCGGCTTGTATCTCAGGAAGAGCCGCCTTCCCAGGGTCAAGGGAACAGGAGCCGAGTATGTGTGTCTGTGGCTGGGACCTTCCTGGGGGACCAGGGGAGTTACCCTGTAGATGTGCCAACAGTTTCCATCTGGAGTGATTCGGCCTCAGAAAGCAATTGAGAAGTGATCTAGGAAGTGAGGGAGGTATAAGGATACAAGAATAGGTAAGTTTAAATGTTCATATATTTATTTGATGCATGAAATTAAAATTTTCACAATAAATCTAAACATACAGTATAAGTTCCACCGAAGGCTAAATTGGAATTCTATAAAGGACTGACATTTATCCAATTCCTAACTCAAACCAACATGGAAAGCCATGTTTGTCTCCGGCCCACAGCTTCATTGCGTAGCATTTAACAGTCGTCCATGGCCCTCCTGTCCCAAACACGAGTTAGATCCTCGTGTTGGCAATTGGCATTGATCCTGCCAATTCCATGGGCATTATCCCAATGGCATGTGCACTAGGTAACAGAGACAGGTCACATTGAAGTTAGACAAGTGGTAGATGACCCAGCTAACCCTGATGTCAACATTGTATTACTTTGCAATTAAAATTGAAGGTAAAAACTGGACCCATTAATAAATAAAAGAAATATTAGACATGTTTGGCCCAAGAAAAATAAAAAAACTGAGCTCATTTAGGAAGTCATGTTTATAATTTTCTGCAACTAAAAACTATTATTAAGAGTGTTGGTGGCATTGAATGCAGGGGGGCCTCTGTTTACAAGCAGTTACAAAGGATGAAGTGAAGGTTTGCAATCTGCTCACTAGAGGGGGTTAGACACTAACGAGCCGATTTCTCAGGGAGCATCGAGCTGCATCTGATGCAGCAAATCCGACCAAGACTCAGAGAGGTGACAGACTCACAGTGCCAGGGCCACCCTCTCATAGATTAAAAACTAGTAATTCTTCACTCTTACAGCCAATAAATAAGAATAATTAAAAAATTCTTTTTCTAATTTAAACATAAATGTTCACTGTAGGAAAACAGAAAAGTCATAAAATACCCTAAATTTATGAAGAACACTTTAATTCACTCATGATGTCCACATCCAGAACCAAGCATGATTAATAACGGGTTTAACCATATGGACTCACTCAGAGCTAAACACTCTGGAGTAACAAAAAACACAATCTCATATGGTTTAACTTAATATTTTGGTATCTTTATTTTTTCTCTGCATATGTAATGATAATAATTTGCATTTCCACTTGATATTATATAGAGACTGTATATTAACAGCTGTGTGTGAATACATTGCTCAGTAATTTATGTGTAGGCTTTGCATATCATGTGGACTAAAGATTATTGTCAACGTTTTGAAAGACAATTTTCAAAGGAATGAATCTCAGTTCCAATTTTATCTGAAATCACTGTCTTTCTTAACTGATTATTTTTAGCTGCTTCAGAGCCATGAAAAAGGTGACAGTCAGTGGTATCCGTGGGAGACCACTCGTGTGGAGTGTTGTGTGGCTCAGAGAACCAAAGGCGGTGGGTCTCGATTTCAAGGAGTTTGTAGTCTAGTTGGAGAAATGAGATGAGCTGTGTTGCAGGAATCGATGAAAATGAAATAAGCAGAATTCTGGTGCCGAATGGTCTGACACTCAGTTATAAATCCTAAGTGCTACAGAAGCTCAGAGAAAAAAGAAACCAGGATTAGTTGAAATTTTTCCAAGATTCCTAGAAGAAGCAGGATTAGAATGCAGTTGTGAGAAGGCGGAGACTGTGCCCAGTCTTCTCACTGCAGTGTCCCCAGGGTCCAGGGAAAGGCCTGGAATGTAGTGAGTTTTTTAAAAATGTCAGCCCCTCTGCTCTTTGCACATAAAGATGGCACTAGTAGCTTCTGGACAAAGGATGTGTCATTGAAGATATTTTCCAGTAGTACGAGGAGACCAAAGGGCCTTGACTCTTGTTGCAACTGAACTTTTAACCTTGGCTCCATAAACATGGACTGAACTAATCCGCCAAAGATAATGTAGAAAATATACTCAGCAAAAGTGTGTCATGTCTGGAAATGAAGATTAAATTATGTGAAATATGAAATATTATGTATGTGCACAGACACATGTATATATGAACACATACCCTTTTCTTGTAAGATTCAGAATAAAAGCAAAAAGCAGTAGGGAACTTGTAGGGGTTGGGAAGATGTATAGTGATAGATTATTTTCCCCCTCTGCATTTTCTTTAAAAATTCTAACATAAAATCCTGTCCTGAATAAAGTGGGAAAGCAGAATGAAAATTACCATGCAAGGTTAACCAGACATGGTTCAAAATGCCTTACAGATTTTGAAACTACATTCTGGTTTTAATTTGTTTGCACTATAAGATCAGGGCTGGCTTTAGGCCATGCGTCCTCTTAAGAGGGAAACTCCTTGCCAGGCAGAATATTGCTGAACGTTATTAGACCTAGCAGTTCCATCACCACATGGGTGTCATGGACTAAGGTCCTTTGCATGGGTCTGGGCCTAGGTAAAGTGTTTATATTAGATGTGCCTCAATTTTGTGACTCCGGCCTGGCTGGTGTGGTTCAGTTGGTTGGAGCATCACCCCATGCACCAAAAAAGTTAGGGGTGGGATTCCCAGTCAGGGCATGTGCCTGGGTTGCAGGTTCAATCCCTAGTCAGGGAGTGTATGAGAGGCAATCAACTGATGTTTCTGTCTTGCATCGACATTTTTTTCTCTCTCCCTTCTCTTTCTGAAATCAATAAATACATTTTTAAAAAAATTTGTGACTCTGTATAGGTTCCCATTGGTATTTAGCTAATTATCAATAAAGGAAAGGGGAGCAAAGGGGATTAGACTTAATAAGGGGATTGAATTTAATAAACTGGAGAACATGACCCTGTTTGCTTCACCAGGAAGCTACAGCTTCACACCCCAGGGATCAGAGCATTGCTCTGCCAAGGGGATTAAAACTCCTCCCTCCCCCTCCAGAACTGGATTGTTGGGAGGTGCAGGGGGAGACTTGACCCCAGAGGCCTGTCAGTCTAACTAGAGGGTGAAACCTATCAAATACCTGAAAAAGCTTGGGAAATTGATTGGTTTATTTGAAAACACACCTGGTCTGTTCCAAACCCCCAAGCTAATATATTCCCAGGGAAACAAGGAAGCTCATTCTCTCTCTCTCCCTCTCTCTCTCTCCTTCTCTCATGCGACTGGCACGAGCCCTGTTCGTTCATGTTCTCTCTTATCAGTGGGCACATGACTGTGTGGGTCTAGCAGCTACTGGGGCCAATGGCAGACTGTGTGGGCTCCAAAGGATTAAGCTTTAATATAAGCAGAAACTCTGGATACAGGCTTTTGTCTTCACCTTGCTGAGGACACAGTTGGATTTTTTCCAGGGCAGGATGGATGGAGAGCAGGCCTAGGGCAGCCTTCCACACAGATGAACTATTTTGCCACCCAACAATCCCCTGAGAAAGCATTTCTTTGAAATGCTTTCCTTTCAGTCCTATGGAAGAGCCTAATTTCCACTGACAACATAACCACATTTCCCCAGCTTTAAGGGCCATATGAAATACATAACCAGGTTTACACAAAATACAAAACCTGGCCTCAGTTTTCTCCATTATACACAAAACACTAAAGTAGCTTAGGCATTTAAACATTAGTGTTAACCATGACATTAGGAACCACAGTCTTCTGGATTAAAATCACTGGTGATTAATTAATTGCAGTGATGGTAGAAAACAAGAATACATTGAAACTTCCTGAAATATTAATGAAGGAACACTATTTTGAGAGTTGCATTCTCGTGTGGCAGTGGCTGCTAATTATCTCTATGCCTTTGGTGAGTGGCTTCCTATGTCTGGCCCCCCTTTCCTAATCTGTAAAATGGGTTGGTTAAATGGGTGATCTAAGATCATTTCTTGTTCTGAAATTTTATGCTTCACATGTACTAACTTGTTCAATATATTTTAGGTGCAGGAACGATTCTGAAATGCGTGCATTAGCTGTGAAAAAAGGGTGGGTCTCTGGTTGAGGAAAAATGAGTGATAGGTATTTCATCTCTACTTTCACCCAGAAATTGTGCTGCTAAAATCAGTCACATTTTTAACATTTTACAACTCTGAGTTAGAAATAATTAATCATTTTCTGGTTTTCAATTTGGTTTTAGTCAATGCAACTGAAAGCATCATGAACCTATCTTGTCTGGATTATACTGTGTTGATGTGAAAAAAAAAATCTCTGAGTGAATATAGTGGGGATGCTGGTGCGAGCCATTTTAGGTTTGAGATGCAATGAAGACTAAGACATAGGAAATGAGGAATTAACACTTTACATTTTATTCAGATTACATGTTTGGAAACAGAACTTTCTCAGCAGCCGACACACTGCTGTAGGGAGGAATAAAAAGCTATCGCTGAGCTGATGTCCCCGTGCATTCCCATTACTTATCTGGAAGAGCATATTTTTAGCTTGGGCTTCAGTGAGTCACAGCACGCGCAGTTCCTCATTTGATGTCTGTTCATCACAGTGATGCCACAGTTCTCTGACCAGGAGCTAACGCCAGACTGAATTTTCTTGACTTAAGGATCATGGTGTGCCTGGTACGTGCATGTGTGTGGGGGAAAGAATCTAAGTAAATGCTTACTATCAAGCTTCAGCAGATGTCAATTACCTCAGAATTGCATTACATCTGTTTCTCCTCTTACCAAACGTGCGCTCTAGCTTTTATTTTCTTTGTCATGGTGATTTTCCTTCTTTGGATTTTACCTAAATAGACAAGCATGAAATGAAGTTCTCATTGCCCCTTTCTAATGTCAGAAATTCTTGCAGCTCAGTATCACCAATTAGTAACAGTGCCCACTCTAGGGATTGGTAGTGGCTACTTTGCAGGCTGCCCAGGATGCCTTCGTTCCACTGGCTGCCCTGCAGGCTGCGTGCTGCCAGTTCACAGCTGAGTTCTTCCTGGGCTTTGCTCTTGGCCCGAAGGGCTGATCTGGCCCCAGGTTCCATCTTCCCACTATGGCAGTCCACATACAAAGACCAGTCAATGTGGAGGCACAGAGGCCTGGCCCCCTGGCCTCAGGTTGGCAGAGCTCCGAAGGGTCATCCCAGTCCACAGCTTCCTATATCATTCACTGAAGCTGCCTGGGACCTCGGTCGCAGCTGAACCGCAGTTCAACCTTTCACTCCACCCAGTCCGATGGCCCTTTCTACCT
This sequence comes from Anoura caudifer, assembly GCA_004027475.1. Taxonomy (NCBI): domain Eukaryota; kingdom Metazoa; phylum Chordata; class Mammalia; order Chiroptera; family Phyllostomidae; genus Anoura; species Anoura caudifer. Next base: position 374,295 of record PVKU01000210.1, on the reverse strand, counting down.
TGCTGGCCTGTTATTCCTTAGTTGTCCCGTCTCCCCAGATGCTGCCCCCAGTAAGTCTCCTGCCTTGTAATCTCAGCCTCAGAGTTTGTTTCCCTGGAACTGACCAAAGACAGGGCCATTTAATGGTGGCACGTCACAAGTGCCCATACTGACTCTTAGTAAGATGAACTCTTCTTAACATGGGTGTTGGCTGTCTAGAATCTTAGCACATTAAGTGTAGTGTTTTGTTCCTCTTCACTCTAGTGCCTAGTACAATTTTTTAAAAATAATAAGTGGATGGATTTTATGATTCTGGTATAAAAACAATTCCTTTTACTTATTCAAGTATCCTTAAAACCTCATTTGCTCTTTTGATATTTTGGAGTAGTCTTTAAAAAATTACAAAGTACTGCTCAGTATGATAATAGCTACCTCTTTTAATAGTACGTTTGCATGATTTATCTGTTAGCCTTTTAAAATCTTCATTAGAATGAGAAAATAAAATGCTTGACATTGGTTGTATAAGAAATAATTAATGTAGCTGAACACATTCATAATTGGATTTTTCCTTATGATTACTGTATTTATTTCCTCATTGTTGTAACTCAAATCACAACCATAAAAACAATGACAATTTTGAAGAGATAGCCTTAAACAGGTGCTAATTTGTACCAATTCATTGTCTTAGGCCCTGTATTTTGAATGAACATTCCTTTTTTTTTTATAAATATTTCAGTTTTGGGGGGGACATCATAAAAATTCAACTTAGTAAACTTTGTCCACCTTTCAATCAAGCCAAAAGAGATATTCAACCAAGATTGGGTTTATAGTATTGCAATCATGAAACAATGTTGAGTTTTTAGTATTAGGATCTCTTGTTAGATTTAAAAATTAGTAAGCAAAACAAAGTGGATTTTATATCAAAATGAAACCTAGAGTATATAGCCTTTTGATTGCTATACAATATATGGCATAGAAAAATTCAATTTTTCTAGGAAATAAAGGCATTTGTAACTTTGTAATATCTTTTATGAAACAAAATGATAGCTCTTCAGTACTGAAATCAAGATGCATTTACAAATGTATCTGAGGCTGAAGATTACAAAATTTTTGTGCGTGGAATGCAATAGTATTCATTTGAAAATTTGTTTTATTCCAGGGCCAAGGTGTTCATAGCCCAATATAGCTTGCATGGTGAAAGCTTTTCTTTATGAAATGCCAGCTCTCTGGGCTGATACTCTCAGAGTCATAGAGTCACTGAAGCTGAGGCAAGGAAACACTATCATCAGCATCCACTATGCAGGCTGTACAAAAGCATTTCCAGTTCAAGTTGACCTGCCATCGTGGGGCCAGCCCAGAGGCCTCATGGCTAGAGCCAACTGTTAAAATAGCATGTGAGACACACATGGTGTTTACAGAGCTTGGAGAGCAGTTTTGTAAAGGAATTACACTGGGTTCCCACAACCTGGCTTGGAAACCCGTTCTGTTTTCCGGCTGCCTCTGCTTGGGTGTCAATAATAAAGAGGACTCTGGGTAGAAGTTTCAGAAAATAACTTGTTTCTCACTCTCTCTGCCTAGATCGGTCAACCCTTTTTGTCTGGGCTAATTCTGGTTCCTCCAAATTTCACCTGTGTCTCTGAAAACCAATGATGGAAAGTCTAAATGTAAAAACAAATTACATTAAGCTGATATTTAAGGGAACAAAATGCCCTTTGAAAGATCTAAATAATAATATAAAATGTATACATAGAGAATCATGTAATTATTTGTCAGACTTATGAGGTATTACAAATTTACTATTAATTTCTGGGGGAGGGGATATGGTCTGTATTTACAGTCCTGATGAAACCTGGTATGTTTTCAAATTGGGTTAGTCATCATCGTTTTGGGGTTTCTGACCTTTGCTTTCAAAAAGGTTTTGGGCTTCCCAAAAGGGAGTGATTGCTTGCAGTCAAGTAAATATGCAAAATTCTTGGTTAAATTGTTTTTTTTTTTTTTTTTTAACTGTAGAACTTCTTGGAGCCTTTTACACAAAAATGCATATGAACTTTCAAGAAAAGGATATCCTATGTAGTACTTATCTAAATTATTTAACCACAAAATCTTCTGTGTGTGTGTACCAATCATTAATATGTGTTAGAAAGAGGGACTCAGGGGTCAGTTTGGGAAATGCTGACCTATAGTTTTTTTTTTTTTTTCTATTTTAGAATTTCAAAAAGCATTTCTAGCTTTGAATTAGAATTTGAATGAATTGGAAAATTTAGATTCCCCTTCACCCTGGTGCTTTGAAAATTGCTGCAATAATGAACAAACTATTTATGTCTTTCCATTTCTTCTCTGGTAAAATGAGCCAGACAACAAAAGTCATCCCACATTTGAGAGTCAATGAGAATTCTTTACTGAACAACAGGACTTTCTTTTTGTTTTTTAACACACCTTTCTTAAGCAACATAACGTTTTCTATGTTTGACTTTCTAATCAGCAAACAAGAAATTTAGAAGACATACAAGGAGATTAAAGATTCATGTTAGTGTGAGTGAATTGGACTTCATGGTATCAGCCTGGTTGTCGTGGAGGCATGCTGATCTTGGGTGGTCTCCGCAGTCCGAAGGAGGCAGGGGTCTGTCGGCTTGCAGAAGACACCCTTGGTGGTCAGCTGCCTGATAGCAACTCCCGTGCTGAGGGAATGTTGGTGGGTGCATATCAGTTTTGAGGACTAAAAAAAAAAAGCCTTTGTATTTTATTTCAACTGTGTTATTCATACCCATCTTCTAGGTTACCGATTTAACTTTTGGGGGTACCGCTTTGCACCACCAAGATAGCTAACATTTACCAAGTATCTTGTATATAACCTAGTTTTTAATTTCTTACTGTGCTATTGCACCTGCTAAGGCCTGGCCATGGTTTATTGAAACATGGCTTTTGATCTATATTTATGCTTTTCTACTTATTTTGGGATCACTTTTGAAAATTTAGCTATTGAAATAAATTTCTAGGCCCAGGATAGAGCCACTCCTGCCCAGGGCACGTTGACAGCAAAGCAAACTTTTGTATTCCTATAACTGCTTCACTTGACCAAAAACACAAATGCCAAGCTAACTCTGGGCTCTATACTCTTATAAAACAAAGTTCAACTGCATGTTAACTTAAAAATAAAAGGCTAAAATAAGAGGCAACAAACATTTATTTGAGATTAAAAAAAAAAAAAGAATAGTTATTTGGGAAGCACTGACTCAGGCAGAAACCCAAATATTGTTCCAATGAGGAGACAAAGTGAGGAGCATTTCTGAGAAAGGGAAGGGGAACAATGACCTCAGCAGAAGGAAGGCATTTCTATCGGCAGGTAAGCTAACATAGAGACACTAACTCTAAAACAAGCTTTCGGAAATTGCAGTTGAGTAATTTACATCTGCTTTCTTGTTCTCCTTGCAAACAGTTCTTTGGGACACACTGTTGCTTTAGGCCTGTCCAAAGGCTGTCTTGCCCTGTTCTAACTTTCCAGAGATTTGAGGCGTAAGACGTGCAAGGCAGTGCCTCCGGAATGGCAGCTCCAGCGCCATTTTAAAGTGGCTTTATATATATTATTTTTCTATGAGTACACTTGGAGATCTAATTGGTTTAGGCCAGGACATCTTCCTTTCGGGAAGAAGGGACCAGCGAGGGTGTTGTGTGGAGATGGCTGCCTTTTCCTGCGGGGGGTGGGGAGGGCTCACGTGACTGATTACTTTACTGGTGTTGACCAGAAAATTCCAAACTAGTTAATTAAGATTACATGTCTGGTGACAGGTGATGCCACATTGAGCCTGTTTTTTTTTCTCTGTAATAATACTTATTTCCTTGTTGTTTGATCCATCTAAATAAAGTCAGATATGCGACCTCAGCCCATCATGCCCTATCTCTGTGTTGCTGCTTTTAATAAACACTCTCTAAACTTTCTCTTTCCCAATATCCCTCAGGAAAAGCTCTACTGCTTATAAGCACCGTACACACCCCACCCTCTCCCTGGCCCAATCCATGAATTGTTTTCCTTGAATAAAGAATATCAAATTTGTTACTTAAACTGTTTTAGTTTCAAAGCATGAACGTACCTATCTCATCATCTTTTAAAAATACCACTTCTCAGTAGACTATGAGCAACAGAAGCCATATCGTTTGCATTTCCCCACCCCCACCCGCAGCACAGTGCCTCGCACAAGGTCGACACTGCCAGAATGTGGTGGATGTCTGTCTGTCTGTCTGTCTGTCTATAACCGAGTGAAACCGGCCTCTCTGACTCCAAGCCTGCTTTGTTCTATAGCTTCGTCTTGCTTTGTCTTGCATATGACCTACTAATCATCAGAGGAATTCTGCTTGCAGCTTGAGTTTTACAAAAACAGCCCCTTACCAGAAAGTGCCTCTCTGGAGGAGCTAAAGGAAGTATGTATTGTTTATCAAAGATGTGCAGGAACCTCGTGATTGGGCTCACATCAACTAGGGTCAACAGACTAAGCACAGTCTTCCTCGGACCCCTGCTGGCACCCAGGTGGTTGTGGTCGCCACTCACCTTTTGTCCCTCCCATTTCCTCACTTCCCTGGACATAAAAGAAGCCTGAACTCTGTACTTTCTTAAGCTGGATTTGAGGCCCCCCTATGTCTCCCATCTTCTTGGTTGGCACCTTCTCAGTCAATAAAGCTTCCATTACTCCACACCCTGACATTTTGAGTTTTGGCATTTCAATGTGTTGGGCACAAGGACTTCAGTCTAGTAACAATACTGTGATACAATAAAAAGTGTACATCTGGTCTTTTTCTCCAGTTCAAGGCACAGAGCTCCTGAAATTCTTGGAATATCCTGAGTAACAGGGGTGAGTAGAGCCCTAACTGGTGTGACTCAGTAGGTTGGGCATCACTCTGCAGACCTAAGGGTTGCCGGTGTGATTCCCTGTTAGGGCACGTGCCTGGGTTGTGGGCCAGGTCTCTGTCTGGGGCCATGTGAGAGGCAACTGATTGATGTGTACTTTGCACATTGATGTTTCTCTCCCTCTCTTTCTCTTTCCCTTACCACCTCTCTAAAAATATATATAAACAAAAACATCTTAAAAAATAGGGGTGAGTAGAGCGTCTTCTGCTATTGATAATATGTCTCATCCATATCTGAGTTTGTGCTAATGAGATGACTCTTAGAGAATGGGGGCTGGTTGCCAGAGAAACCAAGCATGTGATCAGAGGGTTGGAACTTTCATCCCCCTACCCTGAACTATAGAGAAGGAAGAGGGGCTGAGGATTGAGTTCACCAGCAAGAGTCAATGCTTTCATCAACCATGTCTATGTCATGAAGTAGTGAAGCCTCCACAAAAGACCTAAATGAGGAGGTTGGAGGGCTTCTGGGTCAGTGAATACTCAGTATGCTGAGAGGATGGTGGACCGGAGAGGCATGGAAGTTTCCTGCAGCAGCACCCCTACCCAACACCTTGCCCTGTGCATCTCTTCCATGTGACAGTTCCTGTTGTGTGCTTTATAGTAAACTATTTTCATGAGCTCTGGGATTTGTTCTAGAAAATTATTGAACCAGAGTAGGAGGTTGTGGGAATGCTCAATTTGTAGGCAGTTAGGCAGAAGTACAGGAAACCTGGACTTGGGATTGTGTCTGAAGTGGGGATAGTTTTGTGGGGCTGAACTCTTAAGTTTTGGGATCTGCTCAAACTCTGAATAGTTAATGTCAGAAATGAATTGTAGGACAGAAGAGCTGGAGAGTGGATTGGTATGGAAAAACTCCACACATTCAGTATCAGAGCAGTTCAGACATAGTATTATAAAGCTATCACTTATTGATTGCCAGATATTTTGCCAATGCTCACCATACACTGTTTCTAATTCTAATGATCTTATAGACATTATTTTTGGCATCGTTTTAAAGATGAGAAATCCAAGACTGACTTAGTCAACAGAGGTTATACTTCTAACAAACTCGATTTTCATTTCTGTCTGACTCCCAACTCTTTCCTCCCCACATCCCCCCACTCATACTGGATTACTAGTACATGTCTCTGTAGCCATATTAAATATACTCTGGGCAATTTATTCCATAAATATTTACCAAATCCTTCCTATGGTGCCATTATTTTGCAGTATACTATGTGAGAACATACAGGAGAATATTAATATTAGGAGCAAACATATTTAATCATCATAGTAGGTATTTCTGTCACTATCCTTTCACAGAGCAGGAAAGGGAGGCACAGGATTGCTAGGTAACTTGTCCAGGGCCACACGGTGAATAAGTAGCACAGTCATTATTGAAACCCAGGGCATCGGACTCTAAAGCTGAATTGCCTCTTGTATATATGCGATCCTTATATCAATGTGTTTTCAGTCTAATTTGGAAACAAAATGGATACACATGATACAGCTGTAGAATGATGACTTCATACTGCCCATACAACACTTGAAAGAAAAGTTATAAACTTTGTATGCGACGGATTCAAAACAGAAAACTATCTTTCACAGCTCCCCTGCTGTGTTCACGAGCTGCAATGTGATAAGTAAATAATGAAGAATAGTTCAGTTACTTGGTTTAACAACAAATTTTTGTTCAGTAAAGTTTTATATCATCTTGATTGACATTCTCTAAATATAAGAAACTCCCATCATGACTATTCTTGTCTAATCTTAAAAAGACAAGGACAAAGAAGATCACATATGAGCCTCCGAATAGAATATAACATCTTTGGTGAAATGCAGTTGGCTCATTTAGACATAGTTCTGCCCAAAATAACCTAGATGAGCTTGGATGGAATTTGTTGCATTACCAAAGTTCTAAAGGCAGATTTCCCAGTAATAATTTACCCATAAAACTTGACTTTAACAAAAGACTACTTGATAGCATAGAAGAAACCAGAATATTTTCACAGCCCGAGATTTCCAAACCATAAATACTTTCATCCCTGTAAGCAATGGGTCAGAAATACATATTTACCAGGCACCTGAATTTTTATCACCTCTGCCATGGGACACGGCACTTCATCATGACCACGTTCTGTCTCCGCCCTTACTTTACACGGGCGATGGGCCCCTTCTCGTGATATGCTAATCGTAAGCAATCCATAGTGAGGAGAACTTCAACATTCAGACAGCAACGAAGGGAAAAATATTGTATAGAAGTTGCTGAAACTGGTTATTTTTGAGCAAAATGCTATCTATTGCTAAACTAAATCCAATAGTTCATTTCAGGACGGTGTCAATTCAGGCAGTTGGGAAGTGGTTGCCTAGTAATTTAATTTATTCACTGATGGTATTAAAATTTTATTTTCTTTGTTATAGAAATAAATCCTCAGTTTGGCCTGGAAAAGTCCAGATATTTGACATATGGGATGTGGTGCAAGATATTATTTTTAGGTTAGCCGCTTTTATTTTTTTAAAGGAAGCTATTGAGGCAACTGCTTAAAAAAATTTCTCTTGAAAAATATCGAAAGGTCAAATTAAAACATTAAAATATTGATGGTGGTTGCTGTTTTATCTCTTGTCCTTACTAGAATGGTACATAGAGAAAGCTAATATGTGGTTTTACATTAATTTTATAAGAATAATAATTTTACTATTTATGTAAATGTTGTAGCTTTTTATTTGAAAAGTCAAGCAGTTCAAAACTTAAGGAAGAAAACTTAAAAATGTATTAGATTCATATAAGTTATGTTAGTTCATATAAGTTATGAATTTGAAAAGTACAAGATATAAAACAAATATCAAGTAATATACATGCTTTTATTTTAGAAACAGTGCTTGAAAATCTGGTCAATGAACTACCAAATTTCATTACAGTGAGACATATATAAATTGTTTAAAATAAAATTTATAGATGATTTCATAGTAAATGTTATTCTCAGATTCTTCTAGTTAGTATTTTTTAAAGGAAATATTGCTTCATACAAGTTCCTTTGTATTAGTTCATATTATTAATTAATTGTTATTAAGCATGCATGAGCAAAGTGTTTTGTTAGTCACAAAGGTAACTAAGACATGGTGTCAGAGACTGGCTACGTACTGAAACTTATTTTCACCTCTTGGAAACACAGCTAGACCACATTTCCCAGCCTCTCTCTCGGCATTACAGACACGTGACTGAGTTCTGACCAGTGGAATGTGGATAGATTGACACACGCCTTTAGAGAGAGCCCAAAGGGTCTCGCGTGCATTTCTCTAAAGGCTCTTTTCCTTCCTCTCCCAGAAAGAGTTAGTGGGAGATTTTGAAGCCCTAGTGGTTGGAGTGGCCACTGGATGGATGCAACCTAGTTACCTGAATGCTTGTAAAGAGCAGAGCCCCCTACCTTCAACCCTCATTGGATTATGACAGGGGCAATAAACCTTTGGTGTGTTAAGTCACAGGGATAACAGGGTTGTTCGTTTCTCTGCAGCTCTTTTCTTACCCTAAGCCGTCTCAACCTTGCACTATTGACTTTTTGGACTCGATAGATCTTTGTTGTGGGGACTGTGCATTGTAGCATGTTCAGCGGCATCTCTGGCCTCAGCTCACTGAACGCCAATAGCACACCCTCCAGGCGTTTCAAATATTCCCTTAGGAGCAAAATTGCCTCTGGTTGAGGACCACAGGCCTAGTATAGTAATATTTCTGGTCTTAAAAGAGACCAGAAAGTCTCTTTTACAAAGAGAGTCTCCTACTTTTTTATACAATGAGTTTCTGGGAAATCTCATGAAAGTCAAAAGTCTAAAAGGTGAACAACGCATTTCTATGTTACAATGCATTTCTATATAACAAAGACCTTTGTTATGTAAGAGGACTGAAAAGAACATAAAATTTTTAAATCACCATTGTATTTAATAGCATGTTATGAAGATGTTTCATGGCAATTTTTACATGATTTTTTAACGTTTGTATTTCTCCTATATAATTGAATCTACACTTGACCACCTTAAGTCCAGTGAACTGTAGCCTGAACCTAAAAGTTACTGCTTAAAGCATGTAGAATGTCCTACAACTGTGTAACAAGTCCTGTGCTTTTTGTTTCTATGATACGCTACATCACAGTTTTCCATTTCTCACTTATTTTTACGAAATAGGAAAAAGTACTATGATAATCAAATAGATTCCTCTGTACAGATGAAAATGGCAACATAGCCAAAATGGAACCAGTGACATTTAAAAAGCTTCACATTGGGGACCAAATGAGATAGATGCTTGCCTGATGTACGAAAGCCTGGTTTTACTTTGACACTTCTTAGTCTTGAACCCCTTTCCCTATGCTGAGTTTCTTCCCTGCTCTCCTCATTCCCACTTTTCCATTTCAGTCTCTCAATGATGCATATGTGTTTGGACTATTTATCTGGCTTTGTTGTTGGCAGCCTCAGGTCTCTGCAGCTAACATCCGGCCTTTCACACCAAACACCTTGTCTGTGTAAGGTACTTGGCTTTCACCCTGCACCTCAGGTGAACACTTTCCTGGGTGCACCCTCCACTGGGCCATGCTTGTTAGGGGGGAACATCACAGAGAATTAGATGCTGATAGTCCAAGGATAAAGAAGGCAGAATCCTTGATCTTTTAGGACCTTGTAATCTGATGGTGAAGGAGGGTATAGACACAAACAATACTTAGAAGAATTCCATAAAAAGTGAACGCACTGGAGTGTCTAAATTCAAAGTGGAAACACGGCAGCTGGAGTGTATTAGGTCCCAGTGCATTCCCTTGGAGCTGGTTTTAGACAATATCTCGATTGCAGCCAGCAGCATGTATCTGAGAAGGTCTTCTTTTAAAACCCAACCACCATGCCCATAACGGCATGGTCTCCCTTAATCTTACTTGTGACTGGAGCACAAGAGAATGTTGCAATTAAAATTCATTTCTCTGAACTCTTGGGAGTGATGTTTTGCAGAATTGGTGGATTCCATAGCTAAGTCCTTGGTTAAATCATCCTGTGATATTTTTTAATCACAGTGGAGTGATTAAAAACCAAAGACCCTGGGGTCAGACCACTTGCATTACGATTCCAAATCTGCCATGGGCCTTCCATGTGACTTTCACCAGGTAACTTACCCTCCTTTGCTTTAAGCTTTTAACCTGTGAAACTGGGAAAAGTAACTATTTAATAGGGTATCGTGAGAATTAAATGACTGAATACATCTCATGTGTCTAAAACAATGCTTGGCTCCTTGTGAAGCTCTTGATAATATTTATCTTTTATTAATTTTTAGTTGTGATACCTTATAGAATTCATTCATTCTTTCAAGTAATATACTATAGGTGTTGATGATTTCATCTTTCTAAAAATCTCTTTTGTATTTATGAGACCTTCTTTTGCACAGTACTCAGTTTCAATAAATCTATCCATCTTTTATTGTCATTAATATGTGACTAGATTTCTGTCATTATCATATGATTTTGAAAGCTGCCTATGCCTCGGAAATCCTTCTAGAGTTCTGAATAGGCAAGAGCCCTTAATGGACTATCTTTCTTCTCTTTACTAAAAGAAATTTTTTTACTCTGTTATTATAGACCCTTTATGCTCATTTTATTTCCTTTCTATGCTATCAAATAAGTTTTCCTTTTTAAAAATAAGAATAAATACACTTCACCTAAGACACTGCAAATCCCTCAAATTCCTCTGCTGTTTATGTGCTTTTCTCATTTTTTCCTTGGTCATAAGCAGTTTTGATTTCCTCAGCACCTTGAGTGTGAGCGATGGATGGGAAATGCCTGGAATCTTGTTACATAGGTTACAAGGCCTCAGGAGGCAGCAATAGACACATAGACACTGTAAAACAATCTCATTGCAGTGGCTTTCACCACCCCATACACAGTATCCCCTTAACGGTCAACACAACTTAATAATTTCATATGGGCGACATCAACATCATCCTTCTCCCCATCACAAAAATAACCACAATTATAGAAAATACTTTAAAAATAGGATTTAGAGACCAGACTTATTTATCTCAGAGACGACTGCTATGGAAGGCTTTAAGTTTATGAGGAGTTATACGGAGATCAGGGACCAGCTGTTCTCCATCATGAAAGAATCCCAAAGAGAGGGCTAACCCTCAGCCTGAAGTAATTAGGTTGGGTATGAAGAGGAATTCCTAATGGTGAGAGTGGACCATTGAAGGGAACCTCTTGGAAGAATACTTTAAAACCTGAAAGACTTCCAAAAGCAGAATGATGTCCTGGAGCACTCTCTGCACTGGAAATCTATGAAAGCCGTGTGCTTTCATGAAATGTGAAGTTACGCATTTATATTCCTCACTCGGAGTCCCTAACATTCTCACTGATTGCATGTTTATGGTGGTGTGTTTGGTACATATTTTCTACAGATAGTATGTCTAATAATTTGCACTTTATTCTCTCCTGTGGCTCTAGTGACGTCATTTAGGGGTGTAGAATTGTGTCGGCTTTGGAGTCAGCCATGCCCGGGCAGGCCTCCTGGCTTCACTATTCTGGTTCCGAGATCCACTATGTGGGGTGTGACAAACTGCTTAATCTCTGAGACTTGGTCTTCTCTCATAAAGGAGAATAATGAAGGAATAAATCAGTCAGTGTATCTGTGTCACAAATACAAGACTAGCACATTGTAATTAATTCATGTCACTTTAAAATGTTTTTAAGGATATATACTTTTATATACATAAGAATACATCAAATAGAAGTATTTCGTAGAAAAAAATTCCAACATAGAAGAAACAAAAGTCCCTGCACAGATACATAAACATATAGTATTTTACATCAAAATCTTTTCCTACGCAGTGTCACTGCGTGATTCATTTTGAAAGCAAAATACTATGTAGGAACTTAAAAATTCTTTCAAATAATTCAAAAGCTAGTTAAAAGGAGAAAAGCACAATTACGCAAAATGAGAAATGAGATAGGGAAATAACCAGAGATACAGAGGACTGGAAATAATTGACTCTTGTTAACTCAATATTGAAGTGAAGTAGTATAGAAAAAGGTAATTTGCTAAAATCATCCCCAAAAGAGGAAGACCAGTTACTATATTTAGAGACCATTTACTGTAAAATAGATAAAGGTGTTACAACCACTAATGCTTCCCCAATGAAAACGTTGCTCTAACTGATGGAATTATTAACATAGGAAAAAAGAGGTATAGAAGTTGGAAAAGAGGAGGTAGAATTATTGCGTGTGGATTATGATAAGCATATCAAAACCTAGGAAAATCAATGGGAAAATTCCTATTGACCACAGTCCAATTTGGCAAGTTGATTGCAAAATTCTTATAAAAAGTATATGGAGCATTGACTGGTGTGGCTCAGTGGATTAAGTGTTGGCCTGCGAATGAAAGGGTCGCTGGTTCAATGCTCAGTCAGGGCACATGCCTGGGTTGCGGGCCAGGTCCCCAGTAGGGGGCGTGCAAGTGCAACCACACATTGATGTTTCTCTCCCTCTCTTTCTCCCTCCCTTCTCCTGTCTCTAAAAATAAATAAATAAATTTTAAAAAGCATATGAAAAAATATGTTTATAATAACAACCAATAAGTATTTTAAAAGGAATAAACTTAATAAGAAATATGCAAGAATTTTATGAAGAAAATTCTAACACTCCAGAGAAGCCTTGACTAAGGGAAAAGCATCTCCTGCTCCTGGTAGGGTGGGCTGTCGCAATGCTTCCTGGATCCCCATGTTCATCTCTTAACACTTACTGCAAGTCAATTAAAAATAATAACATATTTTTCCTTTCGGGGGGAACTAATTAAAGTGACTTGAAAAGTCAAAAGAAAAAGTAAACATGATAGAATAGTAAAAATAATTCTGAAAATAATAGTAATAAACAGGACAAGATATACAGATTTTAAAAATATTTTAAAGCTGGTATATTTAAAACAGATTGTTACTAGGGTGTGAATAGACAGATTATGAGTAAAAAGTAGCAAGTTAAGAAATAGCTTCAATTCTATAGCTTGATTGGAGTTTGGGTTACAAAGGTGTATGCATCTCTCAAAACTCAGTGAATGTAGCATCAAGGATTGTACCCTTAGGATCCTGAAACACCAACTCAAATGAACCTATGCACACCAATGTTCATAGCAGCACAATTTATGGTAGCCAAGTGCTGGAAGCAACCTAAGTGCCCATCAGTAAATGAGTGAATCAAAAAACTATGGTACATTTATACAATGGAATACTGTGCAACAGAAAGAAAGAAGGAGCTCTCACCCTTCGTGACAGCATGGGTAGACCTGGAGAGCATTATGCTAAGTGAAATAAGCCACGTGGTGAAAGACAAATACCATATGATCTCACCTATAAGGGGAACCTAATCAGCAAAACAAACAAGTGAGCAAAATATAACCAGACACATTGAAATAAAGAACAAGCTGACAGTAACCAGAGGGTGGGGGAGGGGATAACAGGGAAAACAGGGAGAGGGTTGTTAAGGAACATGTATATAGGACACATGAACAAATTCAAAGCGGGGTAGGCTCGAGGGTAGGAGGTGAGAATGGGTGGGCCAGGGGGCAGTGTCTCGGGGGAAAATGGAGACAACTGTACTTGAACAAAAATAAATAAATAAATAAAAATTTGTACATTTTGTTGTATATGAAGTTTATTTTGAAAGAAATTCTATTCAAATTTGTTGGACTCCAGTCCAATGACGTGCATGCTAATGTATTCTGAGGGAAACGTGCTGACACTGCATTTTTTTAAAAAAAATTTGTTGTTCAGTTACAGTTGTCCTGCATTTTCCCTGTTGCTTCTCCTACCTCGTCTCCCCCACTCCCACAGTCAGCCCCCCATTGTCTGTGCCCATGAGTCCTCTATTTGTGTTCCTTAGCTTGCCCCTTCCCCTTCTTCCCCCTAAATTAAAAAAAATCAGAAAATAAGATGGACTGATGGCTAGGAGGTTGCATATATGGAAATTTTGTAATTATGTAAAATTATCTCAACATCGCTGTACACTTGCAAATTTCATAATGAAATGTTGAATAAATAAATTTGAATATATAGAGAAATTCAGAATACAATAAAAAAATCTTTAGGTTATAACTTTAATTATGGAACGAAAGCTTTTCTCTCATAATAGTTTCAAGAACCAGAACCCTGATGGGCAGAGTTGGGTGTAGGGACCAGAGCGGCTCCTGGGGTGAGTCTCCCAGACTCTGTGGTGATTCCTGGTGTTCCGACGCCTGAGACTCTGTGGGGAAAGTTGGCACCTCTCCCCCGGAGAGCTCTCTGCGGGGTGACTGCTGTCCTTTCGTGAGCCACGTTGGCTAGCTACCAAGGGGAGACGTGGTCCTTGTGGACTGCACATGTTTGAAGGTTTAGGGGACAAAAGCAGTCCCCGTACCAGAGAGTATGCTGTGAAGGCCAAGGGCAGCTCTGTTCTTCAAGCATGGTGATTATTCGGTCCTTTGAGTTTTTGGTAAAGTTGCTCTTTTATAATTAAAAGCTTTAGGATTTCGAACAGTTTATTCAGGAGTTCTGAGTAGCTCATAAAGTGTGATCACTTAACTATTTGTTTGTTGTGGTTTTGTGATACTCCACCCTCTATTTATATTTCTCAAAGGCTGGGTGCAGGGGTGTTGGGAGAGGAGCACGATTCTGTGTTCTGCACACAGAGTTTCAGACACCGGGGGTCCTGGGGACTCAGCCCAGCTCTCAGCAGGAGGAACTTTGCCACCGCATGGAGAGAACCGACAAGCTTTCTTTTCTTTCTCTTTTTTTTCTTTTCATATTTTATTTTATCTTTATTGTCTTTTTTCTATTACCTTTTTGTTCCCTTATACTCTTTCCCCCCAGCAATCACCATACTGTTCTCCATGTCCATGAGTCCTTTGTGTTTTTGCTCAATTCCTCCATCCTCTACCCTCCCCCATCCAGCTAGCTGTCTGTTCTCCATCCATGAGTCTGTCCCCATTTTCCTTGTTAGTTTTTGTTCACTAGAGTCCACGTGTGAGTGAATCATGATATTCTGACAAGGTTTCTTCAACCATAAAGTTGTACTTGGGCTCTGATGGTGTGTATTTGGGGCTCCCTTTATTTGGTATATGGGTTGGGAAAGGAAGTATGTATTTTGGTGGTAAAAGGGAAATACCAGAAATTCAAATATATGAGAATTCTATAGTTTTGAGAACTCTCAGGGAAGGGAAAGTATTAAAATAGCTCATGGAATATGGTTAAAACAAAATATACTTCCTCAGCATATCCTTCATTGAAAATATCATCTTCGATGCTATCTTTTTGCATCTTGAAAAGTTGCCACTTGAAAAATGGAATGCTAATGCATAGTTTCTGAGAAAAACTTTCTTTGTGTGTTTTTTTTTAAATTTACTTCACTGACAAGATTGTGGGCTTTTTAAACCCCACACCTGCCTGAGTTCTAATGGGAACAAGTGCGGGAAAGCTGTGAGAGATGAAGGTCACCGAAGGTCACGCAGCTCTCACACACAGCTCCCACTGGACATTATTTCCATGAAGTGTGAGGTATATAATTAGCAGAAGGTCAGTGAAGAAGATTCTAAAGAGTGTGATTATAGAAGCAGAAATGTCACTTCAGGCAAATTTGTAAAATGTGGGTGTTTATGTACTTTGCCACTTAATTCTCACAAGAACCCTGTAAGGAAAGTCTCGTTATTTCCGTTTTACAGGTAAAGAAACTGAGGTCAACAGAGTTAAGTTATGATTTTAAACAGATAAAATCAGGACTCTAGGTAAATATAGAAGGGACATGAACCTAGTTTTAATTGATATATAATATTATTAACCGATGTTATCTCAATACATTTAATAAAATACTATATTTTATTGAATTTATTAATTAAGATGTTATGATTGGTTCAAAGAACATTTAAGAAGCTAGTCTATTTATCAACAACTTAACAAAGAAATGTGAGTACGAGATTGCTGAGCTAAAGATAGATCTGGTTGAAGTGCAGCAGGTCATTGATATTTGGGGTTATCTGTTCCATTGGATGGAAATTATCAGCATCTCTACTGGTCAAAAATGTACAAGTTATTAAGTAAATTACTTAAGTATGGAAACTTTACTCATAGTAAAAATGAGATGAATTAAGTACAGGTCTCAACAATTCTTGGGTGACTTTTGTTTTTGTGACAATGTAAAAATGAAAGTGTCTGCTCTCATCTTTCTGCCTTATTTACAAGTTTGGATAATCTTTATGACAGTGTCCCGCCCCCAGATTTCACAGATGTTAGTGAAGCAGAGATCCAAACCACCGTCCCTGTGACTGCACAGCCTTTGTTATGAATCAGCAATGAGTTAACTTGTTTTTTGAATATTTGGATCTATCCGGTCTGTGCAGATAATTCTCACAGCGAAGACATCTCTGAAGCACAAGGATTCTCTGGATGACAATACCATCCAGCTCAGTCACTAAACATCAATCTCAAGTAATAATACCTTCTGTTCCTGCTGATAATAAGGGTTTCCAAACCAGGTTTCAGCAAAGGAGCTCTCACCTGTAACCACCCAACACATCATGTCATGAACCATATGTCATCACTGAATGCGTTATGTCCCCATGGAGAGGTCATGGATACCAGGAAAGAGCATGATGGAGAGAGGCTGGGAGTCAGGAGGCTGAGTCTGAAGTTCGAAAAGTCACTTCATCCTTCTGTGCTTTACTTTGCTTTCTCCTCTATGTGTGGCTGGATTAGATGGGA
Organism: Anoura caudifer; assembly: GCA_004027475.1. Classification (NCBI taxonomy): domain Eukaryota; kingdom Metazoa; phylum Chordata; class Mammalia; order Chiroptera; family Phyllostomidae; genus Anoura; species Anoura caudifer. Next base: position 357,695 of record PVKU01000210.1, on the reverse strand, counting down.
GGTTTCCAAGCTTTTTAAACATCATGACTCCAAAAATATGATGCAAATAAAACAGAACCACTGTGGCTAAAGGAATCGAGGGAGAAAATGACATGGAAGCCCTTGCCTTCTGGCTGTCCCATCTCCTCTTTCCCTTATGGATGGAACCACGGCTGGCTACTAAGTTTTCAGGGACAGTTCAATATGAAAATTTAAAAATGCTGCTCAAAAAATAGTAAAAATAAGACATTAACTATGACAAAGTAAAAGCTTTATAAAAAAATTTGATGACATAAAATGTAATAGATATTGTCCTCATACATAAGAAATGACATAAACTCACACATTACAAAAATAATACTTTGGTATCATAATTCTATATAATACAATATATAATAACACTTTAATAACTTAATATCTTGATTGATCATAGATTTTATATATTAGATCATCCAAATTCATATTTTTAGCAACTTCATTTTCTATATAATTGAAAGCAATGTTAGTCACTCTTGGCAAATGCAAAATTGCAAATAGTTTTTGATAATTGTTAATTATAAGAAGATCTCTCTTCACCTTTTCATCTAGCCTCCTTTTACTCTGGCCACCATTAATCTGTTCTTTGTATCTATGGGTATCTATTTTGTTTTTTTCGTTTAGTTGGCTCTTTAGATTCCAGATATAGGTGAAGTTTTAAGGGATTAAGAACTATGCATTGGTCGTCACAAAACAGTCTCAGGGATGTAAAGTACAGCATAGGAGTTGTAGTTGATAATATTGTGATAACTGTGTATGGTGCCAGGTGGGCACCTGAAACATCGGGGGGACCACTTTATCAAGTACATGATTGTGTTACCACTATGCTGACACTTGAAACTAATACAAAATCATATTGAATATAAACTGTAATTGAAAAATTGAAGTTTAAAATTAAAAATTAAGGAAGATTCTTTCTGCCAACGTGACTGTTACTGGAGAGGTGTTAGGAGTATTTGATAGGCAGTGAAAATACTATGATCCATTTCTGATAAATTCATATCAAAATATAAATTTTAGTACATGTGGAGCTGATGATTCTGTGGAACTTTTTCTAGAAAAAGATTGCACTCTCCATACAAGTCAGTCTTTTTTAAGTCTAAATTTAATTTTAAATATAAATTTATACAATGGCATTTTGACATTTCTTCTGACATTTTCTGTAACTGTATATGGAGGTTGTTCAGGAAACAGAAAGTAGCTTCATGATTTGTATGTAATTTCAAAATGTGTTATGCATTTTATTGCTATATTTCCAATTAGAAGGGCAAGTTAATGCAAAAATTGCCTACTTCTTAATACTTGGCTCACACAATGCTTCATATGGAATAGTATTTTCCATTGAACACGGCAATCTGTACATTTAAATTCTATTTCTAAGTCTGTGTGCATCTTGTCTTGCAAAGTCATAGCAGCTTTTAAAACTGGAAGTTCCATAACTGACTGCAGAAATTCACTGCCTACCCATCAGCCATTGCGGTGCCAGAATGCCTGTGGCTATCACTACAACCGTTCTGTGGCCTGGCCCCACTCCAGCTCTCTCCCGTTCCCCTGGGCTTTACTGTCCCAAGGTGCTGGCTTGCACACAGGGCCAACTGCTACGTGGCTGCTGTTTGCGGTGCCTGAGCCTTCACGCGCACAGGCTGCTTCTGGACCACTGCAGAGGGCATACACTCTCACCTGCACATCGTTTCTGCTTGTGTGCATGCCCCATTGTCCCAAGGGCTGATGGTACCCAAGTTCAAAGACAAAATGAAGAATTTCAAGACACCGACAGCAGAATGTTAAAATAAGCACGGAGTCCTTGTCAGCATGAAGTCTTAAATGACTGCGCAGATTGCAAGCCCAAGAAGTCGGCCCTGAAAGAACACTCAGGACTTTATAAAATGCACTTGACTTAGTGATTTCACTTACCAGCTCTCTCCAGTTCATTTTCCCTGTCATGAAAGCTCTGTTCTGATATATTTGTATTGCAATGAATATTTCATGTTTGGGTAGATAAGGGTAAACCTCCAAGACTAAGAATAATAGTCAACAATTGGAAAAGCCTGACCACAGAAGCCAAGAGAAGAGAGAATTTTAAGAGGAGAAAATAACCAAGGGACTCAAGTGACGCCAAAAGGCCATCAGTAAGTAAGACCAAGACTGAACATTTTCCACTGACTTTATCAACATGGAACTCACATCACCTTAGATCTTAGTAATCTTAGAAATAAGCTGGGTCAATGGAGAAGTGCAGGCTGAAGCCAGATCTTAATGCAGAGGAATCAATGGGAGTTGAAAAATGGACTCCACTTATACTGTGGCCCGAAGAGCAATAGATATGGTCCCTCTGAGACAACTCTTGGCAATGGCTGTGGGTAAATGTGGTACATGTAGCAGGGCACATCTGGTTCTTTGCAGACGTTGCTTCTCTTTCATTGTTATCCCTGCTTATCATGTTTAATAAGTTGCTTAATGACAAAACTACCATGTATTGGGAACCTACTATGTGTAAGGATGGTGCTGAGAACTTTTTATCCATTTATCTCTAATTCTACAACAACCCTGGCAGCCATTCCTCTCATTTTCCAAACAAAGAAACATGTTTAAGTTCCTGCAGCTGCGTCCATAGCTGGCATTCAAACTCAATGCCCGCTTCTCCACTATCGCAGAGATGCCTTCTGTTTTGAGCCACCCTTTCCTTTCTGGGACATGCAAGGAGGAGTCCTGGGGAAGACCAGACAGTCTATCATCTGCGTTGCCTCTTATTCATTAGTCTCAATATATTCTGCATTTAAAATGGCTCCGGGTGCAAAGCCCTTGCTCTATACATTCTACTGCAATTTGCTGAACTCTTTGATTGGACTTTGAACACATAAATTGCTCCACACAGCAACTTAGTCAACAAAAGTAGCTACTGTGGGAAAGGCCCACCTGATCCATCAAAACCATCACTAATCACACCCATCATAAATGCACCACCCTGCTCTCTGGCCTCACTGATAGTCCCCCTTTGTGACAAGTCATCAAGCACCACCCTGATCTGCTGTCCCCATCCACTCTTGTCTGGATTATTACAGTAGCCTCCTGATGTCTCTCTGCTGCTATCTTTGCTTCCGGTCACAGCAGCCAGAATGATGCTTTAAAAATGTAAGTCAGGTCATGTTAGTTTTCTCTTTAAAACCTGTCACATGAAGAGAAAAAAAAAAACAACCCAACATTATAACGATGGCAGATAAGCCCTCCTTACTCACCTCTCTGACCTCTTCTCTTACAGCCCTTCCCTTGCTCAGCCTGCTGGAGCCACACCAACTCTTTGCTCTTTTTCAATCCTGCCAGAAAAGCAAGCCATAGGATCAACCTAATTACTTACCTTAGTTGGCCCCACTTTTTCCTTTCCTCATCATACATATATCTTTCCGAATGTAACTCTAGGAGGGCAGGAGTCTTTGTTCATCGATGTATCTCTAGTGCCTGAAATGATGTCTGGCACATAGTAGGTGCTCAGTAAACACTTCTTTTAAATATAAAAATTTTTTACTTTGTTACTATTTTGTCTGGCATTTCTCCCAATCCTGTTCTGCCTCCCTTTTCTTTTGTGTTTTAGGCGTCAGGCAAGTATTCTCTAGAACTTTCTTGTTTCAAGATCTAATTTTAACAAATTTAAAAATTACGTATAATTTACATACCATAAAATACACTGCTTTATAATGTACAATTAAGTGGTTTTAGTATATTCACAAGGTTGTACAATCATCACCAGTACCTAATTCCAGAATATTTTCATTGCTTCCCAAATAAACATCATACCTTATATTCCCCAAACCCTGAGCAACCACTAATTTACATTGTCTGTATAGATTTGACTGTTTTAGACATTTTGTATAAATGGAATCATACAATAAATATAGTTTCTTTCACTTAGCATAATATTTTCAAGTTTTAACCATGTCGTAGTATATACCAGAACTTCATTTTGTTTTTATGGCTAAATAATTCCATTGTATGGGTGTACCACACTTAGTTTATCCATTCCCCAGTTTACGGACATTGGAGTTGTTTCCACTTTTTTAATATTGTGAATAATGCTGCTATGGAGATTTGTGTATAGTTTTTGTTTGAACACCTATTCTCAATTAATTGGGTATACACCACTCAACGAAAGAATTGCTGGATCATAAAGTAATTTTATATTTTGAGGAACTGAAAAACTGTTTTTTAAAATAGCTGTGTCATTTTACATTCCTACTAATACTACATAAGGGGTTAATTTCTCCATATCTTTGTCAACACTTGTTATTGTCTGTCTTTATTATAGCCACCTGAGCAGTGGTAAAGTGGTATCTCATTGTGGTTTTGATTTGCATTTCCCAAGTGACTAATGATTTCAGTATATTATCATGTGCTTATTAGTCACTTGGATAAATGTCTATTCAAAATTTTTACCCATTTTAATTGGGTTATTTGTCTTTTTATTGTAGAGTTATAAATATTCTTGATATATATATATTCTAAATACTAAACCATTATTAGACATATGATTTGCCAATATTTTTTATTTTATTTTTTCCATTACCATTTATTCCCCCTACAACCTCTTTCACTTCCACCCATGCCCCTCTGCCTCACAACCACCACACTCTTGTCCATGTCCACAATTCATGAATATTTTTTCCCCATTCCACAGGTTTTCTTTTTTAATTTCTTAATGGTGTCCTTTGATGTAAAAAACTTTTAAATTTTGATAAAGGCCAATTTGTCTTTTTTTTCTTTGAATGCTGGTAGTTCAGGTATTATATTTAAGAAAACATTGCCTGATTTATCCCTATGTTTTCTTCTGATTTTATAGTTTTAGCTCTTACATTTAGGTCTTTGATGCATTTTGAGTTAATTTTTTTTATATGGTGTGAGGTAGGGGTTCGCCTTCATTCTTGCTTGTGGAAAACCAGTTGTCCCAATATCTTTAGTTGAAAAGTCTATTTTTTTTCCCTAATATATTGCCTTGGCATCCCTGTTGAAAATCAGTAGGTTATAAGTGTATGGGTTTATTTCTGGACTTTCAGTTGTATTCCATTAATCTATATGTCTGTCCTTCTGCCTACACCACACCTCCTTGATTACTGTAGCTTTGGAGTAAGTTTTGAAGTCAGTAGGTGTGAGTCCTCCAACATTGTTTTTCATCTTCAAGATTATTGATTATTCAGGATCCATTTCTATTTCATATGAATTTTAAGGTTAAGTTTTCCCTTTCTGGTAAAAAGGCCATTGGAATTTAGATAGGAGTGTATTGAATCTGTAGATTGCTTAGATTAGTATTGCCATCTTTGACAATATTAAGTGTTTCAATCTGTGAACACAGAATGTCTTACCATTTTTTATATCTTCTTCAATTTTCTTCAGAGATGTTTCATTAGTATTCAGTCGCAACTCTTGTACATTTTTGGTTAAATTTATTCCTAGGTATTTTATAGTTTTTGTCGCCATTTAACGCCATTTTCCCTTAATTTAAATTTGAAACTGTTTATTGCTAGTACGTAGAAATGCAATTGATTTCGTTGTGTTGATCTTGTATCTTGAAATCTTGATGAATTTGATTATTAGCTCTAACAGGGTTTTTTGGTGGATTCTTTAAGATTTTCTATATGTAAGATTATGTCATCTACAAATAGAAATACAATGGTGCCTCAGTACTCATAGTTCATTGGATCCGATGAGTGGCGAACAGGCAAGACTGATGAAGCATTTTTCCTTGTGGGGTGGTACCCTGACTCATGCAAGTTCTGGCATACGGGATGAGCGGCGAGCAAGCGCCAAGTGTTGAAACATTTTTTTCCTGTTAAAATGTGGTGAGTGCCAGGTTTGATGAGTTCTTAACCCAGCACACACTGAGATATGACTGTAGTTTAATTTCTTCTTTTCCAATTTGGATATTTTTACTTCATTTTCTCCCTAAACCTCCCAGCTACAAATTTCAATAAAATATTGAATCAAAGTGTGAGGGTGAACGTCCTCGTGTTACTCCCGATCTTAGGGGAGGAGCGTCCATTCTTTCACCATTCGGTACAATGTTAGCTGTGGGTTTTTGTAGATTCACTTAATGAGATTGAGGATGTTTCCTTTTATTATTCACTTTGGAGTGTTTTTTATCTCAAAACAGTGTCGGAATTTGTCAAATGCTTTTTTCTGCATCTACTGAGACGATCATGAGATTTTTGTTTTTATTCTATTAATACGGTGTGTTATATTAACTGGTATTTAAATGTTGTGCTGACTTTGAATTCCTGGGATAAATCCCACACGGTCATGGTGTATTATGCTGTTATATGTTGCTGGATTTGGCTTGTTAGTTTATTGTTGAAGTGTTTGCACCTGTATTCACTAGAAAGATTGGTCTGCAGTTTTCTTTACTTACAATACTTATGTTAGGTCTCAGAGTAGTACTAGTGTCATGGAATGAGCTGGGAGGTCTTCGCTCCTCCTCTATTTTTGGGAAGAGTTTTTGAAATCTGATTAACTCTTTAAATGAGAATTTACCAGTGAAGGCATTGGTTCCAGAGCGTACCCTTGTGGGACATTTATGACTTCAATCTCTACTTGTTGTAAGTCTATTCCATGTTTTTATTTTGAACAGGTCAGTTTTGGTAGTTTATGTCTTTATAAGAATTTGTCCATTTAATCTACTACATTCACATCCGTCTACTGCAACTGCAGACACTGATGGTTAAAAGTATTTGAAAAGTAAAGAATTTTGATTTATCTTGAATAAGGAGCCAAATTATTAAATTTTTTAGCTTAAGTAGCCTGGAAGAATTTAGTGTCACTTTGATATTAAGGGATTTGAGAGCTAAATCCTTCAGAAAGTATGCAAAGTAGAAAGAGAAAATGTGTCTGAATGGTATGCCTTAAGAGGAAAATTAGAAAATGGGTTTATGAGTTCAAAGTGAAACCAGTCTATTAATGAATAAAACATTTTCTCCTTAATAATTATTATACAGCTTTAAAAAAATTTACTGATAGGATACCAAGGAAATGAAATTCTAGATTGAACGCTTTTCTGAGATCTGAGCAATTCATGTTAATTGAATTAGTTTTTCAACTCCTCTCTTTCTATAGAAAATTAAAAATAAAATAAAATAAATGATGAATTATAAAGCAATCCCTTCTCAAAATCCAACTTGATAGCCATAATGTTAATAATAGTCCTTTTCATATCAAAAGAAAAAGCTTAAAATAATTGAAATGGCAATAAGTATTTAAAGTGTAGAAGCATTTTATATTTTTATTTTCATTCATTTTAGGCAAATTATTTTATCCTCTATGTACGTATGTTTGTTGTTTGGAGAGTACCTCACTGTTTCTTTTGAATTTCTCTGTCTCTCTCCCGTCACTCTCTCTCTCTGTCTGTCTCTCTGTTTCTCTATCCCCCCACCCTTTGCCTTAAGAATGAGTGTTTATTTGCACCCATTTAGTTAAAAATTTCAGTATTTAAGTGGGATCAATCACCATTTTTTATTTTCCCTTTCTCTATCTTGTCCTCAGTTAATCTTTGTTCAATATATAATTGTTTAACATTTAAGAAACAAGATCTTTCTTTACCAGGGATTTTGTTGCATGGATAGGCATAGTCTCTCTTCTTACCTGGTGTAGCCAGGCATTTTGTTTGTTTGTTTCAATATTAAATTGGAGGGAGGGTTTGAGAGAGATGATAAGTTGGCTTAAATGACATGTAATAAATTTACCAGATGGTTGGCAGCACACTCTAATCTATAAGTAAATGACTTGATGCAGAAAATCAAATGTTTTCTGTACCTATGTATGTGGAAACTTATCTTGAGGTCATATAGCAGCAAGGAGTTCAGTAGGGCTGAAGCATCATTGCAAATGGAAAGGTGGAGGTAGGGTTTTTTAGGTATCTTAATAAGGACTTCAGATTTTTATTCTCTAGGAGATGGAGAATGATTGGTGGCTTTTAATCAATGATGAGACACGGTCATTTGCAGGGAAACATCATTCTTGGAGCTCTGTGGAAACGGCTTTGATCATGGCGGTCTTGTGTTCCGAAGGAGGACACCCTCAATCACATGGAATTTTGGGAAAGTCAGTCACAGGTTCATCTTGCAAAACTTTTCATCCAAACCTAAAAATTAAAGTTATTCCAGTGAGAATCTAGACCATAGGCTAGGTCATGTTACATGATAAGCCAGGTTGGACCCTAAAAAATGAAATGTCTTGCTGATAAAAATAATAAGATTATGACTGCTTTCTGAAAATTCTAGGCAATACCACAGCCTTTTATTGTTTTAGGTTCTAGCACATTTATATTAAAATTTCTCTTTTTAAAATCATTCATTTGAAGGGATGCCATCTAATTCATTTTATCTTTTGCATCTTGAAATGTAATGAAGAACTGTCTCTGTTTCACAGAGCTTTTTCATTTCATCTTTATGGTACTTCTTCTGTGGGTGGGTATTGCTATCCTGATTTTAAAATTGAAGAAGCTGATGCTCAGGTTAAACAATTTGGCCTTCACTACAGAAACAGCAGAGCTAGAATCTGAGGCCAGATCTCTCTAACTTCAAAATCCTTTCCTTCCAATATATCATGCTCCCCCTTTGGTAGTATTTCTCTCCTGCAATGCCATTTTCCTTCTGTACACCCCTTCACTGAACGTGTTCTTCACGTAGTCTGAAGGAGTTGGGCGAATTAAAAATCTGGGTATTTCTGGGTTGGGTTAACAGAGCCTATTCAATCGTTGAGGCCATGCAGCCCCCTTTCCCTCCATCCTAACAGGATAACAGGAGCCAGAGGATCTCTGCTTTCCAACATCTTACATCACCCTGCAGACAATTGGCAGCCAGGAGAGGGGCAGCTGCTGCACGCTTCAGATAATCTCTCTATTTAAAGTTCAAAGCGACACTGGAAAACAATAACAAAGAGGTAAGCCTGGCTCTGACCAACCCACCCAACAACAGGAAGAATGGCTGAAAAAGGTAAGATTTAAGCATGAGACTCTCTTGGCTAAAAGACCTTGGCTCACTGGTTTATTTTTACGTTTCCCAGTATTTGGAGTTACTCAATTACTTTGATGAATGTGGTATTTCTGCTAAAGGAGTGTTAACCATACATGTTAATGTGACCACAAAAAGTGCACTAGGTGTGCAGTGTTAGGAACATGTGTGCATTATGCACAATATCAAAAGGATCGAACAAATGAAAGAGCTGTGTTTGTTCACCCTTGTTTTGTAAGATGAGTTAGAGGTCAGTTACTCTCTAGTGTCGTATTAGATTTGAAGTATTAGATTTGAGGTATGGTGGCATGCTGGGACCAGAATTACGGAGATTTAGAATGGCCACACGAGTTTGAGGAAGTCCTTCAGCCTCTCTGAGCCTGTTTTCTAGTTCTAAAATGAAAATAAATAAAACAGGCCTAGTCATCTCTAATATGCTTTGCATCTGAATTTCCTTTTTTTCTAGGTTTTAAATAGTTTTTATATTTAAGAAAAATGATTAACGCTAATCTGAGAAAACAGCTGAATACACTGTGTCCAAGAAACAGGTCTTAAAAGCCTACAGGAGTCGTTGCTTTTAAGCCCCAGCTCAATCTCATGAGCTATGCAGCATCACCACATTGCCCACAGGAAGCCGAAACGTAGCAAAACTCTGTAACTTGCCTGCACTCACACGCTCTGAGTGTGATGGCACCACGTTTTGAACTTGGAAAGTCTTGTTCTGGAGCACAGTGACCTTAAGAAGGCTTCTAGGTGTAACTATGTACTTGGGCATGCTCAGGACTGGACCGAGGAAGAAGCATTTTGAAACTGTTCTTATTTTAAAAGAGGCTTTGTGCTTATTTGGGCTGTTAATGTAAGTGACATTTGCAAAGTTCCTGTATGTTACTATTTCAAAACAATGGTATAGATTTTGGTAAAACTTAAAATGTTAGTGTTAAAAGAATACCAATGCAGTTATACTTTGAATGTTAAAAGGCACCGTCAATTGTATTGATTTATAAGGAATAATAAATAATGATACATATATTTTAAGAATTTTTAATGCACATTTTAGAACTGTATTAAAATAAGCTTATATAAAATATTTTTAACACTAAATTAAAATATCAATATTAATTTTTTAAGTCCTTTGAAATTGGGAGAAGAAACTAAACCATGCATATGAATAGCTAAAAAAATTACTATTCTGTACTTCTACTGTCATGGTACCTTAATTCATAAAAAGGCTTTCATCCAAATGAGAGTAAAGGGTATGTCACAGTGTTCACTTTATCCTTAAAGCAATAGCACACGGCAGGCAAAGAGAGGAGTTTTCATTTAGTGGTTAATGCTTTGCTCAAGGTCATGGGAAGGTGGAGAAAGGAGGAAAGCCTGTTTAATTTTTGAGAGTTAAGAGAGAGTCCAGCATTTCTGGAAACATAGATTTAAACTATTACTATGCATTTTAACTTTAGAAAGTTTGCTTTTATAAGTATGTCTTCTAATTTTAGAAGTGTCTTTAGAAGTTTCCAGATGATTTTTATTTTACCAGTATTTAAAAAGCTCCACATTTTAAAGAGTGAACATTGTAATAGAAATGCGATTGCTAAGACTATGTATTCCCTTTGTTAGTTGATTGCATAAGATCTAATTGTGTTTTTCAGTTAAGGTTATATCTGAGTCCTTAACACATAATGTTAATTGTATATTTCTGTGTTGTTTTTTGAATCCTTTTGCGTGATATGTGTGTGTTTGAAACAATACGATTGAGATGCAGAGAATATTTTAAAAGAGATACTTTTAAAATTACTTTTTGCACATCAGGGTATGGATAGGAAACAAAGGAGGGATCATTATATAATGTCTTTTGTATGTGTTTTGGGTCAGTGTTGATTGCAATAGTGAGCAGTTAAAACAATAGAATCTTTCTTCTGTAGTTGAGAATGATTATATAAAATATAATGCTTTTTCCCCTATGACAGTTAAGAGTAAAGTTAGCTCTCAAGGCCAAGAACAATTTCAATACCTTTCCCTGTTATGATTATTATTTAGTTCAGTGGGAATTACACCAGAGTCGTTTTCTATCGTGTGTATGTAAACAGCTGCTCTCTGTGCTAGTGAACATAGACATGAATGTGTCCTGTCTACACTAAACACACACACAGTGGTTGGAGTTTACAAAGCCCTTGCTCATATGTGATGTCATTTGATCCATGCAACAGCTTTAGGAGGTAGAAATCACAAGTTTCATTACCCATATTTTACAAATAGGGAAGTTCAAGCTCAGAATGGCCCAAGGTCACTGTAAAAAGAAGACCTATGATTGAACACAGGCCTTCTATTCCAAACACCCAGCTGAGTCACATGTACCTTTGGTAGAAAATGTAACAGTCATGTTTGGGTATGATGAGAGAGCGTATTTTTCCCTTTACATGACCAGATTTCTTTTATTCTCTTGATTCAGAAGATACAATGCCAAAATGACCTATTGAGTCTGTTTCGCTTTGTGTATTTTTAAGCAGAGTCTACATCACCACAACTTCTGATTCCTGTTCTTCTCTTGATTGGATGGATTGTGGGCTGCATCATAATGGTTTATGTTGTCTTCTTTTAGAAAGGTAAAGTTCTTAATAATTGGATATGTTTTTTCATAAAGAGCATACATTAGTCCAGAAATATTCTCTTCTGTTTGACTAACAAAACATTTTATTATGCAGGCAAGAAGACTTCAGATTGGCATCATTTAGAAGAATTAAGAAAATCATAAACATGACACATTATTAAATGTTTCTCATGTAGATAACTGAAATGTTTGACCTCACTTTATAAACCTGGGTTTGCAAACTGGTACTTTGGTGTACACAAGAATCTTTTTAGGAACTTGTTTAATTTTGGGTGTAAATAAGAACTTTAAGAAAATATGGATGAATTTTTCCATAACCAGGGAATAGGAAAAATGTTCCTAACTATGACTAAAAATGCAGAAGCAATAAGAACGAATTTGGTAGATTCAATCACAATAAAATTTTTTTGGCCACCCCAAATGAGCTACAGATAAGAAAAGATGGACTGTGGAAAACAAAATGTAAATGTAAACTTGTCCCTTAACCACTTGGATAAGGGAACTGTAATTAAAACTGCACTGCAGAATCGTTGCTCACCTACTGGATGGGAGAAAAGTAAAGATATTTGACAATGCATGTGTTGGTTAGGCTGGGGAGAAAGAAACTTATACTGTCTTTAGGAACCCAAATAGTCCAACATTTTAAGGAGTATTTGGTACTCAGTATCTACCAAAATTCCATATGTATTTAACTCTTGATCTGTCTTTCTTCTAAGAATATTATAATTTCCATAGGGACTCTGGTAAAAATACAAGATGGCATATATACAATTTGATTCACTGTCGCCTAATTTGTTATCTCAAACTAGACATAAGCCAAATGTCCCTGAGTAGAGATCCGACTGAAAAAAACTATGGTTTATCTACAAAAAGTGGTACTTAACCCAGCTGTGCAAAGGAATAAAGCAGGTCTCTGTATTCTGATGTGATGTCATGTCCATGTCAAAGTGTTAAGTAAAAAAACCAAAACAGGTACAGAACAAGGTATGCTGTCTTTTGTCAGAAAAGAAGACGCTATACCAATGTACACACATGCTCATTTATATTAAAACATTGAAACAGAGAAACCGCAATAGAGGCTATCTCTGAGTGCACCTTACGTTACAGTTTTCATTATTCGAATCATGTTAGCATCTTATCAACTAAAAAGAAAGAAAGAATAAGAAAAAAGTCATTCCCCCAATTTAAAACAAACTGAAATAAATATACCTAATAGTATTTCAAGATTGTGGCATAACTGCACAGAGAAAACAATTCTTTCAAGTAACTCTAAAACTCAGTATTTCTGACTGTACGTCTCTCATGGGGTAGAAATCTTAGTCATGCTCAGGAGTCTTTTTGTTCGGAGTAATATGGTATTTTTAGTTTTAAATTCATGTCATCAGCAACAAAAAGTCGAGTAAATAGCTGGTAATCTTGCATTTTGAACTGCAGATAGCAGTATGAACTCATAATTAACTTTCCTTCTTCTAGAATTAAAAATATCCTAACGCCACCCACTGGAAAAGACTAATAAGGAGGAGCACTCTTGTACCTTCATCATGGTCTCTAAATCCCAGAGTCCACCCAAAGGACCCAGGGTCCCTGCCCTAGCTGGGGGCAGGAAATGTGCAAGATGACTCTGGGACCTCCTCTTGTTCCAGAAGTTAAAGAACCTACTATTAAAGACTTCTTTGGACAAAGCTGTGATAATTTCAACATCAAAAAGTGTAATGGCTACAAAGGATCAATATACATAAAATGTATAAATACCCATGACTCCATAATAGTAATAAAAAATAAAAATAAGTGAATAAAACCCTCACTGTTACATTTGGAGGTTACTAAGGAAGTGATTAGTTATGGTAAAATTTGTAAGTAGATGTAAAGAATCTTGTTTTTCTTGAATAAACTACTTTCAGATAACTAAATAAATTTTGACATTTCTTTCCTATAGAATATTCTAGCTGAAATACATAGGAAAGATAATATAGAAAATTGTTATTTTGCAAACCTTAATGAAATAATAAATCTTGTCAAGAATTATTAATGGGTGTTTGAACAACTAGGTTAATTGTCGATGGGGGAATTTTATACTTGGCTGATCAGTTTGATGAGAACTGAACCCATTGATGACATCACCAAAAGTGGGATAAACAGTCAATGTGAGCCTCCTGCTAGGGGAGATGAGAAAATACTCAGTGCCACCTGTGAAGTGTTCTTGACAAAACAAGTGAACTCCAGTGAAACAAGTTTCTAGATCTTTCTTCCAGGCTTCTCTGAACAAAATCGCAAGGACACCTTCAGCCAAGTCCACAGAGTATAAAATTACAAAGGACACATAACCCAGTTTCTCAACAAATACCTGACATTAAAAATCGAAATGGGGAATATATTCTCCCCTTCACTGGGCTGTCTTTTTATTTTGTTGATGGTTTCCTGTGTTGTGCAAAAGGTTTTTAGGTTGATGTAGTCCCATTCATTTATTTTTTTTTGATTGTTTGCCTTGGAGCTATATCAGAAAAAATATTGACATGAGAAATATCTGAGGTTTTACTGCCTAGATTTTCTTCTAGGGCTTTTATGGTTTCACAATACAATATAAAGATAATGTATTATAGAATTGTACACTTAAAACCTATATTATTTTATTAACTGTTACCTCAATAAATTCAATAAAAATAAAATACTGAGCTAGCATAAAAAAAAGGAGAAGTGGAATGGTGAGGGAGAGAGTATTACAGAATAAGAGATTTAAAAGGACAACAAACAAATGTGCTGTCTGGACCAACTACTGAAACCACTTTCCGGAATAGAGTTAAGAAATTGTCATTAATTTTGTGCATTACAATAATAGCAATTGTCAATGGAAAAGAAAAGGCTCTTATATGTTAGATACATGCTGAAATATACTGATGAAATAATATAATGTCTAGAAATTACCTTAAAGTATTCCCACAGAAAATAAACTAAAAAAATTAAGGGGATATGAAATAAGACAGGCAAATGCTGATATTTGTTTAAACTGAGTGGTAATTCCACAAGAATTCATTATACTCTTCTTTCTACTCTTGTACATATTTAAAAATTTTTATAAGAAGTTCATTTCTTTCTTCCTCCCAATGGCTCTGAGTTGCAAATTACAAAAATGCAAATAAATAAAAATAGAATAAAATAACATGAAATAAAACCTAAAACTGTTTCTGAACCTTCTCACTAGAGATTCTGATTGAGTAGGTGTGTCCTGGGCCAGGTGCCTGCAGGGTGTCATGCTTCCCCTGGGAACTCTGGCACACTGAAATCGGAGAGCTCTTGCTTAGGAGCCAAGGTTCTCAGACCTCAGGGCACATCGGTGTCCCCTGGAGGACTTGTTAAAACACAGGTTATTGGGCTTCTCTCTCAGGGTTTCTGATTTAGGAGATCTGGGGTGAAGGCCTGAGACTTTCATTTCCAACATGTTTGCAGGTGAGGCTGATGCTGCTGGCCCAAGATCCGTATTTTGAAAACCTCTGTCCTAGAAGTATTATTGTCTGAATGTCTGTTTTCCCCCAAATTCATATGTTTGCTACCGTAATTCCCCAAATATGATGTAACCATATTAGGAAGAAGGGGGATGTTGGGAGGACTTAGGTCTTGCTTCTGGAGCCCTTGTGAATGAGATCAATGTCCTTATAAAAGAGAGCAGGGAGAGCTCCCCAGCTATTATTCCTGGGGAGGATGCAACCGGAAGTCTGCCGCCTGGAAGAGGGCATGCACCAGAATCCAACCACACCAGCACCCAATCCTGGTCATACAGCCCCCAGAACCGGGAGCAACAAATAGTTGTTGTTTATAAGGTGCCTGGTCTGTGGTATTTTGTTATAGCAGCCTGAATGGACTAAGATAAGAAGGGACCCGATTTCTTCCTCACAACTTCAGCATCCTTTTCTATTCTATTATTTTTTCACAAAAATTAATCTCTTCATCCAAAACATTAGAGAGAACTTTGGCTTTGTTCATTGATTTTTATGTTTTAAATTTGGTTGAACATTTCATGCAGGCTGCTTGAAAAGGTCTATTTAAAGCAATATTTATAAAATTTTAACGTAAAGTGTACATAAAATCGGGCTCAGTCATTTTCGTTAGTGACTCACCTAGTTTTAGTTGTCTCCAGGCTTGAGGGGAACTAACTCGCCTTGTTGCCAGTCAAAACCAGCTCTTTTGCTGCGTCAACAGAAAAGAATTTCAAACGGCCCATGCATGTAGTAGTTTAAACGTGATGGTGAGATTTTATTGGGGTTAAGAGAATTAGTGCACCCTCAGGGATGCAGAGGGTCAGCAGGCTCTCACAGCAACTGCCACCAGGCTCCTGGTAGTCCTCATACATTTTCTTGGTTCTTGGTAAAGAACAAGGTGCCATTCATACCATCCAACCCAACTTTCTGATTTTTTTCTGGGTTCAAGTCAGGCCCTATACCCAACCAATCCCTTTCTTGGACCTACTGGGGCTCCATGCCCTTTGTCTAGTCTAATCACCTTCCCATCTCTCCTTGGGTTAGGCTCTGCCCTTCAATGTTGTCACCTTGGCTCTCATTGCACCTGCCCCCAAATAGAAACACCTTTCCCTGCACTCTCTTGACTTCTATTGTGCATGTCAAAAAGTTTTGTTATTTCATCGGGTTTCTGCCCTGCATGTGCACAGCAGAGAAATTTCCCCTCCTCCTCCTTCTGGGAATCTGGTACCAGGCCGGCAGCACCCCGGGAAGGCTTCCCTGTCCACTTCGAGGCCTAAGTCTCCTCGGCGGCAGTCCCTGGAGCATGCGAAGCTGCAGCTTCCTGGCTAAGCAAACAGGCTTATGCTCCCCAGTTTATCAAACTCAAAGTCTAATTCCCTTTGCGCCCTCTATTACTAATTAGCTAGCTAAGTATAGTAACTACCTGAATAAAAGGGCTGCTGGAGTTAGCTCCTACAAGCTTGTGAAAGCTGATTGTTAAATTTTCGGGAAGTTTGTGTTAGTTGACAATTCACCGGCAGCTTGAAATTGGCCATAGTGGTATATTTATACCACAAACATTAGCAAGTGTTACAAAT
This sequence comes from Anoura caudifer, assembly GCA_004027475.1. Classification (NCBI taxonomy): domain Eukaryota; kingdom Metazoa; phylum Chordata; class Mammalia; order Chiroptera; family Phyllostomidae; genus Anoura; species Anoura caudifer. Next base: position 341,035 of record PVKU01000210.1, on the reverse strand, counting down.
TATAGGTTCTTTCCACTGGACAGCCAGTTGTTAAACATTTGCCAGCCCAATCCTGATAGGACTCCTGTTGACTCACCTGATCCTTACATAGGCTTTTTAGGGCTTTAAGACCACTGTGTTTTTCTTTTTTTTCCTTCTAAACTGTTTGAGTTAATTAAAGAAATGATCTTTCTATTCATTTGACCTCTTTTTGTGCCATAGGCTTTAATGAGAAAGCTATGAATGCTACAATTTTCCAGACAACACAGTCACACAAAAATAAGATGCTATAATCAAGACGCTATTTCCTGAAATCCATTGAAAAGACACCCCAGGTTAAGTAGCGCTCACTGATGGAAGCCTTGAGACTCTTCATAACTTGGCTCTGGTTTCACTTGGAGTTAAATGTATCACCTTATAGTTTAGCTTTCTTCTTAGCTAAAGATCGAGTCTTTCTATTACTTCTTTCTACTGACACAAATTCGACATCACCTGTCAGTATTCTGGCTTTTTTACACGTCAGGGTCCTGGAATTTGTCCTCACACAGGCACAGTTAGAAACAGCATTGTGATAACCTACGTCTTAGGTGTGTCAGAACGACATCCTTTCTTAGTCTGGAGTATTTTTCTCTGCATGTACTGCTCCTTTTCTGTAGCCCTTTGAAAATACAGTATCCCTTATTTTTTGTTCCAGTGTGTGCTCAACATTTCCCTGAACACAAAGCACCCCACAGTTCCCATAAATCTTTACATTCTACCTCTGACAAAGACATTTCTTATTTTAAGGGCTCAATATTCTTTTCTCCAGCACTTTAAAATGACTGTAGCATTGCTTTTTAAGCAGCCATAGAAATAAATGTTTCTACAGTAAGTATTTTAATTCTGTTTCCACATCCAATCTGATCATTTTCTCAGAGAACAAGGAAATCTTAGTGCAGCAAAAAGAACAAAAGTTTGGGAAGTCAGATAATTTTATCCTAGCTTGGAAGTTCTTTGAGTAGTTCATTAACTCCTCTAACCTTAATTTTTTCAGTTGGGAAAGAGAACTGATAATAATTTTATGGACTGTAATGTTTTCTAAATCTACCTGATCCAAATCAACTGAGTCATTTGTTATAAATATAGATTCTCAAGCTCTTTTCCTGGAGAGTTCATTTCAATAGGTCTGGGGAAGGCTATTAAAAAATCAGTTCTCTGGGTGATTTTTATTATCACAGAAGTTTAGAAAACACATTTATTGATAATGTGTGTGTGTGTGTGTGTGTGTGTTTAGACATTGCTCCCTGATACGGATAGTTACTGATCTATGACAGCTTGTTTTGGTAGTTCCCAACCAATTCTCTGTTTATTACTGCAACAAAAAATAGCACTTTATTATGTTTGTTATATAATATTTCAATATGCTTTGAAGTACACAAAGTGTAATGATACATAAAAATATTTGGTCTCTAATGTTTTCATCTATGTGAGTTTTATTTTACCTATTAAGTTTTAAGCTTTTTTCCAATAACAAATGTTTGTTTTTTATTTATTTATTTATTTTGTATTTTAATTGTTGTTCTTGTACAGTTTTCTGTCTTTTACTCCCATCCCAGCCCACCGCCCCAACCCTCCCCACCTCCTTCCCATTTCCACCCCCCATAGTTTTTGTCCATGTGTCTTTTATACTTGTTGTTCTAAACCCTTCCCCTTTTCCCCTGAAATTCCCTCCCCTCCCCCCTCTAGTGACTGTCAGCCTGTTCTCAATTTCAGTGTCTTTGGTTATATTTTGCTTGTTTGTTTGTTTTGTTGATTAGGTTCCTGTTAAAGGTGAGATCATATGGTATTTGTCTTTCACCACCTGGCTAATTTCACTTAGCATAATGTTCTCCAGTTCCATCCATGCTGTTGCAAAGGGTAGGAGCTCCTTCTTTCTTTCTGCTGCATAGAATTCCATTGTGTAAATGTACCATAGTTTCTTGATCCATTCATTTACTGATGAGCACCTAGGTTGCTTCCAACACTTGGCTATTGTAAATTGTGCTGCTATGAACATTGGGGTGCATAGGTTCTTTTGGGTTGGTGTATCAGGGTTCTTAGGATATAATTCTAGCAGTGGGATTGCTGGGTCAAAAGGTAGATCCATTTTTAGTTTTCTTAGAAAATTCCCTACTGCTTTCCATAGTGGTTGTACCAGTCTGCATTCCCACCAACAGTGCACTAGGGTCCCCTTTTCTCCACAACCTCTCCAACACTTGTTGTTTGTTGCTTTGTTTATGATGGCCATTCTGACTGGTGTGAAGTGGTATCTCATTGTGGTTTTAATTTGCATTTCTCTGAGAGCTAGCAATACTGAGCATCTTTTCATGTGTCTCTGGATCCTCTGTATGTCCTCCTTGGAGAAGTGTCTGTTCAAGTCCTTTGTCCATTTTTTTTTAATTGGGCTGCTTGTCTTCTTAGAGTGGAGTCATGTAAGTTCTTTATATACTTTGGAGATTAAACCCTTGTCTGAGGTATCATTGGTAAATATGTTTTCCCATACAGTTGGTTCTCTTTTTATTTTAACACTGTTTTCTTTAGCCGTGCAGAAGCTTTTTATTTTGATGAGATTCCATTTGTTTACTTTTTCCTTTATGACCCTTGCTTTAGGGGACATATCAGTAAAAATGTTGCTACGTGAAATATCTGAGATTTTCCTGCCTATGTTTTCCTCTAGGACTTTAATGGTGTTATGGCTTATATTTAAATCTTTTATCCACCTTAAGTTTTAAGCTTTTTATGAGTGAATCCATTTCTCATCTTTCTGACTCATAGATATAATCCAAAACAGACAGCAATATGTATATGTCAAACAGGTGATTCATTATTTCCCCTTACCATGTTCTTTTTTTGTCCCCTTGCCATATTCTTGACTACACAATGTTAATGGTATAACTTTGAACTTTAGAGATGTCACTGGAACAATTTAAACTTGGTTGGAATTCTCAAACAAGTGATTAGTAATCTGTGAACCATAGGTTCAGGTAGGTGATTCCATGCAGATTTCATAAGACACAGAATATGATTTGTTTTTAAATTTACAAAATCTTCAGCTAACATTCTGTCAAAGTGCAGATATAATTATTTGAGAAGATTAAGAGTTAAGTGTTTTTTAAATTTTTTTCATTGCCTGATGCCCAGCTTTACATCACCACCACACCTGCACTCTGTGCCCCTCCCCCACTCAAGACATACACTCGTGTCAGAACTGAGAAATACTACTTTCTCTTCTCTGTATTAAGACATAAAATACACAAACATCTTGAAGAAAGGTTTTTATTACCCTGTACCTGGGAAAAGAGATAAAGTCCAATTGAATTTGAAATAACTAAGGCAACTCCTCATGAGGTACCAAGCCTGGTGAAGCTGAGAAAATTCCGTTGAGTATGGGATCCTAGGGGAGACATTCTTGTGCACAAACAGAAGTAATGCTTTCAAGTAAGATCCATCTATAAGTCTTGTAATAGTATAAATCTTAAATTCTCTTATTCTTGAGAAAATTATTTCCTATTTCTATGTACTCAAAACTCTTACTTTTTGCTTATTGCTGTTTCTCAGACATCCCTTCCCCTTTTTCTTTTCTTGGACAAACATAGAAGTTTCACTTAAAACATAAATATACATGAGCCTAGGATTTCTTCAGAGGAAAGAAAAGAGCACTACGAGAATAAGAATAATATTGTGAGTTGGTAATTTCCCAGGGAAAGAGATGCTTGAATGTTTCACTTTCATTACATTCTCTTTCTAAAGTGATTTCTTGGTTTGCAAAAGGGAGATAGGCATGCAATTTCTTATAAATTGTCTGAGCAAATCATGAGCGGGAACAGAGCTGAGGTTGTTTTGGAAGGTCAGGAGTATTCCAGGGTTTAAGACTTTGGTCATTATCCTTGAGTTAAGTCTCTTTGCAGTTACCTTGGGCTGGGCACATAGGCACTTATAAATGTACAATTCCAAATGACACAGATTATATACCTGACCAAGGTCTTTCTTGGAGCCTGTGCCTATGAATATTAGAGGAAATAAGATATTGACTAGAATCTTGATGCTGAAAGAAACAGGGTCATGGAGAAACCATTTTTCAGTTGTTATACATTACCTGCTCTGTAAAATTGGCCCAGAAGTGAAGAGAAAATGGAAATAGGCTTTTATTGTTTTGCATATTGATATGCTTCATGTCACTAAACCAGCACCTTATACATTTTCTCTCATCCCTATCATGTGAAGGCATACTCAGGAGAGAATGCATTTTAAGTTAGAAAATGCAATCCCGCAGTCTAGCAAGCATGATGATTTCATCAGGATATTGCAGGCACTGGGCGTATTCCTCATCGATCTGGCTGGAGGTAGATACTTGCCTTCGAGCCTGGCAATAGGTGCCTGGACTGCTTTGGGGTCGAAGTATGGTTGCCTCTTCAAGCATGTGGTCAGATTCACCCAATTCTGTTTTTCTCTTTGATTTTGCTCTTCTCTTTTTATTTAATATTCTCTCTATGGTATCCATGACCAACACTTTTTTGGTCGCAGTAGCCTGTGGGGAGTCACAGGATCACCTTCATATCAGTAAGTTAGACCTTCTTGGCTCATGTCTCCCTCTTGATGAGTTACCTGGGAGGGCCTTGTGTGGGCTTATAAATATGTCTGTTCCTTTGAGTTACCACTTTTCTCTGCGGGACCCAGAAGTTTATCCCAGGGACTATGGATGGTGCCTTGTTCCTCCCCATCTCTCCTATCCCAGCCCTTATTGGGCTTGTGTGGTGGTCTATGAGACATTAAATCTTTCTCTATATCTGCAGATATGGAAATTGAATTGAGAGTTTTCATGGTGTAAGTACTATACAGAGATATTCACACAGGTGCTTGGAAGTAGAACTATAATCCCTAGATATCAAGGGTTTTTAGATGCTTTCAGCTCTTGATAACAACAACATGTGAGGAAGACACTACCATTAAACAATATACATGTAATAAACCTGTTTTCCCTGAAAATTCCCAATACAGAATAAAGTAAAAAGCTTAGATTCCCTTCACCTATCTTCAATTCTACTCCCTCCCTCAGAGGTAATTACTAATTACCCTTAGTAATTTAGTGGGTATCAATCTAAAATCATTTTAATGCATTTGCAAAATAGTTTATTTGTTATAGTTATACAAGATTTTTTTGTATCTACTGATTCAATATTATTTTATTTATTTTTTTGTTCTTTACTTATTTGCAAATACTTCATATCTTTTTTAAATTAAATGATCTTTTATTTTTCAATTACAGTTGGCAAACAATATTATATTATTTTCAGGTGCAAAACCCACTGATTAGACATTATATAACTTACTAAGTGATCATCTGCATAATCTAGTACCTACCTGACACCATATATAGTTATTAGAATATTATTGACTATATTCCCTATGCTGTACTTTACATCCTCATGACTATTCTGTAACTACCAATTTGTACTTCTGAATTCCTTCCCTTTTTCCACCCATTTCTCCACCCTTCTGCCATCTTCCAAAATCCTAGTCACCCAACTCCCCTCCCCTCTGGCAACTGCCAGTTCTCTCTTTGTGTCTGAGTCTCTTTCAATTTTATTTATTTTGTTCTTTAGATTCCTCATATCAGTGAAAGTGTACAGTATTTGTTTTTCTCTGACTAATTTTAGTAGTGGTTTCTTACACTACATTATCTCACTTGATTCTCCTGCAAGGTAGGTGCATCCAGATGTGTGAAATGAGACTCATGAAGACACACTTGCCCCCATTCTCACAGCTGGTCACCAGCTCAGCAGAACTTAAATTCTTGACCCAGGGCTCTGAAGCACATGTCAGGTACTGTTCTAGGCAGTTTGCATGTGTTAGCTCATTGAATCTTTATGATGGCCCTCTACGTGGGTGTGATTATTATGTGCATGTGAAGATGAGGAAACAGGTTGAGCAAACTTGAACCCAGGCAGTCTCATTTTGAGCCGGAAGATTATTACTGTTATGTTGTACAGTCTTTCTGCTACAACAAATGCCACCTCGCAGTGCATGTTTTTCAATCCTGATGAATAGGGGGAGAGCAGTGTATGTTTTTTAAGCCTGACGAACAGTACTCCTACAGTAAATGATTTAGATCTAATTTATGCTGTTGCCCAGATCTATAGTGCTTACATTTTTATCTCCCATCACCCCATGTATTCATATTGCTAAAGCATTCTGAACTGCTCCGCTTGGTGGGAGACGCTCATTAGCCCTCCTTCTCCTCCTCCTACTTCATCTTCTTCTAATGGAGGCCGAGGCTGATGTATTTATTTTCCTACCAATCTTGATTGCGTATCTACTGAGGAAGCTGTGCAGTGAAGACAATGTGGGAACTCTGAGAGTGACGGGTTTGTCTAGTATGTGGCTCTAGAAAGTGATGATTTAAAATGTTTTCAAGTTTAGAAACATTGCTTCACAGTCCTGGGATTTATCTATAATGCAAAAACACCCATAGAAGTAACCCCTTAGAAGACTGGTTTTGAAATCAAAAAAGCCACATCTACATAAGTTCACTTTAGAGAAAAGAGGAAAAATAAAGCTGGACATTTCAGTGGTGACTCCCATCCAGAAATACAAAGAGGCTTAAAGATAATAACCGCAGTGACAACTCATTAATCTTTGTAACTTTCTGGCCTCAGATAGTGGCAAGGAAAACTGCTGAGAAGAAAAAGTGGTGTGTTGTGTCATCATACCAGGGAATGGAAGCAAAGTGGAGTTAAAGCAGAAAGCCAGGATTTATGATGCATTATCTCAAGGAAAGCAGACCCAGGGTCAAGTGTGGGCAGAGCTCAATCTTACATTTTGAAGCCGTATCTGAGTTTTCTTTGATGTCATATTAAGAACTTTAGCTACTGAGAAGCATTGAAACTCACTGTCTGAAATAATTTTGCTTAATCGTTATCAACTGGAATTTTTTTTAAAGGAGAAAGCCATATCCCAGGTAATAAAGGCATTAAAGCCCTGCTGATTAATCATCTTAGATTAAAGTAATAGCAAAGGAAAAGCCTGACTCAGTATTTGGCCCTGGAAAGCCACTGGAATTCCTCCGCCCTTGGGACAGATGGTGCACGAGCTGGTGACCGCCTACAGGAGAAGGACTCACAGAGCGATGAAAACAAAGGCTTGGCGATCCCAGACGTCGCTGCCACATTGCATAATTCCTGACAAATCTGCTCAATGCACCCTACTTTTTTATGTCTGGTTCATTCATCACTGATAAAAGAACGTAACAAAGGTTTTTTGTTTTCCTAGCAAATTGGTAATGATTTCTTTTTTAAAACAACCAGACCGCAGACCTGTGTAGTATGAGTTATCTTGGCAAAGAAGTGTCTAAAACCACATTGTTGTTTGGTGTTGACTAATTAGAGATTGGTTTCTCTCAAATCAGTGTACTCTGTTTACAAAGCCTGAACCTCACACCACCTTCTAACCTGTCTCTCTGCATCCTCCAAATATTAGTTATTCCTTTCCAGTAATTCATTATCATCACCGCTTCACTCAGTTCTGTCTGAAGAAATTTTAATCATTTCGTAAAGAAAAGAAAGGCTCTGTGTGTGCATGTGACTTGAAAATTAATTTAACAGTTTACTTTCTTTTACAACTATTTCAAGTCTCTGGGTATTTCTGAACTCAGGTAGTTCTCAAAATTTGGTCCCTGGACAAGTTGCATCAGCATCACCTAGAAACCTGTTAGAAACTGTGGGGGAGGGGACAGCACTGGTGTTTTAGTAAGTCCTCTAAGCGATTCCAATATACGCATGCTCGCGTCTGTGAAACACCGTCTCCAAGCCACCTCTCCAACTTTTCCCTGAAATACCATCTCAACTTGGGCATGTGTCAATCAACAACCTGACATAGTGTGTTTCTGAAAATCTGTGACTTTTGTTTTAAGTAAAGATTACAGAACAATTTTTGTTCTCTCTCTGAGTCTGGCTCTAATTTAATTGTGGTGAATGGTATGTTGGTACATTTACTGATAATTCAGGGGTTGCAAACTCACAGGCTTTGGTGACAGCAAGGTAGCATAGCTGAGAGATGCAAAACCAATGTAAAAAAACTAGAGAAATGTAACAACTATGCGAACAAATGGAGAGTGAAATTCATATTAAAAGAATATTGGCTGCTGAAAGAGAACATGTTTGTCTACAACCTTTACTGTAGTCAGTAAAACTTAAAAAATCTGTTACAAATCTTTTCTCAAAAAAAGGATGTGTAAATAGTGACTTTAATTCTGATTGCTGTTGGAATTAGGTATTTTTGGATATATATAAACGAGTACATAAAAGAAAATAAAAATGTATTATATAGCCTGATTGAGTAGCTCAGTTGGTTAGTGTCATTCTGATATGCCAAGGTTGTAGGTTCAGTCCCCTGTCAAGGCACATACAAGTACCAACCAATGAATGCATAAATAAGTGAAACAACAAATAAATGGCTTTCTCTCTCCCCCTTTCTTTCTCTTTCTAAAATCAATAAATAGAAATTCAAAAAACGAGTAGTGCAGTAAAATTCTTTGCCTTGAGCTAGACTCTAGGAAATCAAAGTGAGGTCTATAACAAGGTTAAAGGACTTACACAGGCTTTCAGATCTTTCTACAATGACTTGCCTTTATTTCCTCATTTGATTTCACTTAGAATTGAGTTAAACATATGCACAAGCAAATCCAAGACAGCTGCCACTTGAAATCAAAGTATGGAGAGGCAGAGAAACTAGCATAAAATAAACTTTTTGATCTAAGATCACTATGATACAGGACTCTTGGGCTTTGGGGTAAAAAGTTATAAGTAGAAAAAATACAATAAAAATAAACTATTGTAAAATAAAGATGAAATGGAAGCATATATGGATCTTTATCACTCCCCACCCAACTTTGTACATTCCAAGTAACCCTCCGTTAGAACATGCCAACTGAATACAGATAACACTCACCACTTCTGACACCTGAGTATAATCTGCTTGACACAGCAAGAAACAATCAACCTTCCACTTTTACCTTAACTCAGTACTTTATAGATGGCAGAGTTGTGAGAAGCAAATCCAGAGTCATATTGAAAGATCTCCCTGAAGTTCAGACCAAATGAATGAAACATCAAAAACGAAAATTTCTTAAATATGGCAGCATTACCTACCTATTGATTTTATTGATAAAAAATCCCTAGACAATTAAAATAGAATACAAAATGTTCCCTGTGATTGTCTTTGAACATTTCAAACATCTTAAACAGTAGATAAAACTTATTGTAATAACAGTTAAAACCAAAAGATTTAAAATATTATACCACTTACATAAAACTACCATGGAAAAGCTAGGTCTTCACTGTAGCTAATATTTTGTTCTTGATCTTATCTATAGCTTTAATTGTGTTGATATCTTTTATGGTTCTAAAACTATAAATTTGATACTCTGTAAGGCATTGTAATGTTCTTACTAGAAATTAAGGTAAAAGAATACCAAGTCAAACTAACCAAAGATCTGAATTATCCACGTATTGAATCTTGCTCCAAACATAGTATTAGAATTATTTTCCTTTGGACATTCAAACCTGAGACACTTGCCATCGGGCTGAAATTCCTATTAATAGTTAAATTTATTAACATATAAAAATTTTGCACCCAATCCCAAGCATGTAGGACAGGGTCTAAAAATTAGTGAGTGCTCAATTTAAAAGATATTTATTAAATTTATTAATTTGTTAATTAGCTATTTTTTTCTTCATCATTCATACACTTTATTTTCTGAAGACTAGTTTGAGTCTCAAAATACTATGAACCATTTACTTGAAAAGTTGTTTTACTATTATTATAAAATCAATTGCCCAAATATCATGATATGTTAATCTGTTCTATTAGCACTATTAAAAATTTATGCATAAAAAAGTTTTAAGTAAAGCAAGTGTCACTGATTTCTCCATCAAACGAAGGTTTAGAAAAGGAAATGTCATTTCTATTTTTTTTTTCCTTTCCAAGAGAAGACCTTGGCTTTCTGGTTAGCCTGCATTTCCCCCTCTCCTCCGCTTCGAGACCAGATAAATAGACATGCATTTATCTTTAGCTAATGGATATATTTGTTTCTTTGGGTTCCTGGAAACTATACTATTAAATTAAATAAAATTTAGATGTAAGCTCTCTTTTATTGTTTTCCATATAACAAAATGATCTATATGTTTTAAACTCATGTATTTATGTTCTCATGACAGTAAAATTCTCTATATCCTGGGACTTTCAAAGATGAAGTAGATACAGTTCTGAAAGTTTACCTAAGAAACCTGTCAATTGTGGAGCCGAAGTCTGAATCATTCATTTCTGAGACATGTCTCTGTTCCTCTGTTGTTCCTTTCAGCTACAGCATGGGCTCTGAACTCCAGTGCCTGCGGGTTCCAGGTGAGAGAACAGTGAAGCTGGTCAGGGAGAAACTAATGATCTGGAAAAAAATGCCCCATCTGAGGCAGAAAACTGCTACTCATTCGGAGCAAGATTTTGGATTGTAAAAATTTAAGACCAATATGATCCGATCTTCCAATTTTTCAGGAGATTCTGAAAACTTCTACTTTTAAATGTCAAATATATGTATTGAAAATGCTGTGTATTAATTTTTTAAAAAATGGTATGTGAGTCAGACACAATAGTCTATGCCACACTTAAACACCTGTTTCTCCAGTAGCAGAGGGGTGATGGGTGTAGGAGAGACCTTTCTCTAAAGTATTGGGTCACAAGCCAGTGTTCCCTGGGTCATCTTCTTCCAGAGTTGTTTCTCTGATGCGGACACCGACCCGCAGTGTCCAAGACATTATGGATGAAATGAGACATTCACATGGACTGCCAAGTTCCGTGGAGGAAAAGGGACAGCATGGCTTTTCTCTCAAGGGGAGCAAAGCCTTGGCCCTTGCTGTGACTGGCCTTTATTGGGTTTCTCTGCACATTACATTATGGTCCTCATTTACTATGCACAGGTTCACTTTAGGTGGTTGGTTACCTTTTACAGACAACAAAGGAGCTGATGCCGCTAATCACATCACAGATGAAGGATATTTGCAAATGAAAAGGGAAAAGTGGTTGGACCAGTTACACTGGTCCTTGCAAGGTTTAGCATGGATTTTAGGAAGCTACAGTAAGCACTTGCTGTCTTAATTCAGGGTGAGGGAGTTTTAGCAAAAGCAAGTCTCACCGCAATCCAGGCACAGTGCAGGCCTGATGCCCCACAGGAGAACCTATCCATGGGCGTGGGTCCTGTGCATCTCCAAGTGGGAGCTGGACTCACATCACGCAGAATGGTCTCCTACATTTCTTTGCCCAGTGGCAGATGGATGTCTCTTGTACAGAAGACCTGGCTGGTGTGGCATTTCTTGCAGAAGCTAGACTCATATAGCTTGAAGTCTGTAGTAAACCACCGTATAAACACTGGAAAGGTTCATTCTAATTCATTAGTACCTGGCCTCAGTATCACACCTAGTCTGGCTGTTTTTCTTCAGGCTTCTTGGATTGCAGGCAGTCTTAGAAGAACTAAAACACAGGGCAGCCAGTCCCCAGCATATCAGACTTATAAAGCCATCAAGTTGATTTTAGCTATGCTGTGAGGCAGATAATTAGGGAGAAACCTCTCTCCAAAGGCTACTGTTTCAACTTCTATAAATCCTTTGAAGCTCAGAACATTTCATCTGGAACTGTGGAGATATTTCCTTATGAACAATCTTATTATCCTCCAATTCTCACAGTGCCAGTTATGAGTATGACCACGTACACAAAAATAGTATTAAGGGCCAGATAATAACTAATAATCCTTTTCACCTAAGTGTAGCAATATCCATTCAGGGGTGGAGATCAACAAAGTCAAAATAATTGTTGATTATAAAATGAGTCACATCATCAGTGAGAGATATATGTGACTTCATGTGAAATTATCCATGGGTTCAATTTAGCAGTATCAGACTGTGATAATCACATGAGTTTATCTAGGTAACTTTCTGTTTACTTCAGCAGCTATCTCAAGAGGACTGGACTGTGGGAAATCAGTGTGAACACGGATTGCCAGCAGATGAACCTTGGGCAGAATCTTGCCTCGAGTGGCATAAAAGAGGCCTGAAATTGTTGAGTCAGAAAGTGGTTGCTGGGTCCATTTTAAACCCTAGGGGATGTCAAAGACCTTCTCAATGTTTGTGAGTTTGGGTGTGTGTGTGTGTGTGTATCTGTGAGTGTGTGAAATTTATGTTTGTCTCACAGGAACTCAGACAATTCCTTAATATTGGCTGGCACTTGTATAAAATACTAGAAATTATTCTGCCATGACGGATGCAAAGAGTAACGTCAGTCCACCTAACAGAGGATTCTGTCACCCTCTGCAGATATGAATGTTGCATCTCCAAGTTTGTGTTTTTCTTGATCCAGGTTATGCAAACATTTCAGAATATAAGAATTTTCATACCATCTGACAGCCCAATACTCCCACTTCATGAAGATAAAATGACAATGACACAGGAATTGCTGAGTAGGTTTTCAGATAGAACAAAACTTTAATAAATCTCTATAAGGGATAAAGCTGCATCTCTCCCTACTTAATTTAGAGGTAAAAGTTCATGGCTCAAGGTAAATGTACTCGTGATGATACACGAAGGGCCTGCAGACGCTGCTTTGTTGCATGGGACTCCCTTTCTCTTTTATGCCAAAAATGTCTGGAGGTAAATGCTCAAGACACTTCTCTTCAAATAAATTGGTATATGTGGAATGCTGTAGCTATCTGCCCTTGAAAAAGTGGGCCAATGCCATCTCAGTTTGAAAATGTAAAAAAAAAAAAAAAAAAAAAGCAAAGGCACCGTCAGTTCTGGGTTAGGCAGCACATGTGTGTGGCTGTAACCTCGGGATTTCACTGTTACTTTAATGAGTTGGTTGAGTGAGTGAAACTGTGTGGGGTTTTATTTAAGAATCTACTTTTATTTGTTGCCCATATTTCTAGCTTGAAATAATCAGGTTGAAAAAAATGAACCAGTAGGCCAAATAGAAGAATTATGGACTCAAATGAGGGTTGGATGCAGCGTTTTCACGATTTGGCTGTGTGGGATGTTAACAGTTGCTGTGTGGTGAAAGAGGCTTCGTGACTGAGCACACATTTGGGAAGCGCTGAGCTTAGTAAAGTTGGACAGATTTTTTTACTGAATGATCACTCAAAATTTTTTGTATAATAATGTACATTTCGAATCTTTTAGAAAAGGGTGTGCGTTACATATATACATAGATGGCTATGTATAGGTATGTATGTTTTTTAAGTAGCATACTGAGAAAGTTAGGAACCCCAGGTCTGGCACTTAATTCAGTCATCAGCTGCCTGTGTGATTTTATTCGAGTCAGCCTCTCTTGACCTTATTTTCTTCCTCTGTTAAATTAAGAGACTGAATTAGACGACCTTCCGGGCCTTTTGAAGCATTAAAAACTAAGTCTTTGTTTTGTGGAAGAATATCATTAATCTTGTAGGCATCAACCACAAAATGACTACCAAATATCATCAGCTTTTCTTTTTTTCTTTTTTAAAAAATATATTTTATTGATTATGCTATTACAGTTGTCCCATTTCCCACCCTTCATTCCCCTCACCCTGCACACCCTCTCCCACCCAAATTCTCCCACTTTAGTTCAAGTCCATGTGTCATAAGTTCTTTAGCTTCTATATTTCCCACACTATTCTTGCCCTCCCCCTGTCTATTTTCTACCCACCATCTATGCTACTTGTTCTCTGTACCATTTCCCCCTCTCTCCTCCTCCCACTCCCCTGTTGCTAACACTCCATGTGATCTCCATTTCTGTGGTTCTGTTCCTGTTCTACTTGTTTGCTTAGTTTGCTTTTGTTTTAGGTGTGGTTGATGATAATTGTGAGTTCGCTGTCTTTTTACTGTTCATATTTTTTTATTTTCTTTCTTAGGTAAGTCCCTTTAACATTTCATATAATAAGGCCTTGGTGATGATGAACTCCTCTAATGTGACCTTATCTGAGAAGCTTTGATAAGTAATGGATCTACAAACTATGAGTTTATCTCAACCCTTCTTTTGGCTCTTAATCAACATTTTAAAATAACAAATATTTACTGAGCTTTCTTCTTCGATAACTTGGCTCAAAACAATTCATATTCTTGAACAGGTGTTTTCTAAATTCTTATTTTCAAGATTTAAATTCGTGTCAAGAAGTTTGTTTTAGGCTCCCACCAGAAAGCAGCTTTCTTCTGAAGTCAAGCATCTGAGCTCCCTTGGCCTTCCCTTAGCCGTCTTTAATCAGTTCTTTTTGGCTTCCTAGATAAGTCAATATCACACCCAGTGGCATTGCCTGAAGTGAATTAGAATCACTGGTAGAAATAATTTGCCTTCCCACGAATACCTGCTTCTAGGGAACAGACTGAACAATGTCCTTCTCTCTGGGTTCCAAGGACGAAATGGAATCTGCATTCCTGTAGGAGTAGACTCTAGTCCTCACACTGTGGACCAAAGTCTCAGGGGCTCCCATTTCACTGTGCAGCCCCCTGTTCGGACACTATAGCATCACCTTCTAGGGTAATAAAGTTTGCTTTGTTGTCATTCTAGTGGCACAGCCACAAGATGGCATTCTTTTTTGAACATTTTTCTCTTTCACTTAATGATTGCCTGGGACAATAAGAATCTTTGAGGCACTCTTCATTCTTTCAGTTTATGGAAATAAATAATCAAGATGAAACAGGTGGATGTTTTCTTGCCAATATCAACTGAAATGAATGAGCTGTTTTAGTTGAGAGGAAAATTATTCACAGAGCAATGTTTTAGCTTATTTATAGAAATTGCCTCAAAAATAAAGATTAGAGGAATCTCACACAAAGAAACCTCACTTTTTTAAATAAGGAATAGAGAAAGAGTTGAAAATACCATAATATTTGTATGTCTGGTGAAACTTAATGTTTTTAAGAAAACTAGACTGACTAAAACAATGGTATCGACTCTCATCTTTTGGAAAGACCATGTCTGTGTTTACAATGTGGAAAGTGCCCATTTGTGGTAGACTAGGGACATGGGTGTTTTGCGGATGACTGTGATGTTGATCCAGACATCCTGCCTCCTTCAGCCAAGAATATGGTCTAGTTTCTGGTTTCTGGTCCCTTTTCAATATTCACTCCACCATTCCCCTATCCTAAGGAAAACAGCAATGTGTATAATCAAACACAAATATGTTTTTCTTCTGCTCTTTGTTGGGTCAACTCATGACAATTAGAAAAGAATTACCAGCTGTAATTATAAAAAGGAAAATTATATCAATAAAGTGCTTTTCCTCTGCATTTCACACACACACACTGGTTACATTTTCGGGGCCAGTCTGTGGGGTAATCATGACTTTCTAGCATTCTCAGAATAGCCCAATCGGCTGGCACGCTGTTTCGTCAGGAAGGCACGCTTGGCTTCTCGTAGGACTGAATACAATGACTCCCTCCTTTCCTGGAAGTAATGACCCCCAAGAGTGTCCTGGACATGAATAACTGTGGTCTGATCTGAGTGGGGTGGCATTTTGTGGAACCAGTCTATTATCCTTGAGCCTTCTTCTTAGTTTACAAGTTGACTCAGGGTAAGGTGGGTTGGTGGGCAAGTTCCAAGGGACCTTAGTGCTAAGGCTAACTTATGGCAAAACTGTGAAGGGGTTGAATGGGGACAGAGAAGGAAGAGGAGGTTTTTTCCAATTCCTTTTTTAAAGTTTCAAAGTTTAAGACACACACACAGACACACACACACACACACACACACACACACACACACACTATTCCTTGCTCTGTTTCTTTGCCTCTTCATGACCTCTTCTGAATCCCATTTTTTATCTCCTACTGACAATCAATCCTTCCTAACTTTTTTTCTCTGTTGTATCTACTGATAATAACAAAAGTATGCTCCATCTCAGCATTATTTGCATCTTATGCAGGACTCCAGACCAAAAGCCTTAAGAATGCTACATTAGCAGAGAAAAAAAATTATGGTAGAAGAATCATAAGTGTAGGATTTAGTACCTTGTGATAAGAGGCTCAGATTTGATGAGACAAAGAATTACTATTAAAAGTAAATCATTGCATATCAAAGTGACAATCAAATAAGTTTTCTGCAATAAATTGTATCTAGACTTTTCTGTCAATACTACTTTTGGATCTGGAAACATGAGGCAGATTCTTAAAAAGATAACCTAAATGAAAAATTCCACTCTCCTCCCTTCCAATATGTGTAAATGCCTTAAAACCTCTCCTTGTTAATATGACTGTCTTCCAAATAAGCATCTTGTTTTGAGGACACTGAGATGAGAGAACTTTTTCGGAGTTCCCAGTTAATGTATTGATAGACCTGCTATGACTTTTCAGACCCTTAACTGTCTTCCAAGACTTAATTAGGGTTCAGGTCCTCAGTAAGGTTTTCCGTTACATCTGCTAACCAAACCAGCTGGTTTCATGATCCCAAATATGTGAAAACAGGTTCCCATAGCAAGAGGGAAGCCAGTCGTCCCCTGTGGCACCCCTCTGTCGTTGTTGTGTGCTGTTCGCAGGGAACAGGCAGTGCCTGTGGTCATCACATAATTGGCGTTTCTCCCATGGCCACGGTCCAAAGGACACTGTGCCTCTCTCCACGAAAAGGCTGGAAAAGGTTCTGGGAGAAGCAAATGCAAGATCAAGGGGTCAGAGAGACTTCCCCCTGGGTTGGGAAAAAATGAGATCTGTAAAGACCAGGGCTACAAGGTGGCATGAAGGAACCTGTAAGAGTTGCCCTGGTAGAGGGAAGGTTGTATATTAAATTCCTGAATGAAGGACAAGGTGGCTCTTCCTGAAACAATGAGAAATTTATTTCATGGTAAGTTAAATATGTAGAATGAGCCTTTATCCCCACCCTATATGCTGATGGGCCTCCCCAGAGTTATGGTAGCATTTGAAAAGATGTTGCAGCTGTTCCCTTTAGAAGTTAGGAGTTAGAAGTTAGTTATGTTAGAACTAGAGGCTATGCAAACAATGACTGTATGGCATTAACTCAGAGTTTCGACCCCAGTATTTAAGACTCCACGCTGGTCCCGGATGGAAATATTATTTTCCTGGCTGAGGGACATGGCCTTCTGGCTAGCAGAACTTGTGCTCAAAAGCTGGTGAAAATGACCCCAGTGTATGCTACGTTGCCTTCCCAGGTGACACAAACAGCTGTTGCAAAATCCTGGGCCTTGATTCTTGCCAGACCACAGGCCCCTGAGCCCGGAAAACAAAACCGTGACTCATGGTGAACACCCACTGGCCCTGAGGTGAATACCGTGACACACACAGGCACACGTTCACCCATGCATGCACGTGGGCACAGTACCGTGGGAACTTGGGCTCAGTTACCTGGCTGTCCGCATCCTGGCAAGAGGCCACCCCACCTGTTCTTGACAGAATCAGAAGATGCTTCGGGAACCCTCTACTTCTCTCTCAACACTGTAAAGTCTGTGTCCTATAAGGAGAGTGCACACTGTGAAATAACCCTATTTAACCTCCTTTAGTTTCCTGTTTGCCTGATTTGCCTCGGACTGTGTTTGGAGAAGGTGCATGTTTTGAGTCTGCTTCTTCCCTGGAGAGGATGTCAGGAATCTTGGGGCTCTCTCTGGGCCCTATGGTTGTGTGGCAGCCTATGATCATGGACAGAAAAGTGGGTCCCTGCAGCTCTCTGATGCTCTGATTTGAGACTTGAGCAGATAAGGCCCAATTTATGGATCTGTTTCTTAAGATTACTACCCTGAAAATTGTAGACAATTTTCGAAATTTGTATCAGTCAGTGTTAAATACTGAAAAATGACCCAGATGATTCAAGCTAGAACATGCAATATAGGTTCAAGTACTTCCAGGCCCGGACAGGTTTCATGGTCAAGAGAAGCTTGTGTGGACAGGAAGTGGTGAGCCACCGGGATCAGGTCTTGTCTAGCCAGCTGATTGTTGACATGTGAGAAGGTAGCCCAAGATTGCTAGCTCTTCCAGTTTATCTGGGGAGAAGCTGGAAATCCAACTCAGTAAATGACACCCCTGAGTTTTAAATACCAGCCACTAGTTCAGGCTGTAAAGACAAAACCAAAAATGAATCTGTGGTTCCAATGAGACATGCCTGCAGGGTACACTCTGAGCTACCCGTTCTGACTTACAGTATAGGAAGCCATTACAGTAGAAGCCTTTGTATCAATGCCTGAAATGGGAGTCCCAACACTCTGCACTCCTGCCGGCTGAGGAAAGTGGACACCTATGCCCACCTCTGAGGTTCTAGGGACATAGCATGAGGTGACCGCAAGGGTCAATATTCTTCGAGGGTCAATAATATTCTTTATTTTTTTTTAATCCATGCTAATTTTGCATTATTTTCTACAACACACCTGTGTTTACTTCAATATAAAATTGCGGATTGCTTATCTTTGTGCCTACCATATAACAGATATTCAATAAATATGTATAAAATAAATGACTAGAGTACAATTGTTACTTTTGGAAGGTAGACCCTGTTGATCCCATTGTTTCATGTATTTAAGTGTGAGAAATGTGTTGTCGGCTATAAAGTAACATCATCACTTCATTGGTAGGTCACAGAGTTGGTGACATTGCATCTTCAGGCAGCATGACACTACTTGGAACTATTCACCAAGTTCAACCCGTGAAAGATGTCACTGGGGTCCCGGGACTACTGCTCTCACCATCTCAGTTCGGTTCCCAGCTTCCCTCGTCTCCTCACTCCCTTCCCGTCCATGCACTTATGAAGCACCTACTACCTTCCAGACAGGAAAGTGAAGAAGTAAATGGATGAGTTGTACTCCAACATGGAAAGCAAAATCAGAGGTGCAGTGGTGAACTCTGGGGCCCTGGGTATGTGAAGGTTATGCTACCTGAGCCACATTCCATCCTTTTCTCTACAGACATTACCCTTGTTTCAATGATCTATTGCTGCATAAACTTAGTGGTTTTAAACAACCATAATAACATTATCAGTATTTCTCATGTGAGCTGACTGGACTCACTTAGGCTGATCTTGCTCCAGGTCTGTCTGCTGTTCCAATCAGGCAGTGACTAAGACCAGATAATGACCGTGACTAGAGTCATCACAAAGCCTTTCTCATTCGAGTGTCTGACAATGGATGCTGGCTACGGCAGGAATATTAGTGGGAGCTGTTGGCCTGAATACCTCCACTTGGCTTGGCTTCTTCACACTATAGCAGCTGAGTAAGAAGGTCAAACCTCCCAAGAGGGAGCGAGTGGGTGGCAGCTGTATTGCCTTTGTTCGTTTAGTCTCCAGAGTCCCATAGTTTTCTTTCCAGGTCGTTCTCTTAGTCAAGGCAGTCATAAAGCCTCGCCATGTTTTAAGGGAAGAGGACATAGAACCACCTCTTGATGGGAGGGTTGTCAAAAAAATTGCCGATGCGTTTTAAAACCACTAAAACTTCAGCCCTCCTTTTGTGAAGCTCTGAAATGTCTTCTGAAAGGGACATGGGAGCAGCTCCCTCATCACCACTGAATTCTCTCTCTTACTGGCAATGCCTTCCTCCCAGCTCAGGTCTCAGGTGGCAGAAAATGGGAGCAGCAGATCCATGGTGACTGTCTTAGAAATGGAGGCCTGGAAGGGACTTGGCCCTAGTCCCACAATGGGGCTCTGCATGTAAATCGTTGAAGTCACAGAGTGTCTGAAGCTAGAGTAAAATTGGTATACCTTCCTGGAGCAGCCAATTAACTCAAGTATTTGAGAACAGAAAATAATTTAACTCACAGGGCTTTTAAAATATTAGTTTTGTATTAAAGCAAATCGTAACTGGAATTTTAAATAATCAAAATAATAGCCAAGGAAATTTCCACTTGCGTAGGGTCCCTCATGAGGCTCCCAGCGTCCCAGTGGGTGCGTTCAGTCTCCTCGTCTATGACATCAGGTGTTGTTTGCAGAAGAGTTGATGAAGCACCAGCTCACTCACTTTACTGTTGGAAACCATGGTTAGAGCGTCAGCTCTTTGTGAAGGATTTCAGCTTAGGTCTTACTGATTCTGGACATGTGCTTTATTCTTCATAATTCTCTGTCTTTTCAGACATTAGAGCAGGAAAATATTGGCTGTTCCTGCTATGGCATTGTTTTCTGTTTGTCCTTTGTCAATAGTAAGCCTTCTTTGGGGAAAATTCTGCCTGATCTCACGTGGCTCTTGCTATCCCATTAAGCATGCGTTCCCGCTTTCACCACCCTTTGGAAACTCTTTCCCCTCCTTAACTACACATCAAAACATGTGACCTGAACTGAGCCAAATTAGGAAACCCAACCTGCATTAGTTTCCTATGTTGCTGTAACAAAGGACTACACACTTGGTGGCTTAAAATAATAAAAAACTTATTCTCTTACAATTTTAGAGGCCCAAGTCCAATATCAGTGTCTATTGGCATGGTTCCATCTGGAGATTCTAGGGAAGGATTTGTTTCCTTGGCTTTCTCAGCTTCTATAGACCACCTGTGTTCCTTGGCTTGTGGCTCCTTTCACCTTCAAAGCTCGTCAATCCAATCTCTGTTTCTTTCATCCTATCGCCTTCTCTCAGACTCTGGCTCTTCCTGCATCCCTCTTATGAGGGTCCTTGTGATTGTACTGGGCCCACCTGGGTAATCCAGGATAATCCCTCCATCTCAAGCTCCATCATATAATTGCTTCTGCAAAGTCCCTGCTGTTATGAAATTAGCATTTTCACAGGTTACGGAAATTAGAACACGAACATCATTGGGGAGGGTGTCATTTTTCTGTATATTACACAATCCTTCTAGGAAAGTAATCCATGCAAAGGAGAACATGTAACCGAAAGAGGAAAATGAAAGCCTTCCTTGGAATTATTATTAGGATGGGAGAAGTTATTTTTCTGGGAGTGGCTAATCTTGAAGAAAATTACACTGAGGCTGCCGGCAACTGTCTTGCTGGTTACATGGAGAAAGGTCTTCTACAGCAGGAGGGAATGGAGCTGAGCAGCTGAGGATTATAGCCGAGAACATGAAAACGAAGGGTGGTGATGAAAATATTGCAGCACCTGCACCCAGCTACACTTAAAATCAGACTTAACCTTGATTTGCCAGGTTTAGGAACGAATTAGTCCTTTATTTTTTTGTCTTAGCTACTTTGAGCTGAATTTCTATACTGATGACGCCCCATGTATATTTTTTATACAATGAAAAGGAGCTGAAAGCCAACTCAATTATTTTTCTGCTTCTTCTAAGGAGTATGATAACTATGCTTGAATGCAAATGAGGTTGCAACAGTCAAAATAAGTCTTTATACACATCATTAAGTTTTGTTTCTTATCACTGTGCTCTACCAAATTGTAACAGAGAACTGAAGCGGACTCCATTAAAAACATGAATGTGTAATCTCTCATCCTCCCTTTTCTTTACTATAAATATGAGACTATAATATCCACTTCACAAGGTTTGTGGTCAAGCCAAGTTAAAAGATTAAAGTATGTAAAGTTCCTGGCACACTTTTATTTTATTTTTAAATATTTTATTTTTTTATTTTTAGAGAGAGGGGAAGGGAGGGAGAAAGAAAGGGAGAGAAATATCAATGAAACATCAATCAGCAAACATGCCCCCAACGGGGGGCCTGGCCTGCAACCCAGGCATGTGCCCTGACTGGGAATCGAACTGGCAACCTTTCAGTTTTCAGGACGATGCCAGGTCTACTGAGCCACACCAGTCAGGGCCCTGGCACACTTTTAAAGCCGAAATAATACTCATTTCTTTTTTATTTTCCTGGAGTTGAATTTAACAAAAAGAAAGTAATTCAAACTAAAGCCAGACAGATCATTTGTGGAAAGATAAGAATTCTTGATTGTTTTGTTGATGACTTTGAAATTGAGCTTCTGATGTTGTTTGTGAATTACCAATACATTTGGAGAGAAAACCGTGTCCTTTATTTGAAATGAAAACTATGGGTTGGGTCCAATCACTCCCTCTCACTTTTTCTAGCTCTGTGGGTCTGAACTTGTCTTCTGGATAGGACCTTTCAGCCCACTCAAATAATTTGTGTAAGCCAAGCCTAGTAAAGTGGAAGCAAATACTCTTAATCAATTTTAATATGATGTTGATCAGCTGTTATCCCAAAGCACACTTTCTCCCTAACAGGTTTATATGACACTAAAGAACAATTAAATACTCCCCATATGGAAATCTACTGTTGATAATTTTCAATCACTAGCCATTTTAAGAAACCCACTATACTTAACTTTGTACAGCCATTCAGCAAATTGATATTTACAATAACATGGTACAGGGGGCACTTCAACGTCATGACTGCCACGGCAGACTCTTTCTGATGATTTCTTGCTAAAGTTCCTCCCAATTAATTCCATCTCATGTTCTATGATCCTAAGGTGGTTCATGTTTAAATATAAACCATGGTTAATTTAGATTTTGAACTTGCCATTTCTTTTGATCTTAAAGTCAGCTCTGTAAGACCTCATTTCAGGGTGAGAAACTATCTTCCCCAAATATATGTACTGCACCAGCTTTCTGGTGCTTGATATACCTACAAAGAGAGGGCAGATTTCTTGTATTGTCTTTAGAGAATCCTTTCAAGGTAGATATCCCTGGAAGAGGTAACACCTGGCCACAATAAGAAGTAACCTGGCCCATGCTGGTGAAGGAGTGGGGTGAGATTCAGGGAGGGACCTAACAAAAGGATGGGATGAGGCCTTGGCAGAGTGCTTTTCACTCATTCAGACATTCGTTACTTAAGGGAAAGATAATTTCTGCCTTGGAGCCCACATGGTTTGTCTCTTCATTTACTCATTGAACACACAGTTATTGAGCCACTGTTACATGAAAGACACTGATATAAAAAAAGGGTCAGTTTTGAAGATGAGAACAGAGAGGGCTTGGGGGCAATGGTTTTACCTCGTTTCTAGAGCCACCGGGGCCCGTCGTTTAACGGGATTTACATGGACGTCTCCCACCCGAGCAGACGCACACTGGGCTGACTGTGTGTGGTGGACTCCGACCCCACCAGTCCGGGTGTTCACCTCACTTCATGCAGGCTCCACAGATGCACTTGCACATTTTTGCTCAAGGGGTTGAAATGAGCACCTGCACTGCAGGGCATCCCTCTGGAGGGCTGCCGCATACAGTTTGGCTGCTTCACATGGACACCTAACGCTCATTTAGTGGCCCGACCACAAACGTAGACATCCAGACTCAGGGTTCCTGCAATGGCCACGATGCTCCACAGGGGCAAATAGACTGGGGGTGGGAGGCATTCTATCTGGCACCAGGGCTGCAAATTGAAATGTTTACGGAAGCACATGCCAGCGAAGTACTTAAATGAAGTGACACATTGGAGACCAAGGTGAACTGTGCTACACACGCTCCATCCAAAGAAAACAATGGCTTTGCATTTCCGGCTCATTGCTGCCCAGACATTCACATTTTCCAAGAGAAGCCAGAAATCTGTATTTTCATGAGAATAGCTAATTCAAATCTTTAACAATTTGGGAGCCAAACAAGACATGTTGATGTGCTGGTTGTTGGTTTGAAATTTCTGACTTAGACATTTCTGATTTTAGACCTTCCCTGAGTATCTCACTCACTGACCAAGGTTATTTTTTTCACATTCATTCCATATAACTGCAGTCTTATAGATCAATACACACAGTAGAGGAGGGATTTAGAGATAAATAATAAAGGGGACCAAACACAAGCACCATTGTATGAGATACACTAGTTATAATAACAGTGCAGTTAAATCACGGGCATGATGTGCCCCTCCTGATGATGAAATTAGCCACTTACTACATCACCTCTGGCAAGTTACTTAACTTCTCTGTTTCCATTTCCTCATCTGTAAAAAGAGGTTTTATTATTATCTACCTTAAAAGTTTGTTGTGAGGACTAAATGAGGTAATCCATGTAAAGTACCACGCAGAATTAATGATGTATGCTGGAGTTATGGGGGCGACCCAAAACAACACCCCTCTTCACTGCTCAAGATCTGAACAAGTTGAAATATAATAAACTTATCCCATGGAAACCTAAAATAGCGCCATTATCAATGATAAGGGTTCGGCTAGAAGACACAACTTAGCATGGCCAATGAAATAGGCTTTCTAACTTCCTACCCTTTGTTCTTGGCCTTGGAACAAAGTACTTCAAAGAATTTGCCTCATAGGGGCAGACACTTAATTAATTGTCCCTGGTCCAGATGTAGAGAAAATAGAAGAGGCTTTGTTCATGCTCACTTTCAGTCTATTAGCTCCATTTAACCAAGGAGCGTAGACCAATGGCAGTGCACCTCCTCACAGAAGGAGAGTCAGGGTTGGGACAAGAGGCCAGGAATATCGGGGGGAAACCCTTTTCAAGGGAAAAAGAGGCAAAGAGTAGGGAAGAAACACTTGCCCTAAGGTTTAGTGAGTGCTCAATATGTGGTATACGTTATTATTGTTATTATTATTATTATTATATAGAAGCCTGCCAATCTTCAGTTTAATAGCCTTTTAACGAATTGCAAAATGAGTCCCACCCTATTGTAATCAATGTAGCCTCACATTGGAATTTTGCAAATCGTGCTCTGTAGGATGCTGAAAGAGGAGCTGGGAAAAATGGGTTCCGGGCTCAAATAATTTGGGGAAAAAGTAGATTAAAGAAAAAATAGATTTCTTCAGCACAGAACATCTTACAGTCTTTTATATGCTAGTGTGCATTTGACATGTTGTTAAATATACATAATGAATGCCTCTATTTCAAACTCATTTGTTCTGGTACAGTTTTCTCCTAGCATATTTATTAGCATTTTAAGAACAATGTTCTGTGGATGATAGTTAGAGAAAAGCAACGTAAGATTAATTTTAATTCAACCAACTTATTCAAACACTTAAAAAATACATTAACTATTCCATGTATGTCAACTGACTATCCGCTTAGATGAAACAAAATAAATACATGGTAGCAAAGTACATTTTATAAAGTGCTTTTGTCTGAAAAGTATTCCTTTTTTTTTCACTCAGAAAGGCAAGTAAAAGTGATTAAGCTAATTCTCTTAGGCCAAGGTTTATTCTTTTCCTTTTTTAAGGTTTTATTTATTTATTTTTAGAGAGGGGAAGGGAGGGAGAAAGAGAGGGAGAGAAATATCGATGTGTGGTTGTCTCTCGCACACACCCAACTGGGGACCTGGCCTGAAGCCCAGGCATGTGCCCTGACTGGGAATCGAACTGGCAACTCTTTGGTTTGCAGGCTTATACTCAATCCACTGAGCCACACCAGCCAGGGCCCAAGGTTTATTGTTTTGCTCAGTTTGGGTTGCCTGGGGCCTTTGCCTTTCCCATCCTTAGTGAGAGGAGCATGGCTCCTGAACAGGGACCTGTGACACACGCCTTCAGGCAGGAGGCAAAGTTTGAACTTTAGGGCCCATTGTATTTTGGTTTTTAATATAAATCTCTAATTAAGAGATTCTTAAAAAAATTGTTTTTGACCTGGCAGTTTGTTACATTTCTTCCAAAGCTTTTCCCTTTTATAATAATGAAACCATTGGAAGCCAAATGCTTCTAAGTTTTTTTATGATTCTTGTTCCCAAATGTATTAAAATTATTTGTTTAAATATTAAAGTCTGAATGTTTCTGGTTTTATTCCACCAGTTTACTCTGGCTTTGGACTTGGCAAGTGTAGAGGACTGACTGGTTCTGAAACTACGGACAACGGTTCTGGCAGTTTATTTGCATGACGCCGCGTTGCAGCCTTGGTGGTCTTGTTACTAAAAACTACAGCAAGTGATATTTATGATGTGGGTTTCAAGCACCTTTTAATTTGATCTTCATGAATGTCTTCTGAAATAGATGCAATTATTATGCCCATTTCTCAGATGGGGGTTGGGGCTTATAGAGAAGCTCAATAGCTCCCGAGGCTACCCTGTTTGTGTGAGCAGTGGCTCGATGGGAACTCAGGCCACAGTCTGCCCTTCAACTTCCACATCCAGTTTAGGAGCACTTGGAGATGCAGTCCTTAAAACCCATCTGGTTCTTCAACGTCTTTGCAGAGTCATAAATTTGTGTGAATCCTTGAATGAGTCTATATTTGATAATTCCCAGGGCTCTCTCAAAAATTTAAAAACCACAACGTTCAAACCATCCTGGAAGGAAAGAATTAATAGGAAGAAGAAGTTAACTAGTGCTGTTCAACTGGACCATGATGAGTGGCTGAATAAAAAAGGAAAAGACTAGTTCAGCCAGGCAGGGCATGCAGCTTGGGTGAGGGTGCAGATTGTGTCCTGGAGCTTTCGGCGGGAATGGATGTGAGGCGTGGCAAAAATCCACGCTGGTTAGAAATCCTGCCGTTGGCAACAGCGTGATGGATGTGAGGACATGATGCTAAGTGAGGTAACTCAGGCAGACAAAGACAAATACTGTGTGATAATGCTGATATGTGGAATCTAAAACAAGACAAAAACAAAAGAAAACAAAAAAGAAACAAACAAGAAACTTGTAAAAGCAGAGAGTAAAATGGTGAGTACCGTGGGTGCGGGGTGGGCAGTGGGAGAGATGTTGAGAGCACATACCCGTAGATAAGTAAGTCCTGGAGATCTAATACACAGTCCTGTGATTATAGGCAACAGAACTGTATTATAAACATCAAACTTGCAAAGAAGCTGGATTTAGTTGTTCCCATTCCTAGGTGAAATAATAATTATGGACATCAGCTAATGCTGCAGTGGCAATCATATGCAGTGTAAATGTGTCAATTTGATATATGTACCCTTTAAACTTTTACAATGTTGGATGTCAAATACATTTCAATACAATTAAGTAAATTAAAAAATCCATGCCACTTAAGAACATCAAGGATACTTTATAACTGAGGTCATGGCGAAATAAAAACAACAGAGATTCAAAGGCCTCAGATATTTGAAAAGTGTCTTTGAAATGTTTGCCCCACACTGTGACTCATTGTGCCTGGGCACCTTTGCAGATATGTCAAGATTTATGTTTCATCTGATTTGGATTCTCAAAGGGCTCATGATCACAAATGAGGATGAATTACCTCTTCAAATGCAGAACTCTCTTCTCCTTCATTTGAATAAAATGGGGTTTTCGTGTTTTCTTCTTTCTTTTGTTACAGCCTGAGAAATGTTCTATCATGTGAAACAGATTATGCTCTGTGAAATCATTTGAAAGTATATTGAAGCCACATTGCAGCCTGGGATGGCGTGTTGCTTACTTTGAGGGTTGGCGGGGAGGATTGTAGTTCATGACTTGAATAATCGAATACTGAGGGATGAGTATCAAATTTGATCTATGCTCCCTTGTCCTCCTTTTCTTCCTTCAACCCCTGCTTCATTGAACCCAAAAGATTTCAAGTATCCTTGAGTGTTTTACTAAAGCTACAATACGAGAGACTGGGATGCCTGAAACAGAGTCCCTGCCTTCACAGGATGTGCAGTCACGTGGAGTATCCCAGGATACATAAAAAATATCTGCTGTGCCAAGGAAGACCAGAGCAAGGGCTCTGACAGAGAAACAAACCTTGGTGGAACAGAGACCAGGCAAGGTGTAAATTGGCCTGAGTGTACGAGAGAAGGTGTCACAAAGCAAGAGACATCTGAGCTTGCATTGAAAGATAAGCAGGGTTTTGACTGGTAGAAAAAGTATTAGTTAGGAATTTGAAGCCTGCAAGTAGTTTAAAACAAAAAGGAATGGTATGATTTACAAGTAGTTAAAGGTTACACCCACAGTTAAAGGCAGGCAAGTCTAACTGAAAATCAAAACAAAACACAGACACGTTTGTTTCAGATTCAGTCCATGCATCGCTAGTTTTCTACCCGTAGGTTGAAGATCAAAAAGCACAGGTCCACAGACAAAAAACCCATTCATCACACAGAGCTTTGATTCTGCTTTTTTACTGCTTTTTTTTTCTTAAAAGATGAGCAGATAATCAGATACTCAAGGAACTCTAACATAAAAGATAAAAACTAAACAAACAAACAAACAAACAAAAACAAAAACGCATCAGAATAGGGAAGCCGAAAAATCCAAAACTATTCAGAAACATACAAACATCAGAAACTACCATTAACATCCTTAGATAAGATTTTGCATCCTTGAAGCATGAGCAAGATGCTGTTATACATAGATATTTAAAGAAAAGCAGGTAAGAACTGTTAGAGATTTAAAAAAAATGTATAGCAGATATAAAAAATTAAGATTAATGCTGTGAAGTTGAGTAAATTCCTGTAAGGCTAATGTTGAAAGGGGAACTCAAAAGGTAGAGAGAGATTTTAACTTCAGTCATAGTTGATAGGCTTGAGTGATTAATGGTTATGGAAAGCTGTTATTCCAGGAACTGGAATGCATGACTCCAGGAGGTCAAGGAGCAACTCCACCTCTGTGCCCCAGGAGGTCTGTGAGCAATGCAGATGGTATCTGAGTCCTGGTGTTCCAGGGAGGGAATGTTCTTGACGCAGACAAAGAGTTGCTGATGAACAGATAAGGAAGCACTAGGAAAGTCACCTCATGACTACAACTCTCATCCAATCAACATTTTCCCAAGCCCCTTACCTATCCTTTCTTCTCCTTGTAAAAAGGTCAGCTGGAGGTGAGATGTTGAGTTTTTGAGGGTACATAACCCACCCTCTTCTCAGATTGCTGGTATCTGAGTAAAGCACCCATAAATATTCAATTCTTGTCTCTGCTTATTGGTTCTGGTAGTGCCAGACGGCATGAACACTGCCTTTTCTGGTTTCCATGGGAATACCCTACTTCTGACCTCCCCATGCTAGTTCTCTCAGGGCCCATAGTTTGGGGGAAAAGTTTAGAGATACAGCAGAAAATAAATTACTGAAATTCAGAACTTCTCAGCAGTTTTTGGTGATAAAAGCTGCCCCCCAAGGACCAGATCATCAGTTTGGCTGAAATAAACTCCTATACAAATTCTCTATAGGTTTGGATGTTTTTTTTTACCTCAACACAGAGTAGCCTACAGAGTCAGGCCAGGGACATTGAGATTCCATTTTACGGTGTTTATAGAGTACGGCTTTTATTTTTTATTTGTTTTGGGGAAGCACATTTAGATTGAAAATGGTGGCAATAAAGGTAATCTCACAATTCACAGTAAAAAATAAGATGGCACAACAGAGTGTGGAGGCTGAAGGTGTTTAAATTACAGGACAAAACTGGGAGTTTAAGTCAATCTTCTTTAGATCTCAAGGGACAGCAAAACCTTAGCTGCTCTCTGCGTTTATAGCAGTTATCATAATCCATTTCAGATTTAGATTGTAGATGGTGGTAGGTGCTGGGAATCGTCCCTGGGGGCAGGATTACATTAAACCACAGCTGCCTTTATGAAATGGGGACTGGGGCAATTCATAGAAGAAGGCGGGGAGCGGGGTTAGGGAGAAAAAAGTGACAATGATTTTTTTTCACATAACCCAGGAGTAATTGTTAATATTACCTACTAGACTCTTAGAGCTCTGTTGTACATTGCATTGATATTTGAGAGATCTATGGGTCTGGCCCTCACACACTACCATAAACTTCTTGTAGGTGTATTATATTGCTAAGCACTTCTTTTGCCTCAAACAGGTTTACAAATGAGCTCAAAGGTGGGAGTTAAGAGGGCAGAAATTGTACCTTTCAGTTAATCACTGACCTTTAGAAGAAAGTGATACCTGAGGGCAGGGCCTGGCCCACTATATGAGCAAAATACGTGTTTGTTAAATTAATAAAAAATTAATGCTTGCTCAGTAAATTTTAAAATATTTTCTTGAATAATGCATTGTGATGAGCTGGAGGTGGAAGAAATGAGGTGGCTGGAGGCTGATGTGAAACAAAACACAGGAAACTACAGAATGCGCTGATCTGTAGAACCGATTATCCCGTCCCTTTTCCTTTCCTGGGTGCCAGCTAAACCTCATTTGGTACACAGTGGAAGTTACCTTAACTCTGAGTTTGGTGATTTTCCCAACGAACTCACAGGTGAATTTCAATATTTGCCAACAAATCGAATTGGGTCCACTAAAGCACAATCTTATTTTCCACATTATTTGAATTCTACTCCCCTTGTACTTATAAGCAAACTAGAAAGGCGTACGGAAGTACGGCATGAGTTGGGCTGGAGAAAGGTATCTATGAAGTGAGGCAAGGACTGGGTCTTCAAATGCGCAACTTGCCAGCACTGAGCTGGAACTTTCGGTCCAGTTTCAATAGTTAACTGTCTTCCGGTTCCTGGGCAGTATCAATTTCCTTTGTGAATTAAAAACACATCTGTTAGTTTTGCATATATGAACTTCAGAGAATACAGTTCTAGGAAGCATCAAAATTACTTACCAGATTAAAAAGCTTTAGTTTTTGTTAGCAATTAATGTAATTAAAATACTTGGTTACATCTGATGGCCTCATTTTCTGAATATTATAGTGATCAGAGTAGAATGAATATATATTGAACAAAGATTGCTTTTGCCTTCTGAATTTTTATTTGATCTTTCTGAATAACTTGTGTTATGTAATTTGCAGCTGTTCCATGTGTATTATTAGTGTTTGCTGCATGGCGGCTGTCTTAGTTTTCTGGATCTGTCCTAATATTGTATCAAAGCAGAGTGTCTTAAACAATAGAAATTTGTGATCTCACAGTTTAGGAGGCTAGAAGTCCAAAATCAGGCTGTCAGCAAAGTTAGTTTCTTCTGAGGTCTGTGCAGGAGACTTTGTTCCATGCCGCTCTCCTAGCTTTTGGTGCTTTGCTGGCAAAAGCTGGTATCCCTTGGCTGGCAGATACCTCACTCCGGTCTCTGCCTTCATCTTAATGTAGCTCTCTCCCTATGTGCATCTCTGTTAGTGTCCCAATTTCCTCTTCTTGTATAGGTATCAGTCATTGGATCAGGGTCCACCCTAAGGAATTCATCTGAACTCAATCATCTGCAAAGACCCTATTTCCAAATAAGGTACTCCAGCTTAGGGATTCATCGTCTATTGTGGGGACACAATTCAACCCATAACAGTGGCATATCATTGTCAGTGGAAGACACGGTGAGTAAGAAATGGAAATTTCTTTGGAGTGTTGAGCTGGGCCCTGAAGGGGCAAATTACAAGACCTGGCACACAGAGACAGACAGGCACGCTCTGAGGGGGGAGCTTTGCTGTGGTTCCTTTGATAGTGTGTAACACCTGAGCCAAACACAAGTGAAAGATTTTCTTGAAAGAGATAAATAGTTTAAAAAAGGAAAGAAAGAAAAAAGCTGGATTTCAGCCCCTTAACTCTGTATAAACAAACCAGCTTCTGCAAGCCTCTTTTTCCTTGTCTGTCAACAAATGACCTAACAGCTTGGGTTCTAAATAAGACATTGCATGCCAAGTGTCCAGAACTACGCCAGCACTTCAGCATAGCTCAACAATAGAACTTCCTGCCACTCCCACTCCCTTTTCCATTCTCCTTCCCTCTGTCCTTTAAGTCTTAAAATTGCTCCTACTAGTGACTTCAAATAAGTGAAGATTTTATATTTTAAGGTAAGTGATTGAAAGATGAGGCTGCAAGTGTGTTGTAAAAACTGAAGGATTCTGAGCTGTTCTTCTGTCTCCCATTCTGACTCCTGGGGTAAGCCTGAGGGTGAAATTGTTTAGTCTAGAGAATGCTGTCCTCTGACCTGGGGTTGTCATGTAAACAATTAGC
This sequence comes from Anoura caudifer, assembly GCA_004027475.1. Taxonomy (NCBI): domain Eukaryota; kingdom Metazoa; phylum Chordata; class Mammalia; order Chiroptera; family Phyllostomidae; genus Anoura; species Anoura caudifer. The sequence continues at coordinate 309,398 of PVKU01000210.1, read as the reverse complement.
ATCCGATGACTCTGGTGGGAGCTATTTAATGGAAGAGGCAGCAGGGTCTTGAGGGACTGTAAGATCGGGTTTGTTACTCTTAAAATGCTTGTGAGCGACTCACCTGACATTTATTCAGCTCCTACTCATGCCAGGCATTATGATCTGTGCTGGGTGTCTGCCTGTGACAAGCTTGCCTTTTTCTACCATAAAAGCCTGTGCTTCTGTGCACTAAAGCTGTCTTCACCAGCACAGTCTTGACTGTGAGGGTTGGCTGAGCCTGGAGGGAAGGTACTGAGGAAAGGGTTGGGGTTATGGGCAAGAAGGGTTAGGCTCGAAGGACTCCTTTTACTTATGTCTTAAAACTGGTCCTGATGGAAGAGGAAAAAGGTAAACGCTGCCCCTGACACAGAGATTATTGTGACAAGGTTAGGGTAAATATTTTTGCTGTGGCTGTGCTGTTAAGAATCCACTCCAAAACAGAGCACGCTGAAAAATTTTCAGGCAACTTTGCACAGTATCACGAAGGCAGCCATGCTGTCTACTAGACACAAGAAACAATGTCCTATTCAGGAAATTGGGAGAGAATTCCGAATCTGGGCACTCTGGGCTTAATTCAAGGATGAGAAGTAAAAAAAGATCCCCTTAGGCTCTTTTTCCCATTGTTCTCAATAACATACCATTCCCCTGATTTAGTCACGCTGAGACTTCGAAAGCTTTTCCATGAAATACAGTGTTGGAGCTGGAACAGATTTTAGATGTCGTCTAGCCCAACCACCTCAATTTAGGAGAGAAACTGAAGCACAAACAAGTTAAACAATGTGCCCAGGATCACAGCCTCCTTCATGACAAGTGTCCTGACTTCTAGTTGTTAATAAGAAGCAGCAATAAGATCATTTTTAATTTTCTAATCACCAATTTCTCTACATATACTTATGGATAGAACATGAATTTTCTGTTATCTTGTTTTTACTTCTATCAAAATCAAGTTATTGATTGCTGCTGATACCTTCTGCTGTTTAAATTTGGATAATTTGAGATAGAATTCATTACTTTGGGAAACTTGAATTCTTTTCTTCTCCTTGCAGGGATCTTTCTTTTCCTGTAAATAGTCATCTTGACATGGTTTTTACTGTCTATTTCAACTATTTGACTTCAATTTTTATTAATACCAGGTGTTCAGCAGCTGCTCTGCTCATTTTTGGTTCACCCTAATTCTTGAGTTCCTCCTTTATTAGTCTGGGCTGTTTTGTATAAGCTGTCTTAATGGCTTGGCCTGATTCCAAATTACAAAATAGGTCTGTAATTAGTTAGATGCTTGCCAAAGCCAGTTGATTTCAGTATGTACCAAGGTTTTAAAATAGTTTTTCCTGATTTTTACCTCTGGCCTTACATGACAACTTTATTTGTAATCTTGAATTTAAAAAAATGGATTTATTTCATAATAATCAGGCTGGGAAGGTCAAGCAATTCTAAAATCATTCTTGATGTTACATAGGCCATAGGCATTCACATAAAGGGATTGTTATGTCAGTTTTATATTTTTTAATTAAGCTGGTATCTTGAAGGCATAGATTACGTAAATACCCAATTCTATTAGTGTCAAGAAAGAAGTCCCTCCTTTCATCTGTAGATCCAGGTGATAAATAAGCCTAATTAGCCATCAGGGCAACTTGTGGTGAGTTTTGGAAGTCTTTGTTGCCACAAAACTTTTATTTTACTGTTGCCTGGCCTGTTAGAAAGCCTATTAAGATTTTAGTGAGTTGACAAAGTCTTCCCCAGCTCAGATTATCTGCACTGACCCTCGGAGGGCTCTTGTAGGAAGAGCTGAAATCTTCACAAGGGAGTGGTGTGAGTGGGTAAATCTGGCTGTGTGTCTCGTTGGGCTGAGTCTGGGTTTACAGGTCAGCAGATCCCAGAGCAGAATGCCCTTCTGAGGAAGCGCTGTTCTTCCCATGAACTTCTCAGTGGTGTCTCCAGCTGGATTGCCCTTCTGGGTAATAGGGCAGACATATTCTTTAGCCAACAGTTCTCTCTGGGGAGCTCTCGGAAGTTAGTGTGAAATGTTGATTGTGCACGTGGCCTAACTTTGTGTGGGGAGGGTTCAACCCATTGAATTCTACAGATCAGTAACCGATGAGCCTAATAATCATGTAATTTTTTAGGTGTGTACTTCCCATTTTCTTGTACCTCAACTACTGTAAATGTTTCCACATAAAATTAAATTCCCTTTCAAATCTCTAGGCCCTTTTAAATACACCAAGCATGCCCCCCCACAACCATGTTAAGAGAGCTCATAATAGCCATCAAGGCTGCTGGCCCACATTGCTTAAATAGCTCTGGGCCTCCTTGTCATATTAGGCTACCCTTTCTGCCAATCCCTGTCTAGCTCCTTTGACTTCCCAAATGGATGCAGTGATGGGTGCAGTTTCTGTTTCCGAAGAACAGAAGTTTTTCACGATATGTTCCACTTTTAGGAGCTGTGCATGGTGAAAGCCACTGAGCCATGGTGAAATCCATTTTATGAGAATCTGGAAAATGATTCTTTGGAGGATCAATGTATCATTGGGCCCTATAGACATAGTGTTAAGGTCAATAAAACATTTTAGACTTGAAAAAAGTATTGGCTTCCAAATATGAAACTCATGTATAACTGCACATAAATTACATTTCAGTAGAATGTGAGTACATTTTAATATGCTCAGTAGGAAGTAAGATGGAGCTTCTAAAATAAGAATATCCAAAGTCTTGGAAGCTCTTAAAATGTCCTGGTTTTTAACACTGTCAACATCATCAAGGACAGACCATTTAAAATTAGAGAGCCACAGAAGACCACCTGTAGCTGATGCCTCGGGAATCATCTAGTGCAACTCCCTGCCCTCCAGCCTTTAGTGTTTTGCTTGTTTATTTTCTCACCGGTAAGAACACAGAGCCCAGAGAGGGTGATTCTCCCAAATCCACGCAGACAGTTAGGGACACAGCCTGAAAGAGCACAAATCTTCTCTGTCCTGACACAGCTTGGTTTTGTTTTGAGGTGGTTCATCAGGGCACACAAAAGTTTATGGTTATCTTGAAAAAACCGATTAAATTCTGGTTTGGAACTAAGTTAGGATTCAATTTAAGCATTTTGCCAAGAATTCCAAATGAAAAAACGCAAAAATAAGTTCTAATCTCTCAACTCCCTTAAAACTAGGGCCGGTGTTGTGAATGGAGGTTGTATCTGAATCCTTCCTGTATTTCACAGACCTGCAGGGGATGGGGAGATTAAGGGGGACAGCAGGGGATCGGGAGTTTAAGGGGGACATTATAAGATATAATCAGGATTATATGCTGATTTTAATCCTGATTATAATCCTGATTATAATCCTGATTATATCTTATAATCAGTATGTTTGGGGTTGTTGTTTTCCCAGGCAGTTGAAATGCCTGCTGTGGAAGAGACTGTAAGTACTTACGAATATTCATGAACTCCCTATAATTCCCAGTCATGCATGTGACTAGTTCTGGTCAATGAAATGTGAGTGAAAATATTGGCTCTCACTTCTAGGCCTGGGTGACCATGTATTCTGTGCATCTTCCCAAGGCCCTCTCTCTCTATCCCCCCATCCATGTGGTAAAGCAAAGAATTCCAAGACAGTGAGTAAAAATGTTAGAAGGAGCCAGGTGGCAGTTAGAGAAGGGCTAGCATGGGTTAGAGAAGAGGCCCCCAGGAAAACTGCCCAGTTGCACTGGGTATCAGGTGAAGGTGAATGAAGTTTTGATTGTGCTCCCCAATTTTGGGACTGTTCATTATAATAGCTACCACTAATGACCAACTGTCTTTTACATTTTATTTATTTATTCATTTTACTACGATAGCCTGGGAACTAATATGGGAGAAGTTACTTCAGAGGACATCAAAAAATTTCTTTATTTTAACATAATTCTCTTTTGTCATATGAAATCCTGAGTAGGGTTGATTTCCAGACTGTCATGCAGTTTGTGATGTATAATATCTACACTTTAAGCCCACAGTGTGTCTTCTCAACAGGTGTTATTCCCATGGGGACAACACAGTCTCTGAAGTTGTATCGTGTAGTTTTTCTGGTCTTTCATACACTAATTTTAAACATTTGTCTCTTCTGTCCAGAGGCTAATGGCTTTATAATGACTCCTTGTATTTGTTAACACAGAGATTAAGCTGCTGTAACAAAGAGACCCCCTCCTCTCAATAGACACTCAGACACAAACAAGATAGGACTATTTCTTTTTCATGTAACAGCCCAGAATAGGCCCAGAATGAGCTTGTGCAAGGACCCAGGTTTCATCTATCCAGTTACTTTTCCATCCTGGTTGAAACTAGCTCATCAGCACGTTTGTATGTTCCAGTCTTCACCGTGGAGTGCAAAAAATGTCCTTCCTAAGTAATATGACCCAGAGGTTGTACACAGTGCTTCTGTTCACATTCTATTTGTTGAAACATAATCACATGTCTATCCCTGGCTGAAAATGTAGTCTCTAACTGAGTGGCCATGTGATCAGACAAAACTCAGGAATTCTGTTATGAAAAGGAAGAGGAGAATGGACACAGCAGTTTTTACTTGACTGACTGCACTGGGACCTTGGGCCAATTTTCAGTGTCAGAAGGGATCAGTTTGTCACAGTTTGCTCTATTGTATAGTAAATATCCTTGCAAATGAGATGCACGGACACCCCCTGAAATAAAAATTAATACTTTTATTATCATATTAATATGATAATATTAATCTTATATTCTTCCTATTAGAAAATGCACTTCCTCAAGATTTCTTTTTAAGAAATCTGTGCCATTCTGTGAGCCTCCACTGTATTTACCCCAGGATTTAGGGAGTTTTGGAGACAGGAGACCAGGCAAGATATTTCCTACTGACTGATCGGAATGGGTGCCAGCTGTGAACACGTAACATACGCACATAGGCTCCTGCCAACAGAATATCAGCCCCATCTGGCGGGGCGGGGATGGGGGGCATGCACAACAAGAGTTTGTTTAGGGTGAAGTGAGGAGCTTCCCAGGAAATGGTGTGTCTTCAGGGCAGTGAGAGACGAGATACAGAAGTTTGGGAGAAGGGAGATTCTGAGATTCCTGTATCATCTGTCACTCAAAATGTTGCCATGAGTTCAAATAGGAGTCCTGGGTTAAGGGTCTGCAATAATAAGACAAATGAATGCTATATAAGTCATCGATGTTACAGTATATACATGCACACACATGCATATATACATACATGCATATATACACACATACATATATTTATATGGATGGTTTGTATGTTCTACACTATATAGTATCATATGTTCTGTTATATATAGCACATATTATATGTAGCATATATTATGTACATACTCCCTCCCCCTAAAAATAAAAATCTTTGTGGGATGGGAGAACAGAAGATGTTAATAATATGGTAGTTGACACAATGGAAAAATCCTATGCTAGCAAATCTTTGGCAGTAACAAGAGACAGAACCCTCAGGTCAGATGACAGTGCCCTTGGTGGTGCCTGGCATCAGCACCGCGAGAGCTGCATCACTGGAGACAGGTAGCTGTGGCTGGCTGTCCCTGTGCTGGGGATTAGCAGCTAAAGTCCCCTTTGTAGGTATTGGGGCATAGCTGCTGCATTAGGAATTGGCATTAATAGGAGAAGTCTTTGCAGAAGACTGAAACCAGAGAGGAGGAAATTCTTGAGTGTTCAAGAATACTGGGCTTGGTTTTATGTGGAACATGTGTGTGGTCCCCATAGGACTCTCACAAATATTTGGGAGAAAGTTGAGAGGATTGGGAGCTGGTTCCTGCATGATGGATGGGTCATAAGACAAAGTGGTGACATGCACTGTGATACTTTCTCTACACATCCCTCTGCTTTATAAATGAGGACCTCACAGTTAATGTTCTTTATCTATTTTATCTATTTAGCTTTATCTGGTAGCCCTCCAAATCTTGCTGTCCTCCAAACCTTGGCCCTTTTGAAAAAAATTAAGAATAGTTGGTATACAATCTTATATTGGTTATATAAGTTTCAGGTGTACAGTATAGTGAGTTGACATTTTTGTACCTTATGTCGTCACCATGCTAATTCTAGTGCTGTACGGTAGTCCTTCCCTCTTCTGGGAATTCCAGCAAATGACAAAGGCCAAGGGTGTCACAAATGGCAAGAGCTGGAAGGGCTCCAGCATAGCACATTTTCTATGTAGAAAATCCTGAAGCTGAAGTGAATGGACCTCTTCAGTAACTATCACCCCAATGCATTCAACTCCAGTTTCTTTTGTGTTGCCTTGACCTCACACTGAGTACCACTTGCTAGTTCTAATTCAAGTCTCTACAGCAGGATGAGAACAACTCTATTAAGCAAGTCTCCCTTGTTCTAGTCTTTTGTCACAAATTCTATTCAAATTATGTCTGCTTATCATTAGCTTCTTAACTTTAACTTCTTAATTTTAGTCTGGCAAAATATCCTACCAGAAAGGAATATAAAAGCCACTTACGAAATGACTCAGAAAATGGTTTGGGGTCAGCTTAGCTGGGATGTATTGAACATATTTCAACAGATGCATTTTGTGGTAGAAAGGTTAATGATGATGGCTTAAACCCAGTGGATTGTCCCCAAACAGAACAAAATTTTAGTGCTACAATGTACTGTGTGCTTAACCAAGCCCAGAAGGCACGATGGTAAAGAAAACAGGTATGAATGCTTGTGTTGTTGACGAGGTCTCTAGTTTCATGTTAGCATAGCCCTCCTTTTGGCACAAAATCAGGCTTTAAAATTTCCAGTGCACTTGAAAAATGTAAACTTCATAGTTTTGAGTTGAAGATCCCCGATCCAGTTTGGCCCCAAACTACCCCAAGAAGTACCTTTCTTCTGGTGTGTTTTAGACAACACGATTGTCTGTTTGAGAAACTGTCCCAGCAACCTACCTCTAAACTTGTTCTTGTCTTTTGGAATTCTCATTCCACTATTTACTTTCAGAGAAATCTGCCTGTGTGTAAAACTTTGCTCAATGATGCATCTTCCTAAAGCAGTGGCAAATATTTATAAACGGGTGGAGTCTCCTCATTTGAACTCCTTCATCATTTCCATGGTGCCTAAATCCTCCATCACAGTTATTCTGACTTAACCCCTGCAAAGTAGCGTTAGCTCACATGCTGCCACTGTATGAATTGGAAAGCACCTTCCTCAAGGTGCTTTCCTTTCATTTATTGGAAAACGGTACATGTTAGAATAAGAAAACTACAGCCATGTGGGGGGGGGGATCACCAACACACACATCTACTGTATCTAGGATGTATAAGAACTCCCCTGGGTTGTATGTTATGTTGGATGGCCACCCTGGTTTTGCTCACTAGAGTGTGAGTTGCCGTTGGTCAGGGCCAGTGGTATTCTGGTAAATGTCAAATAGCTCTCTCTCTGGGAGGAATCAACCAAGCAACCAACTAACCAACCAATCCTGATTTGTAGTGTTGGATGATTTCAAGCTATGAAGATAACATGATGTCAACTAGGTTGCAAAGCTCTTGAAACTTTACAAATCAGCTCTCATGAATGGGTAAGAGCTGGCTCCAGCACAGCATGGGCGGGGCTTCGTTCACTCATTTTGCTCTCTATGGAACTCATTAAATATTGGATAAGTCCAAGTAATGTAAATATGAAACTTACAGGTGTTGTATATATTTTTAAAAATTCAGGAATATTCTTGACGTTGCTACCAAGGATGACATGCACTTGCCAGTGTGATTATCTCTTTATTTTTAATGTTTGAGCACTGCAGCAATAGGTCTTTTCTTTTTTTTAAATGACAGACTCCTGAGGCTGAATAAAGAATTCCTGAGACACAGCAATTCATTAGTTTGTCTAAAGTAAAAACAATGCATTTAAACAAACTTTCAGGAAAATGCATTTTGCCAAGTGCAGCGAAATCTCAAGGCTGCTTTATGATTAGCATTTCCATGGTCCTGGGTTTCTATTTTCTCAAAGTTGTGCCTAAACAATTTATATTTTATCTACTTTAGTGGATAAAGTCATAATGCTTTCCTGACATATTAGTGCTTATACAAGGAAGGTTTTCTCAGTGGTTCATTAGTTTGCATGCTGAGATAAAAGGTGGGCAATAGCCTAGGCTTGTGAAGTGTCGACTATCTAACGTCTGTGAGATGAATTATGTTTATTTTATAAAGGCCAATGCTCTAGTCTTTGTGTGAGTGCATCAATTATGACTGCTTATATTTGTTTAGGATAATGACAACTCATATCTAATTATCCCAAATTGATGCTGTATCCACATGCTCCATTATTTAACAACAGATAAGTGAAGAATAAACATTTTGGGCCAAATTTGACAGTTACATATATATTTATGCATCAGAAGATGATATCGAAGCTTAGCATAATTTTCAGAAAGTTTAAATACTCATGAAATATAAGGAATATTTACTTCCATTTTATGTTTTCTATAGCTGCTGTAATAAATGACAACAAGCTTAGTGGCTTAAAACACAAATTTATTATTTGACAGTTCTGTAGGCCAGAAATCTGACTGGAGTCTCCAGGGGCCGCAGGCAGTGCTGCGTTCCTCCCAGAATCTCAAGGGCAGAATCTGTTCCCTGGACTCCTCCAGCTTCTAGAGGCTGTCTTCATTCCTTGCGATGCTCTTCACCTTCACAGTGAGCAACAGCTGGTTCTACATTGCATCATTCTAACCCCTTCGGCCTTGATCTTCGTCATTGAGAACCCAAGTGGATAACCCAGGGTAACCTCGCATTCTTAAGGTCATTTGGTCAGCAACCTTAATTTCACTGGCAATCTTTAATTCCCCCTTTGAAATGTACCTTAACATATCCACAGGTTCTGGAAATTAGGACATGGACATCTTTGGGGGAAGGAGTATTCTACCTATCACTTATCTAAATGACCAAATTACATTTTTATACTTTACTTCTGAGCTAGCGAAGTTTCAAAGGAGTTAAATAACTTTCCTAAGGTCTTTGAGCCAATGATATTTTTGGAGCACAGTGAAAATACTTGCATAAGTCATATCCCCCAAAACTATCATCTTCCTCAAAATTTCCATTTTGTTTTGAGTGTGTTCTAGCTTTTGTTCTTTTTACTTTTGAAGAAATCCTCCGCTATTTAAAGGATTGCATGTTCTGTGCCTTTTCTGTTTCAAGAGTATCTAGTGAGGACTTCCAGCCAAGATGGAGGCATAGGTGGACACACTGTGCCTCCTCTCACAACCAAAATTAAGAACAACAAAGATTTAGAAACAAGAAAACAACCAGAACTCATAGAAAACTGAACTGTTTGGAAGTCCAACAACCATTCATCCAGACCGGTAAGAGGGGTGGAGTCAAGGCAGGAAAAAGTAGAGGTGTGGACCAGGCAGGCAGGCAGCTGCAGCTGGCAGATCCCAGGCACACAGGCGGTGGCTAGCAGACCCCGGGCACGGGGTGGCAGCTGTGCGGACCCAGTGAGGCCGTGCAAGGCGGCTGGCTGACCAGGTGGTCTCACATTTGCACGCAGATAATCCAGGCAAAGGGGAAGCAACAGAAGGGACTGGAATCCAAGAGAGAGCAGAGCAAGCACCATTGTTTCCTCTCGGACCCCGCCCCACATACAGGTTCACTACCCAGCGACTGGGCTGCCCCACCCTGGGGAACACCTAAGGCTCCACCCCTCACTACATAACAGCTGCAACTAGATAAAAAAAAAAAAAAAAAAAAAAAAAAAAAAAAAAAAAAAAAAAAAAAAAAAACAACCAACAACAAAAACCCAGAAACAAAAATGGCTCAAACCGGAGAACAAATCAAAGCCTCAGAGCCAACTTATCTAAGCGACGAAGAGATAGCCAACCTATCAGATACACAATTCAAACTGGTGATCAGGATGCTCACAGAATTGGTTGATTTTGCTCACAAATTACAGGAACAAATGGAGGCTACAATAAGTGAAATGAAGAAAAATGCACAGGGAACCAATAGAGATGGGAGGAAAACTGGGACTCAAATCAATGGAGTGGACCAGGAGGAAGAAACAAACAACCAAACAGAAAAGAATGAAGGAACAAGAATTCAAAAAAAAATGAGGAGAGGCTTAGGAACCTCCAGGACATCTTTAAATGTCCCAACATCCGAATTATAGGGGTACCAGAAGGGGAAGAGGAAGAGCAACAAGTGGAAAACTTATTTGAACAAATAATAAAGGAGAACTTCCCCAATCTGGCAAAGGAAATAGACTTCCAGGAAGTCCAGGAAGCTCAGAGAGTCCCAAAGAAGTTGCACCCAAGGAGGAACACACCAGGCACATCATAATTACATTAGCCAAGATTCAAATGAAGGAGAGAATTCTAGAAGCAGCAAGGGATAAGGGGACAGTCACCTACAAAGGAGTTCCCATCAGACTGTCAACTGAGTTCTCAAAAGAGACCTTACAGGCAAAAAGGGGCTGGAAAGAGGTATTCCAAGTCATGAAAGTCAAGGACCTACATCCAAGATTACTCTATCCAGCAAAGCTGTCATTTAGACTGGAAGAGAAGATAAAGTGCTTCTCAGATAAGGTCAAGTTCAAGGAGTTCATCATCACCAAGCCCTTATTATATGAAATGTTAAAGGGACTTATCTAAGAAAAGGAAGATAAAAAATATGACAGTAAAAAGACAGCAAACTCACAGTTATTAACAACCACACCTAAAACAAAAGCAAACTAAGCAAACAGCTAGAACAGGAGCAGAAATACAGAAATGGAGATCACATGGAGGGTTAGCAACAGGGGAGTGGGAGGAAGAGAGAGGGGGACAAGGTACAGAGAACAAGTAGCATAGACGGTGGGTAGAAAGTAGACAGGGGGAGGGCAAGAATAGTGTGGGAAATGTAGAAGCTAAAGAACTTATGACACATGGACATGAACTAAAGGGGAATGTGGGTGGGAGGGGGTGTGCAGGGTGGAAGGGAATGAAGGGTGGGAAATGGGACAACTGTAATAGCATAATTAATTAAATATATTTTAAAAAGTATCTAGTGAGAAAAATAATTTAAAAGGGATCAAGTATATGACTCAACTATAGCAACATAAAAGACAGTATTGTAAAAAAAAAAAATTCTAGTGTTTTGGCCAAAACCTCTTGTGTTTTTTTAAATACCACAGACTTAATTAGTGTCAAGGAAAAGTCAGAGGTAACGATCAAGGTACTAAATTTCAACACAGTAGAAAATATAATTTTTTGGCAGTTGATACAGGATCCTTTCCAGAGAGGTATACATGATTAAGACCATTTCAAAGAGGAGGAAATTGAGGCTTAGAGGAGCCAAATACTTGCCATGTAGCCAAGTTCTGACCTTGGGTATTCCCGAGTCTATCTGGCTCTGTCTGGATTCACATTTTTCCGTGACACTGTGCCCTAGTTCCTTTGCATGAAGGGATCTCTCACCATCTCCAAGGAGTTTGATTTGCAAAACATTTCATCTGCTTGCCTTCTGATTTTGAGGAGGCCAAGATCCTAACTCCTATTTTAATTATGTGACAATAGAAATGCAGAAAGCTAGTTATTTGCTATGTGCAGTGATTTAGTAACAAGATTGGAATAAGAGTAGAATTCTCAATTCCCAGAAAAAGATGAATGTTATCCTCATCACACAACTTCTAACAAATGAAAGAAATGCATGGGACTTCTTTCAAAGTGGAATAATAATGAATACACTTTGGGAATGGCATAAAATACTTAAAGAGGTAAGGAACACTTTTCTTGGTCCAAGACAGGTCAAAGAGCCAAGTGTGGATAATTGTCAGCAGTCTCGGAGTATACACCCCCTTTGCTGTTTTTCCAGAGCTAGCATTGCTACACAGAGTAATTGTGGAGTTCTTACTCTGTTGCCTAATCTTGAATAGGAGATACTCAGCCAAAAATATTTCCTCATTTCCTTCTCTGATTGTCAAGATCTCATCCATACCGTCAAATGCTACTTAAGTGTTACTTCCTGTAGAATGTCTTTGGTCTGCTAGGAAACAAAATTCCTCTTTATTCTCAAATTTTTTCTTATATCTCTTGGCACATCACATATTCAGCTATATTTACTAGTGTGTATTTTTAATGTCTCTACTATATTTAAAGGCTGGTGGTTTTCATTTGTTTTTATCTTCTAGTGGATCCAATAGAAGCTAATCTTCTAGTAGACCCTTTAATGTGTGATATTGTATATTATTGCATATTATACAAAAGGTAGCTGATGTTTTCATGAGTGAATAAGTGAATGGATATACTGGATAAGTGTAGTGGCAAGCCAAAGAATATTACTTTATCTTGTTTTTCTCTTTTTTTCTTTTTGAGCTGTTATTATTTTTGCTTCTAATAAAGTACCTTGAACATAAATGTTTGCTAGTAGTTGTTTGAAATATTTAATGTTCTTTTACAAATAATAAAGGTTTATGTAAAGAAATAAAAGTTGGAAAATGTGTTGTTTCTCATTCATTTTTCTTAAAAGATATATGTTTTGGAAATCACTACCTACAAGTAAGTTGACCTACATGCATTTTATATTAAGAGCTTTGATGGTAAATTTATGTAGGTTTTGAACTTCAACATACTTTTGTGTGGTCCCTGGCCTTGTCATTTACTGTGTGAATTTGGACAAATCAGCTAACCTCTGTGAAATGCAAATTCACCATCTGTAAAATCAGGGTTATTAACATTAACTCATAGTTTAGTTATATTGAATGGAAACAATAGGAACAACCTAAATTATGTACCTCACTCATAATAAAAATAAGCATTATCTCTTTTCCTTTTCACCCTTTTAATGATTTTAAGTTTCTTAAATATTAAATTTAACTAAAATGTATATGTCTTCATCTTAGTTGCCCAAAATTAAAATTGACACATTAAAATTTTAATAAGCACAATGTAATCCAAACTGAGATGTTTTGCAAAGCATTTCAGAAGTACCTAATATTACTGATGCGAAGGCATCTGTTGCTTTTCTCTAACCTCTCTTCTAGGAATCGTGCTTTCCTTCTTTTGGAAAACTGCCACTCTCTCACTCCATAGGGAATCAGTGATCATAACTTCTACAACCTTCCCACTTCCTCCTGCCCTATCCACAGGGGTAGGCATGTTTCTTCAAAGGGCCAATCGGGTTTATCTAGGATTTCAGAGACTGCAGTTTGAGCCTGTCCTTCCCCTGGGAAGGAAGCAGAGAATCTCTGAGCCTAGGTGTGGTTGACCATCATGGCTCTCTTTTGGAGAAAGGCGGCCTGCAATAGTCAAGTCAACACATGGAAAAAAGGCCCTTACTCACTCGTGCCCATGTTTGGTAGGGTGGCTCAACAAAACCCCCAGTTCTGGCTAACCCAGAATAAGTTTGATTTTCACATTTGCAACCAGAGTGAAAACTGAGCACATATAAGCAGTGAGTCACCTGGGATCAGCTGTGTCCTGCTGCCTCCTCCATGCTCAACCTCTACATTTTAGGATCTGAGCCCCGTAAATTGCAGCGCCTACCAGGTGGAACGTTGAGATCTGATCACTGTGATTTACTGCCTTCTGTTTCACAGTTCTAGGCTGTATCCTTAACCTTAGTCGGGGTTTGGCATGCACTAGGGTTTTGTATGGAGAGAGACCAGGTAGACTAGTATGCCTAGATCAGTCAACCCTTTAGCACTTTCAGAAACAAAAACCCAAGACCCAAAACCCCAAACCCCAAAACCAAACCCAAAACCCCTCTGGAGTACATGTTTTGTTCTCACAGAACCATTTAAGCACAGTCAGCAGGACGAGCTTAAATTCCCCTGCTCTGTGGTAGGCAGTGTGTATTGAAGCCACGTCATAAAACTGAGATCTGGCCCGTTGAGGGTTGGGGAGAGAGCTGCTGACCGCACTCCATGAACTGGATGTCTCAGGATACCAAGCTGAATAGCTTCTCAAACCAATGAACACATCCTAAATTCAACAGAATTATGTTTCAGTTTTTTTGTCAAGTTTTGCCCTCATTCCCCTCCCATCTTTTCTTCCTTACTTCCTCCTTTCTTCAAAATGACACTTTCAGATGACCTTTAAAATGTAATGTTTCAGTTTATAGAAATATTTAAAATACAGGGGAAGGAAGGGAATAAGTATCACCTATATACCAACAGTCAAAGATATTCCCTATTAATTTTTGGCATGCATTTTCCAAGTCTTTTTCTATGTGACAATATTTTAACATAATTCAAATCATAATGGAGATCCAACATTGCATTCCTTGCATATTTTCTTTGAACAAATGTGTCTTCTGCTAGTTAGTCTTTCCTCCCTATTTCTTTGATATTATAGTTTGAACTACAATAAACATTTTAGCATTCCATGCTTGCTGGTGTGTTTCAGAGGACAGAGCATTGACAGCATGTGCGCTGAGAGATTTACTCCAATGTAATGATAATCCAGGTACTGGGCCCCATTTTTGTTTTCCTGGACATAGAGCAAACTTTTAAGCTGCATTATAACTGAGATGATCAGATCAGAGATAACAGTAGGTACATTTAAAGAAGTAGAATCAGATGTTAAAATGGATGATACCTGAAAAAATTATTGTTGGCTTCTGGGAAGAAAGAGAATCCAGAAATGTAACAAATAGTCCCAATGGCTAGACTGCCTAGTCTTTCTACAGGGCCCAGGCCGAGAGCCCATCATCCCCTGTGGGGCCACTGCTCCTTCTTCTGCCAGCCTTCCTCTGCACGACTGGAGGGTCTGCTTTGTCAAATGAAAAACAGAAGCATACTAGGTTGGCTTCGAGACTGAAAATGACAGTAGTATCCCTCACTGTTTTGGAGCAAAGGTGAAATACAAAGGTGCTGAAATTAAGACAAGATCACTGAAGAAAAGATTAGACTACAATAAACATGGGCCACTTTGATGACAGTCACAGGTGGCCCCTCTCTTCACCTGACCAACCAAAGTCAAGTTCCTCCGTCTAGGGACAGTGCACAAAATCACTTTTGGTGTCTGCCCAAGTTATCTGATTATGCCTGTGACTCCCCAAAGCATTTGGCAACCTTTTCATTGAACTGTTGAAAAGAAATCAGTTCAGAAAACTATGCTGTCTTTGGAAGAATGGGTTGGTACAAGTGAGAAAATGTTGGTAAAATAGTTAATATCATTCAGTTTAAAAAGATGTGACTCCAAGGTAGCAGGATACATAATCTTTCTTCAACCAAAGCTCCATTTGGCCTCAACAGTTCTCAAGACATAACTGCCTGGAGGTTTACTTGGGGGTGAGGGAGCAGCGAGAACAAGACTGACTAGGCCTAAAGTCACAGTATGAAAAATGTAGTATTTTTGAGATTGGATGGAACCTGATAGAACTTTCTGATTTTCCATCTTTGAAGGGGTGGAGTCTTATTTCTAAATTATTTTCTACTTTGAGAACTCCACCTGTGACAACAGGAAGGATTAAGGCTTTTGAGAAAACTGTAAGAACTGCACAGACCCTAACTCAATAAAACTTTGATCGTTTTCTTTGGACAATCATGTGGTCTATTGAGATTCAGGCATTTACATAGGAGTTTTGAAATTATCTTACCCGGTGGCTCTCAACTGAGGGAGAGATTATGAGTAAGGCAGTATTGGAGACATTCTTCATCTCTTCCTGGGAACTAATGATAGAATCTAATTCTCTTTTATTTCAGGTAGGAAAAGCAAAGGCCCAAGCAAACAGATCTAATGCCCATGGTCCCCTTGCTATTAGTGGCAAAATAGGATTAGAAGAAAGAAATCTCCTCCCAGGGTAGCCTTTTTTCCGCCTTGCACCTGGAATCCACACTGGCATGGAAGCACGGAGGCAGACTCCTTACCATGGTGCCGGAGAACTTCCTATTTTCACCCCTGAATTCCACAGCCCCTGACCCCAGTGTCTCAGCTTTTAGACTCTGTCTTTGACCAGAAGTCAGCCGTGGTGCAATTGGACTTATGCGCGAGATTACAGATGGATTTTATCTGATGGGACAACTCCAGATGATTGGGGGAGGCCGAGAGAAACTGTAAGTCCCCATGTAACTCAGTTACATCACTAACCAACAACGGTTAGTGATGGGGGATCAGGAGGTATTGGTCTTCCGACTTTGGTCTGTCCCTCAGACTCAGAAAATCTGATATTTCTAGAGAAAGGAGACCCAGGAACTGGAGAGGTACCTGTCACCCACTGAAAATGTCACTCAAATCTTTCCATACAGATAGCAGGCCGACATTTTAAAGAGCTAGCAGTGGCAAGTGTAATGTCTTTTTTTAAAAGATTTTATTTATTTATTTTTAGACAGAGGGGAAGGGAAAAGGAGAAAGAAAGGGAGAGAAACATCAATGTGTGGTTGCCTCTCATGTGCACCCTACTGGGGTCCTGGCCCACAACCCAGGCATGTGCCTTGACTGGGAATCGAACTGATGACCCTTCGGTTTGCAGGCAGGTGCTCAATCCACTGAGCTACACCAACCAGGGCTTATGTCTTTTCATTATTTGTAATTGTCACTCTTCATTTCTGGTTATTCAGTCGCTCGGACAAGACAGACATGGAATGTTTCAAAGATGGTTATTCTTTTCAGAGCTGGGTGCTGCTGTTCCTTCAGTTACTAGTATTATTTAGAAATGTTTTCAGTTTAAGGAATTATCTATATAAGTGTATTTTAAATTATCCATGATAATGGTGGTAGTGATTAAGGAAAAAGGCATAAGCATATCCACATTTGAAATTTGAAATTATGCGCTCCATATTCATAATAACTTTAGGAAGGACTTGTGGAAAAGAGTCCATCAAAATGTCAAGTAATTTGCATTCATGTTCACAACAGTCCCAAATTGGAAACTTCACAAATACTATCAACAATGGCACAGATGAATTGTAGAGTGGTCACACACCAGAATATCAGTCAGCAATGAGAATGTAGGATCCACAATCAAATGCAAAAGTACAGATGAATCTCACAAATGTAATGCTGAGTGAGAGAAGCCAGACGCCAAAGAATAAATGCTGACTGATTCTACTTACGTAAAGGACAAAGACGGGCAAAACTTATGTGTGGCACTAGAAGTGAGGGAGTTGTCCTGAAGGAGTTAAGTGATGGTTGGGAGAAGGGGTTTCTAGGCAGCTGGTGATGTTTTGTTTCTTACAGGCCCTGGTTACCGGGCTGCGTTCAGTTGGGGAAAGTTCACTGAGCTGTATACTTAGGCTTTATGAAATGTTTGTATATATGTTGTATTTCAATAACATCTGTTTAAAAAGGTAAATGGGCATTTTTCACGAAGCGGGAAAACCAACAAGCAGAAAAAACATGGCATCCTCACTTTCATGTTTGGTTAGGAAAAGTAAAGATTTGGGAAGTGCATCTCTTTTGTAAATTGTTAATCAAGTAATGAAATAAACTAAAGTAGCGAATGGGACAGGAAAAGAGAAGAATGTAAAAGCCTCAAAAGTTGAGTTCCTATCAGGGACTAAATGGTGCCCTTCCAGAACTCTGTGCAAGTTAGAATCTTAGGAGCAGGTCTATTGGAGACGGAGGCGCAAACGTCTACCCAAAAGGGCACTTTCCAAAGCTAGAAGGCTGGCACAACAACCTTAGTGAGTAATGGGCTCACGATTTTAATTTATTAGCAAAATATTTCCATCATATGACAAATCTGAAAAGATAAGGAGATGCAGAGCTACATAGATGCAGTTTTGCCCCTTTATTATAGCCACCTTAGGGACAGACTGAATTCTGGAAATCCTGCTTGTAAACCACAAGTCTTATGTATCTTTAGACAACTGTCCAATGGTGATTTTAACCCAAAGTTTGTACATAAAGCTTGTCATCAATATGATTTATAAGTTTAAAAAGTCTCTAATGTTCATCTGTACATTACTTTACAGACCTTGGTTCATTAACTATTTATCTCAGCCTGAAACTTCAATACTCAATGATTAATAATAATAACAACTACTCAGTCATAAATGTAGTTAACAATTAAATATAAAAATTATTATTTATACGTTACTACAAATCTCTTAAAAAGACCAGTTTTGAGAGAGGGAGAGAACAAGAAATTGCTTAAAAAACTGCAGGGAGCCTTAAGAATCTCAATATCAGTCCAAACAGGTACAACAGAAAAGAGTTTTAGACACTGATTTTAGTGGTAGGGGCTCAAAATAAAATGACCTCAGAATGAACAACTGATGACTGGAAATGTTAGTTTGAAACTATGCAAGTCCCAAGGCCCCAGTATGTATAAGAATTCTTTGGAAGAGATTTGAAGGAGCACAACTGTTGCAAATAAAAGTACAAGTCCTTCGACAATGTGTTTTTAACTCATGTTGTTGATGTGCTTTTGCTGCCAACTGTCTTCTTCGACCTCTTCCTTCTCCCTTGGATTAGAAATCCTGCTCTACACAATGGTTAACCCTGTTTTCAGGAGACAACATCAAACTGGCAGCAAATATGAGAAACAGAAGTGAACGGTAATTCTATCTTGAGAGATTAAGCATTATTTATACAGTGAGAAATGACTGAGTTGATAGACATTAGACACCCTCCTCCCTCCACTCCTTTTTCCAAAATAGCCTAACTTCATTTTTATTGTGATGCTCTTGTCTCTGTTAACTACCCCCATGTAATAACAGTGACCTCTGTGGCCCACTCGCTTGGATGGAGAGTCCCCAGTGCTGTGGTGTTGACCAGTCTGGCCAAGGGCTGCACCACTTCCTCTGAAGATCACCAAACTCGGCATTTCTTTTCGGGATTCATGTATGTATTCTTGGGGCAATGAAAAGCTTCTGAAAACTCAGGGGAGTTCTGCAAAGTCCCAATAATCCTGTGAAGCAAACAAAAGTCTCCATCAGCATTTGATACTCATGTCCACAGCATGTGGGAGTGCGGTAGCATTTCTCTATGTAGGCCAAGTGAGTGAATTTGGAATTTACAGTTAAAAAAACAAAAACAAAAACAAAACAAAAAGAACTGGTAGAATGAGTCCGTTCTTCCAACTGACAGATTTTTTATTTTTATTTATTTATTTTTAGAGAAAAGGGAAGGGAGGGAGAAAGAGAGGGAGAGAAACATCAATGTGTGGTTGCCTCCTGTGCGATCCCTACTAGGGACCTGGCCTGCAACCCAGGCACGTGCCCTGACTGGGAATCGAACCAGCCACCCTTTGGTTTGCAATCTGGCACTCAATCCACTGAGCTACACCAGGCAGGGCTAATTGATAGATTTTTTAAATGAAAAGGTAACAAAGTATAAGACTTAACCCAATAGATTTTAAAGACCATTGGTATGGTTTAAATCCTGATTATGAATTATATTTATTTAGTCTCTCTGTGCCTCCGTTTCCTTTTCTGTAAAATGCATAAATAATAGTACCTACATCTTAAGGTTATTATGGGTCATTAATTTATAAACAATCTGTACATGTTTGTAAAATAAATGCATAATTCATGTTTGGAATTGCAGTTAATATAAGTAGAGTTTGGTCAAAGAATAAAATTACAAAATTTCATGATATCCTGAAAGAGTTCACATAGTAACTTAAATATAATAGATTTTAACAGATATTTGTTGATATGATTTAATAGGGAAGACAACAAATATTTTCTTTTTTTCCCAAAAGAATTCCATAAATATCAGAAGCTGGATCCAGCCTGAATAACTGGAAAGGGCTGGCAAAATGCCAATTTCTTCTTAATTCTTACCCCATGGGGCAAGAACAACAGTGTCCGACCCACTGTTGGCACCGAGTAGCGTCTGAGGGGAGAGGCGGGTCAGTGTCATGATGCAGAGGTGTCCTTTTCCCATCAACCCTGAACCGGCTCCTGCCCTTCTCCTCCCACATCACCACGCCCTCCTTGGGTAGGGAGGAGGCGAGTGGAGCACCGAGATGTCCACACGCAGCAGATGTGTTAACTCATATAAATCTGAGCACGTCTCCCTGTTCAAGCTCATTCTCCACTCAGCAGACAGAGTGATCTTTAAAATTTTGATCAAACTCCATCATTCCCTTACTTAAAATCTTCCAGGAGCCTGAAATTCAACCTCCTCACTTTGGTCTCCAAGTCCTGATGGCTCCAGCCTACCCTCCCGGCACCTTCCTCGCGGCGTGTTTCTTTTTGTATTCCTCCTTCGGCTCAAATGATGCTGACCTGCTTTCCATTCCTCAGAATGGCCAAGTTCCATCCCTGTCCAGGGCCTGCCGCTCCTGCCCCTGCTGAGAAAGTGACCCCCAGCGGTTCCCTGGCTCACTCCCTCTCAGCCTCCAAGCCTGTGCTTGAACATCTCAGAGGCTTTCTTCAAATGCTGTCCAATCAGTTCCTCCCACCTGTGCCAGCCCTGTCACCGCTCTCGTCACAGTTTACAGTGATTTGTTCTGCTTTACTTCCTGACGCCCCCACTGCACCGCAGTCTCTAGGAGGCCAAGCACTATGTCTCCCTTGCTCCTGCTGCACCCCACAGCCTGGCGAAGTGCTTTGCAAACTGCAGGACTCCATGCACACCGGATGAATGAGCCTGTCACCCAATCCTAGTGCTTACACGTCTAGGACTAATAGAGCATTATGCAGAAAAGCGCTGCTTAGGATTTTCATTGTTTGTTTATTGGCTACTGTGGACCAAGTAGGACAGAAAGGAAGCAGTTCCGCATCCCCATTCTCCATATTGCATTTCTCAAAGTCTGACTTCCCAGTTCCACATCAGCTATCTCTCCGTCCCCCGCACCCCGCAACTCCCCTATCCCTCAGGGAGGAAGCAAACTTTTTGGGCTTGGGGTCTCCTCTAGGAGTCCCAAAGATTAAAAGGAATAGGAATCTTTCTGGTATGGGCCTGGGGTTGGAGGTTGAGGAGGAGGGAAGCCAGAGCTGAAGCACTTACATCTATCAGTGTGTTTGAGAGGGAGAAGGCTGGCCCGCTCCCCCAAGCCTGAGGGGGCCCCCGGAAAGGGCAGGCTGTGTGAGTGACAGGGCACAACTCCACTCTGAACCAGGCCCGGAGAGGACCTCCGACAGGGTGGGCTGTGGCTCCTGTGGCCCTTGCCCGTGACCACTGGGAGGAAATGGAGCCACCTGACTCCAGATGGAGCCTGGGACTCCAAGAATGTCTGCGGTGACCTCCGCGGGGTGGAGATGCAGAGCCTGCTCCCTAATTTCTCAGCTTGTGTGATGCCTTTGCACTCCTGAAGGACCCTGGAAAGGAGCACACTGAAAACCACTGAAATCACATTTCTCACCTCCTGCTTAGGGTGGGAGCTTAGAGCTTGAATTAATTTGATGTAAAAGCAATAATAAAAGTGTGTCATTTCTTACATCTGGAAGCTCAGAACAAATTCACTTGATATATGGTTTAAAATGACTATGCCATAGGAATAAAAAGATTTGGACATGAGGATCTGTATAGATCTTCAGTGTTTTGGGTTCTAGGCTCAGGGACTCTGTCCAGAGAGCTTTGATTCATTTAATGCAATCCCATCCCCCCTGTAGAAAGCCCTGTACCCTGGCCGAGGGACGGTCACCACAGTGGCCTGACTGCTCCTCAGACTGAGGAGGCACGCTCCCGGACGGACTGCCAGAGAAAACAGTTTCGGGTCACTTTGTCAAAGGGACTACACGTTAGACATAATCACAGGGGCAAGTACTGCAGCAAAAATGTCCAAATCCATGACTTTATCTACAGTTCTCTCAAAGACTGTAAGGAAATTAAAAAGAGAAAAGCCACACCTCAGAACAAGAAAGTCTTCACAAAACAAGACGAGGAGTCAGCCGTGCAACAGCACTCACCCTAAGGCACACCCCGCTCTCCATTGCCCACCCACCTCCTCTCTTTCCTGCCAAAGGCTTCACTTACTTTGGGTTTGAATAATTAGGTCAACAAGGTACCTGGACTTTATTTACTTTCCCAGGAGTCTAGTTATTGCTCAGCTGTTTATCACAATAAATCTTTGGATGGATGACATAAATATTCTATTTCAAGAAGTGGATACATTATGAATAAAAAATGAATTCTTTCTTTAAGAGTGGGATGAGTGGAATCACATCTCGTTAATATTATTTCTTAAAGTGGTTTACTTGAAATTTTTACTTCATTACATAAATTTTATTGAGCTGCTGCTGTTTATTCCCATGACAAATAATCATTTATATTAAGAACATCTATTGGTGGAGGGTGGGGGAGGTGGAATTGGAAGTAAGCAGCCAAAAAGGTACAAACAGTTACGGATGTTAGGTGAACCTACTGTGGTAATCATTTCATAATACACGTAAATCAAACAATTATGCCGTATGCCTTAAAATTATACAGTGAAGTATGTCAGTTATTTCCCAATAAAACTGGAAAGCATAAAAACAAACAAAAAAATCTAAGAGTTCTGGGGTTGAACATCATGTGACCAAGAATGGGCTTTTTAATCCTATAACTTACCTGACTACTCCTGTCTGCAATTAACTGGATTTTTAAATTACTGAATGAGCTTTTTGCAATGAATGGGTCCTCTGACAATCTTTGGTTAGTTCTTTTAAATGAATAACTTGGCTACAAGATTAACTAATGAGTAAACTATTTAGTCTAATGTTCATGATTCTTTTAAAGTAAGGTCACATTGACCATCATATGTTTTACTATAAATTGATAAACAAACAAATGCCTAGACAGAGTTCTAGGTGAGGGCTAAAGATTTAGTAAGTACTAATAGGAATTCTACCAGGCTCACCAAAGTCCACACTGATATTTACAGAATATAAGAAGCCAATGCTAATATTTATAATGGAGAAAACATCAGTATTTCAAAGAGGGTTTAACTTAAGCATGCTAAATCATGGGATTGTAAGGAAAGAAATATTACTTGAAAATGTAATTTTACTTGAAAATGTAATTGTATTATATTACTTGAAAATGTCTGCATAAAACACTAGAAAGGATATTCTTTTCAAAAGTATTAGCAATTAAGCCTTGGAAAGTAACCTTTTTTTTGACTGGAAAAATAATATCAAACAATCTAAGCATCTAAATTAGCAGCATTGCTATTCAAGTAGCATACACACAGGTATCATTTTGTCTATTTGTATTTGCTTTAAAAAGTTACCAGGCCCTTCTACATTATGTAGAAATATTACATCTAAATAACTTTATAAACACATTTATAGATTATATAGATTAAATACTATTACAACAACCAGTCCCCGAAGTGACTGAAAGAAGTCATTAAATTGCAAATTCAATTTCTAGAATATGAAGGGGAAATGTTTTTGGTTTAAATACTAATATTTTAGAAGCTTATTTTAAAGTATATAAGACTTTAGTTAGAAAAAATTAAAAAATTATAGATATAACAAATGATTTTATATATTCAGTTTTATATCAAGTATAATTTACCTTTTGTTTTTCATACTATGGCTATGTAAACATAAAAATACGAAAACTGCTTCTATTTCAGAAATTTCTACACAAACCACTGTACACAATTTTTCAATAGCAACTCAATGTCTCTTAGTTTTCAAGGTTCTTTAAAAAATATGTTTTACTTTGTACAGCCAGGAAATAGCCTGTTTCCAAAACTAAACCCAACCTCAACCGTTTGCCAAGGAAATCCCTTTACCTCCAGAGAAAATAATTTCCTTAACAAAAGGTTGGCATTCCTTTTGCCCTTTAAAAAACATCAACAAAACACACTTCTCTTATTATGAATGAAAATTAGTCAGAGAGACTTTTTTTTTTTTGGTCAGAACAAAGAAAATAACAGTTGCAAATAATTTTGCATATTTATAGTAAATGCATATTTTTACAAATGCAAAATGCTACAATTAATTATAATAAAATTATTTTCGGTTTATAAATCCATGGTAGAAAACAGTCGTATATTTACCTAACATTTGGAATGACCTGGATGTAAGAAATGAACAGCAAAAAGTCCCTGACTGCCAGCTAACACGGAACGTTGCGGAGTCCATCTACCCTAGTCACAGAAATCCGTATTCTGTCCATGCCTTCCATATTTAAAACCAATCCTAGCACTAATTTTGAAACACAGATATGGAACAGGCGCTTCAGAAACACTAACATTAAGCCTTCTAGCAACTCTCATAATAATTTAATCCTCATTTTATATATCAAGAAATTGAGATGCAGAAGTCAAGTAACAATCTGTAAACGGCAGGGCCATGGTTGGCATCCAAGTGTTTCTTTTTGGGGAAAGGAATTTTGGGTTTATTTATTTCTTTTTCTTTTTTGTTTGCCCCCCAGCCTTATTATTGAATTCAAGTGTTTTTTACTTGAAGGCTTGTGGTCATTTCTTCCCATACAAGAGTCAGGATATGTTTTCCGAGCTAATCAGAGGGACGAAGGGGACAGCCAAAAGCAGGCAATGGAGTAACAGGAAAGAGAATAAGGGGAGAAACAAACAAACAGAAAAACCGTAACAAAAAGCCAGAACAAAAAGTCAAGAAGCATCACCATTAGTGACACTTTATTTTTAGTGTAGAAATAAATAGCTCCCCACACTCTAGCTTTTGAGGATTTCACTAAACTAATAAACAGTAACACCATAACTATTAGTCATAACAATAGTCCAAAAAAAAAAAAAAAAAGCTTAGCTTTTGTTCAGGATATCACACTAATAAGGCAGAAAGGTAGAAAATGTGTTTTACATACAGAAATTTTAATCCAGTGGTTAAGATAAAAATGTTAATACTAAAGAGACAAATTTAAGTTATCAAGAAATTTATTAATTTGCAATCCCCATTCTCTGAGGATACCAGATGTACCAGGTATTACAATAATATTACTTACACTCACTCAGGTTTTTAATGCACACTTGCTGTAGTTCATGGGGATAGGCAGGGCAGAACTTTGACAAATTCAATTGTTATGGTGGTTGGTAGTATGTGTGAGCTTATAATTGCTCTCTATTATCCTCAGAACTGGATTCTTATATCTTCCACAGACTTCAGTAAGAAAAAAAGACAACTTTAAAAAATTGAAACTAGGCCTTACTGGTGTGGCTCAGTGGGTTGGGCATTGTCCTGCAAACCTAAAGGGTGCCGGTTCAATTCTCAGTCAGGGTACATGCCTGGGTTGCCAGTCAGGTCCCAGGTTGGGGGATGCAAGAGAAGTAACCACACATTGATGTTTCTCTCTCTCTTTCTTTCTCCCTCCTTTCTCCCTCTCTAAAAATAAATAAATATTTAAAAAAACTGAAACTAACAGTTATTTGGATAAACCATAATGTCAATTGATCCAGTGACTTTTGCTGCTTATCACTTAAAAAGCAATTAATTTGGATAATCTTAGCAAGACTAACTTTAGCTTGGATTATATACAAAGCAGACATACAATAAACAGCTGTTGAGTGAATGAATTCTGAAAGAAATGTTAAGGCAATGACTAATGATGGTGTTGATAATGATGATACTAGAACAAGATGAGTAAATTCTTTAGTTTTTAAATGTGCTATTTTATTGTTTCATAATTGAATGTGTTTGTTCCCTAGGAGTGAATGACAGGGGCTTCATGCTTATTTGGAAAGAGCTTTTAAAATTCAGTCCGTTAATTCTCTCTTATTTCAAACTCTGTTTTCCAACCACCTTACAAAATTTTCAATTTGTTTTTCAGACAGTCTTGCCTGAGAAAAGTTGTTGTTGACAAGAAGTGTTATAGTACCTGGGGAAGAGGTTGCATTAGGAAATTAGTCCTAAAATAGATCCACAGAGATCTGAGATTTAACATTCAAATCCTGGTTAGAGGATTCTCTTCCAATCCAATGTTTTCTTAGATTGTCTGATTTGGAAAGGGCTTTAGAAATCTTCTAACTCGACCTTCCACCATGCAGAGCGTTTGTCCTTGATGGGTTGTTCGGGGACCTCTGCTTCAAGGTACCCTCTCCTGGAGCTTTGGGCATAACTTTATTCCATGTCAGACGACCTCTAATTGCTAGAAAGTTTCCCTTTGTGTTGAATGAAAATCTTTCTTTGGGACAGCTACTCATTGGCCCTAGGCCTACACCTTTCACGGCCCCTTAGAAATGTCACTGTGCCACCTTTAAACAGAGCCGCTGTTTGGAGGTGGCATCCTTGCTGGACTCCATCAAGCACTGAGCCTAGCTCACACTTATTCTGAGGATGAGGGCAGTGAAGGCTACGCCTGTGTAAATACGACACTTACCCTGATGTGTTCTGTTGATCTGATCCACAACCCTCAAACAAAAAGAAAACCAAACATTGGATTTCCAAATGCTATAAAATCAGTTGGCAAAGGCCAATTTCCAAAGTTGGAAGTATTGGAGCCAATACTGGAGCACCTCGGCAGCTGTTCAGACCCACGCACCTGAAATTGCCTGGACTGTGGACGTCTGTTTTGATGGAGTTGACTGCATACTCTGGCCTGTAGGTCCCGCACCACACCTAGGAATAGAAACCTTGTGCTTAGGTTTAATCGAGGATATTACTTATCGGGCAGGCTGAGGGAAAAGCAAACTTCCTACTCTAAAAATGAAACTGGCATTCCGAATTCTTCAACCATTTACTCTTCCAATAATGTTCAATGATCGGCAACCAGGAGCGTAAATACCATTAATATAATCTGACAGTCTATTATACACAATGAAATTTAGTCAAGTCAAATGATCTGCCACAATTAATTAAAATAAGAAATCTCAGCATGGATTACCTAACTTACTATAAAATTATAAATCAAAATGATTTTCACATCTGTCAGTCAAGAAAGATACCATACCTGAGCAAAATTCAAGAAGAATAGTTGTTTGTGATTTAGGTCAAGTCCAGGAAGTAATTTTTCTTCACCATTCTTTTTAACATAATTTTGATAGGCCTAGGCATTTAATGAAACAGAAATATGATGCTTAAAACTTCCAAATTTATGTATAAATTACACAAAAGGCCACTGAACCAAGTAATTAACTTTTTGCATCAGAATTGCCATAATAATATACTTCGATATGGCAACCAAGAATGTACTTACAAATGCTTTGAAAAGAACAGCATACTGATTAAAAATGACAAGAACCCAGCACATGTCAAATGAGCAATAAATGCCAGTTAAATGAATGAATGACTTAAATAAGTAATGAAACACTTATGTAAATGGTTTTCTATTGATAGATGGATAAGTCCAACTAGTTGGAAGAATGGATTGCCAAGGGAGTCTGTAATTGCTGTATTTAGCTTAGTTACTACTCTTAGCAAAATATGCTCATATCAGACTTTGAGTGATTTTTGGCAAATGTCTCTTAAGATCCCTTAGAGACCTAATATCCCGTGATTCTGAACACAAGGATGAGCAATTATTTTGGCCCCCTGAAGACAGGGCAAAATAAAGCAAACTGCAGTTACATTAGGAAAAAGAAGTTTAAGTTACTTGAATGTCAAAAAAATGTTTTCAAGCTTTAAAAACTCATGGACACTATTGAAAAATACAGGTTTTCTCTACTTAAATATACTTAAGAAAAGGACTGACAACAAATATTCTGAGATGTCACTTCCAATTTAATACAAAGGAGCATGATCAATTAGATAAGCAGAAGTTATATTTCATTTCTTTCTGCTTGCCATGACCATAGATTTATTCTCTATAAAGATTCTGGGGAAATGGAGGATATTTGAGCCTCTTAGGGAGTTCACAATCTAGTAGGAGACAGGGCATTAGATGTTATGATTTCATATATAATAAAAGACTTGCACAAATATAATTTGCTTCATGATAATTCTATACTTATTCTAGATGAGGATCTCCAAGGAAGTACCATCATCCCATATTTTGGCTGGATTTTTAAAGCAGTGATTCTTAATAGGGCAGTGTGTTAGAACCTGGGAGTTTTAAGAGTGCCAGTGTCTTCCTCTTCCAGGCAAGATAAAGTGACAGGACTGGTTAAATAACCATCCCGCTAAAATAACCAAATGACTGACAGCATATATGAAAAAATGGCTTGCCTGACGCTGGGTAAAAGGTGAGTGATCTCTGGGAGGTGGTAAAGAAAAAGGATGAGCCCTATGATTGCCCCAGTTTATTGCTCTGGGCCTTTGCAGGCCACACTGTAGAGAAGGGAAACTCAATCAGAGTCTGCGGGACTCCTAGAGTTGAGGACAAAAAGTTTGGGGACACCAAGGTCAGGGCACTAAAGAAAAGAAAGCTGCACAGATAGAGGATCTCAAAAGATCAGATGGCATGCCCCAGTATTCAGCTGAGTAGTGAGTATGCATACGAGCAAGCTACCCAAGACCTGTGACGGCACCTCAGCCAAGGATTAGAGATAAAAACGTCTGGTATGCACACCTGACGACAACGCAAGACCTCAAGGTTCACGCAGTAGGGTCTTGCATCAGCCGTGGAGAATGACTGTCTTCACCCTGAGCACTTTCCTAGTCCCACTCACCAAGCTGTAAAAGCAAGACCCAAAAGGACCAAACCACTGCTGAAGAATTTTACTGGGTCTTACAGTAAAGCTCAAAAATATTTAGAGGAAAACAAAAATATCCAACACCCAAAGACGTGAAAGGCACAACGTCTGGCATCCAGTAAAAAAAAAGTTACAAAGCTTTCCAAGAAGCAGCAATTTACTGTCTCGCAGGACTTGGCGGGGATTCATTCTTTTGGAAACTTTGAAGTCAGCTTAATCTCCCAAATCTCACACTCTATTCATCTGTCCATGTTCACTGCCAAATCTCAGGCCCCACTGGTCATCTCTCTCACACGGCTCTGATGCTTCCTTTTTCCTGATCCAACTACTGGGCCTCTCTCCTCTCCTTTAACCCAAAGATTTCTGTGATGAACAAATAACCCTACATCCTCATCCACTCTGTGGAATATTCACTTCATCTCATTATGGGGACACCTTGTCCCCTGTATCCTCTCAAGTAGACTCTGCTCATCTTCCCTCACCTGGCTACCTCAGGGTTGGAAGAAGCCTCAACATTATCCTCACTCCTCATTGTTACTTCCAAGACCTGTATTCATCCACTCACTGTGAAAATCCGTACCTTTCCTGTGCGCATGGCATCTCTGAGAATGGTGCCAAACACAGAGTTAAGTCCTCCACAAGCATTGTTGAATGCACAAATTAATGGCAGGCTAACTGAGAATCTAGCGAAGGTTGCATGGTAAGCTCCTCTGGTTATAACAATTTGGATGACTAACAGGCCACATGCTGAAACCAGATCACCTAACCTTCTTCACTGTATCATTGTAGCCAGTTTGTAGTTTAATAGTTTACCTGTGGTTTATGCCGATTATGGTTCCTAACTACTACTTCACCTGCTGTGAAACGGAAGGCCTTGTTCAGTATATTGATCAATGATTCTGAAATAATTATTTTTATGAGGCCTCTTCTGTAATAAATTTATTTCAGAAATTATTTCTTAGAAAAAGGTTGCCTCATCTGTAGACTTGCATATATCTGCTTATTTCTGCTGATATAATGTGCTGTGTTTCTTCTCCTCAGCTTCTTGGGTTCAGCTCAGTCACGACTGGATTGCCCCTGTTGCTTAGCGTATGTGCAATTCCCTTTCTCTGGGTATTTCCCATTTTCATCTTCTGTTGCTTACATGTTTATTTGTTTCGTAAACAGCTTTAGACGAATGATGAAATATGATAAATTTCAACACTCCAACCACTAAAATGGGAAGAAAACATTATTACTCACTCTGTATGCTTGGCCAATACCTCCGTTATCAGCAATGTTTTCTCCCAGTGTGTTAATTCCATTGAGCTGTTAAAAAAAAATAGACCCTTAACTGTATTCTGGTGGTTAAGAAAGCCTCAATAATTCACTGGAGATCGGACATATTGGAAACTTTCACGAGAATGCTGATGACGTACGTGCTGCCCGCCTGCGAGGTCCCAGGAGAAGTTTCCGTACTGGTACACCATGCATTGGGATTGCTCTTTAAAATTGTTTGCAGACTGCTGTGACCACCAGTCAACGAGATCTCCATCTTTGTTAAAATTTCTACCTGTAATACATTTATTCCAGTAAAATGAGAACCCATTACGTCAAGAATTACAATAAGATACTTTTAATTCAAAGTGCAGGAACTGAAATGCCACTGTGTGAGAGAACATGACCTTGAATAGATAATGAGAGGAACTGTTCTCCTTCCTCAGGCAGAGCTGCTGGAACCCGGACTGCCAGGGATTTCTTCGCCGATGGGCCTTAGTGTTCGTTCAGACAGTTCACCTACTTGGTTCCTAAGATCTCACCTGCGGCCACCAGATACACACTCCTGAAATAATGCCTCATTTCTGTTGGTTTTTGCCCGAAACCAAGTCTGTTTAATTTGACATTTTGAGATTTCAAAAGGTCAATATTTTTGGTCCTGGTATTCGTTTCATATCTAAAACTCTCATGACCTGTTGGGGACTCAGTTTCCCTCTGCTTCAATCGCAAAGAAAAAGTGACCTTTCCTCCTGGAGCTTTCCTGCTGACCCTAAATATTGGGTTCATCCAAAAGTTCATTATGTTTTTTCTGTAAAATAAAAGACACGTTTTTCATTTTCACCAATAACTTTATTGATTTAGATATTTTGAGTATGTGTGCTATCTCTTGCTATTGGCTTCTAGTGGGTAGAGACCAGGGGTGCTGCTAAACATCTTCCGATGCATAAGACAGCCCCTCAGCAAAGAATTATTTGGCCAAAATGTCACTAGTATCAAGAAACTTCACCAACCACCTGTGACATACTGGATTAGTCATAGTACCTTCTCCATACATTGCACAAATCTTTTGTGTTTCGGTTATGTTTTTACCTTTCTGGAAATACTGTATTTTTTGGATCATAAGATGCACCTAGGTTTTAGAAGAGAAAAATAGGAAAAAAATTTTTGAAGCAAAAAATGTGGTAAAATATTTAATAATATAAATAACATAATATTTCACCAATGTAAATGTAAGCAAAACTCGACAGCAGCATTAACAACCATTATTCCTCCCAAATTGGGGGGGGTGGTGGTGGTGGTGAGTCTTATAGTCCAAAAAATACGGTAATAAAGCAGAATACACCAAAAATATTGCATGTTTTCTTCCATTTTCAATATTAAAATGGTTGCACAAAAATTCACCAATTTTTTTAAATGCATGCTGATATGACAGCTGTCACAATAAAATCTAAAAAAATTGTTTCAAACGAAGTTAAAGACAACTAAACCCTACTAGAGCCATCATAGAGAAAAAAACGTGATGGATTTTTTGGCCAACCCAACACACTGACCTTTTCCTTTTTAAGGCTATAGTAGCCTTTATATATGTCATATGTTTTGACACTGAATTTTATCTTTTTAATAGTCATCTATGATATAGTGAGTACAAAAAGGGCTATGAAGACAAACTACCTGAACGCACATTCTGGTTCCACCAATTCGGAGCTTTGTAATTTGCGTCTTTTATGCGTCCCTACTTCTTTTTTTTTTTCATTAAAAAAATGGAAATAGTATTAGTACCCACCTGTGAAGACTATTGTATAGTTAATTGGGTTAACAGACACTTAGTAAGTCCTTTCTAAAGTTGGACCCTTCCTGCTTCCCTTTCTTTCTCTCGATCTCTGAAGGTCAAGTTCAGGCTGAATTCTGTCCTCTCTTTGTTCTCTTCCTATTTTCTTTCCCTTGGCGAACCCGTCTTTGCCACAACTTCAACCATCAGCTCTTTACTATCTCCTGCCTTTATTTCTTTTCCTCTCAATTTCATTGAAGCCTGAACTCTGTTTCACCAGTCTAAAATCTATTTTTCAGTATATAAACTGATAGATTTTAAGTGCCCACTGTTAGCAAGGCCTTACACTAGGGGGTGGGGTGGGAAAGGAAGAAGTCACGCACCACAAGCAGTTTAAGACTCTTACGGCTTACGGGCATCTTATTGTTTCAGATTTTATATCTGATTTTAAGACACGGACGCTGCCCTCTAAAAAGCTAGGGAACTAGGACATAAAAAATCATGAAATAAGTCCAAATATTATCGTTAGTGTTTTCTCATTGTGAATATTTGCTTTATTTCATCAGAGAGTGAAGTACACCCTGCGTACCTCAGTACTAGAAAGTTCTGATCTCTTTAAGCAACAGTTTGAAAGAAACACTACACATGTGGTGGTTATTAGGCCAATGATACACGGATGAATAATGTATTTTCGTATTGACAAGTTATAGCTCTTAATCAGGTTTATTAGGCCATATCTTAGTCAAAGGAATGTCAAGTGCACTTTACCATTGTCATCGAAGCCATGGGTAATTTCGTGTCCTATGACCATGCCGATGCCCCCGTAGTTCAGTGATTTAGACTGCTTGGCACTGAAGAAGGGGGGCTGCAGAATGCCAGCCGGGAAGACTGCAAGAAAAGGTGATTAAGGATTATTTGTGGCATTAATTTGGGACAGCAGGCCTGGGGTTGGCTTCTTGACTGCTAAGCTGTTTTCCTAAAATCTTTTGTGATAGTAACAAATACAGGCCTCTTAATACTGGTAACAACAAAGAGTTTATCCCGGAGCCACACCATTCATCTGTAATTTATAAACACAATTCACTGGACGATCTCTAGTAAGGTTGTTTTTGCTATAAGGAGTTTAGAGCAAGGCAGAAATTATCATTCTCACGCCAAAGGTCTTTTCCCCATTGTACATATTTAGGACAAATAGTTAATTAATAACACAGGTATTACTTTTAATGTTATCTCTAACATTTTATCCATTTACCACAGTTTATTACGTAGAGCCACTTAATCAAAGGTATCCCCAATCACGTCGTCTTATTTTATTTTCATCAAGAACCTATGACTGTTTATTTCCTTATACGTAATTGTTCTTTTCACTGACTGTGCCACCCCTTGCACCTCTACTACTTGCCCATGGGGAGCAGAGGTGCATATCTGTACCTACATTTGTTTGTTTTTTTTTAATTCTTTTTTTTTTTTTCAGTTTATTTCCAGCACCTAAAATAGCATAGTGCCTGGAACATTCTAGGTGCTTAGAAAGTGGGTTGAATAAATAACTAACCAATGATAAATGCATGAATGAATGAATTTACTATGGGATCCTAAAGACTTTAGTAAATAACAATTTTTATGTCTACCCTGATATCTACATTAACTTGCTAACTTTCTACACTTAGATGTCTTATGGACTCTTTAACCTTCATGTTTCAAACATCAAATTCCTAATTTTCCCCTCTAAGCCATCACTCTCTTGACTTCATTATTTCTGTTAACAGCATGCAAAGGGCTTCAATTTACCCAACGTGAACATTTTCCATGTATCTCAGATGCCTCCTTTCTGTAACAAAGTCTTACACAGTCTGCTTAGGAAAAGACCAGATCACGTACTTCCCTTCCAGGACCGTCTCTTTTCTCCTCCTATCAGTCTGACTGACATCATCCTCATTCACACTCTCACTCCTTGCCTCAGAATTAATTTTCTAATTGGTCTTCCCACTTCCTGTCTCACCACCTATTGTATTCAATATAATGTAGCCTAAATCTAATCTACCCTGCAGCCAGATATCCTGCAACTCATTACCACTTCCCTGCTAAAAAACCTTGCTCTCTAACTAAACACAGAATCTTCTGCCTGGCCTGGTTCCACGGTTCTCTCCTGCTTGTACACCTTCCTCCCTCATGCCCTCCCGTTCATTCATAATGCTCATAATTTAGTAATTTCATCTTTCATGCTTTAAAACTCTAGTATCCACTGAATACCCGAAACAGTATGTTCTGTAACAAAAACTATCATTAGTCTGACATCTATTACTTGGAAAGCCCTGGGCCATTGCTCTGTGGGATACCAGGAATACAGGAGAAGGGCCCTGACCTTAAAAATTTTAATATCTAGTTAACACAGAGTAGCAAATGTTGTTTCTTCGCCTTTCAGGTAGGGTGAATATCCTACATAGCCTTGCATGTGTTTCAGGGATGAATATTAGTTATTTACACAGAAGACTTTAAAAACACACCGGACAATCTAAGTGCTCTTCAGACCTTTAAAAAAACTGCAACATTGCTATAAGATTCAAAATGATGGAATAATAAAACAATAAATAGTTTTGTCCTTGGTGAATTTTGATGGAAGTTATACCCACATGTGCCTGCCTGAGCTATCAACAGTGACAAGAACTAATTTTTAGCTTAAACTATAAAAATTATGTGCAGTACTTTATTAACTTAAAGTGAACATCATCTCCCACACTATGTACTCTGATTAAAATCCACCCATTATATAAATGTTCTTGTAAAACGTGCTAGCAAGGACTAAACATTAACTGTAAGGATCCTGCTGCTTTAATTATACCCTGATATGCCATTCTTCAGAAAAGTGATAAGATTTTTATGGCTCATATTAAGTACTAGTCTTCAAGTTCAACTTTGCAAATTATGATTTCTCCTTTCACTCTGTCAGCTAATCTTTGTGATGAGGATTTTCCCCATTAGCTTTATTGCTGTTACTAGTAGACTTCACAACTCTTCATAATAATCAACTGCTTAGTTGTGCATTTTTTATGTTCATGGATGTCAACAATTTAGTTAATTAAATAAGACATTAGTCCATGAAACAAAGGCTATTTCTCTCTGTTCCCTCCCCCTCATTCTCTGGTTTATATTTTTAAAGTTATAAGAAGTATGATTTTAGAATCTTTGATATAAAGCTCAAGAGCACAATTAGGTAAAATCAATTTTGGGTAGGAAAAATTAAACATTCTTTTTATATTAAATCTTTGGAAATATTTACTCTTAATTTTCAAGTCTGAAAATAAGACTCTTAGGAATGGATAAGACAATTTTAGAATATTTTATTATCTCAAGACAGTCACAGACCACCCAAGGTGGATAAATTAAATATAAATAATCCATATATCTCCTAAAATTGAAAAAGTTTTTGATTGTTAGTGGAAAAGGACAATAAATAAAGCAGTAGTGTCTTCTCTTCTATCTTGATTCCTTGGATAAGATTTAAGGTTTAAGATGACTGAATAGTGCCTGGAGCTCTCGGGGAAACAGTCACAAAACATTCGCGTGCAGCTTTCCAAATGGCGTGAAGAGTTTCTAGAGCTTCATGGAGCAAATGTGCAAGGAAGGCTTGGGAACCAGTGTGTGCATTACACACTTTTGGTGTGCTTTGAAACTATTTTGGAAGCTGACTAATGTTCAATCGATGTGAAGTGGCGGAAGTGCATAAAAATTGAGATTTAGCCTACATATGTGAATTATGATAAAAGGTGGCAATTGAATTGAAAAGTAGAAATTATTAATATAGCCCTCTATATGATAATAAAACAAATTATTTTTTTTACCATAACATAACAAAACCAATCCCATGAGAAATTTTATGCAATTTTATTTAGGGTGTTTGTGTGAGGGTGGGAGGGTCCTTTATGAGACACATGCTATTTTATTCCAAGTCTAATTCTGTGATGCACGCAATACCCATGCCATTAAGATAATGTTAAAACAATGTTAAAAGTTATACATTTATGTATGTACACGTATGCACAAACACACACACTTTTAGCAAGAAGTAAGAGGGAGATCAGAATCTTCAGTTTTTTAGTTAAGACAATCCCCACTTTGAAGACTTAAATGAATTGTCAAAGAGAAAACGTCACACGTCAAAGATGTTTCCTCTCCCATGACACTTTCCCTTTCTCTGAACAGCTATTATTAGCAGACAAGCATATGAAGAGAGGTTAACAATTTTTTTAATTTCATATTTCCTTCAGATGAATTTATCTTAAGAATTTTTAAAAGGTCTTTCTTGTATATTATGAATGCTTGTTATAGCCAGTTCTTGATTAAGAATTCCAGGGTAATGGTCTACCTTGTGAACCACTGGGCCATTTGCACCTTCCTTTTCTTTTTGCTGTGTGCTTCTTTGGTTTGAGGGCATTGAACACTGAATGGGAACATTCCCAGGTCTCCTCTGATAAGGGAATCTCTGATATGGACCACTTTTGAGCTAGCTCCAGGAATAGAGGGTGATTCAGAGCCAAATAAGGTTCTGTCTTAACCTGAGCTACGTGGACCTTCTCTAGAGAATAGCTGAAGGGATACACAGGGTGGTCTTAGGGAGCCTCTGTCTGGCTCTGCTTGTTGGAACGAATCAGCACCAGGTCTGATAGGATCCAGGACCCTCCCTGAGAGGGATTCAAATGATGCTCTATCCCTTAGTCGGCCCTAATGAAGAAGCCCAATCCAGGCTGCCTTGCTCTCTTTGCCTTGGGATCCCATGAAAGGTTAATTATCTCATTTAAGTCCAAGTCTAGAATGAACTAGATGTTACGCAGATGGAATTACTGAATATATCAAAAAGAGGTCTCCGAAGTACAGCCTCTGTCTAGGAATAACGGCACTTCTAAGAAAAAAGTGGAATGGTTTCTAGGACCACGTTTCCAGGGACAGACTGCAGGGCTCTGAGTTGGTCATTAAACAGACTCTGGTCTGAGTTCAGGTAACCATTTCACTTGCTGGGAAATATTTTAGCCTAGAAAATACTTTGAGCTAATTGATTTTAACCCTGGGAACCTGCCTTATTTACTATCTACTTTTCTGATTATAATACATTTTCATGTCACATACCAAAATAAATTCCAACTGGATTACAGATTTACTCAAAAAAATAAAAAAACATAAAACCACAAAAGAAAATGTAGTTAATATCTTTTTTTAAAATACCCCTTTAAAAAAGATTTTATGTATTTTTTACTTTTAGAGAAAGGGGAAGGGAGGGAGAAAGAGGGAGAGAAACATCAGTGTGTGAGAGAAACATGGATTAGTTGCCTTTCATAGGACCTGGCCTGAAACCCAGGCATGTACCCTGGAGGGTAATCAAACCAGTGACCTTTGGTTCACAGGCCCGCAGGCCAAGGTGCTCAGTCACAGAGCCACAGTAGCCAGGGCACAGATAACTTCTTAATTTAACTCTTTGTAGGTTTAAAAGCAATGAGGAAAAGTATAATGTAATTTTCTAATAAAATAAGATTTTCAACGTCTTTTAAAGTTTGTTTTGTAACCAATGGTAAAAATCTTACAGGATTTTTCATCATTTTTAATCTAATTAGTAACAAAATTCAAGGAAAACAATGCTTAGGGTGGACTCTGAGATACAAAAGGAGTAGTTTAGAATAATTCTGAAATTATCTCCCCTCTTGATTCTTGACCACACTTAGAAATAAAGGATGGTACTGTTTAGAATACCTCTGCTAGTATTGAATCAATTAGGGGCCTTTCTATACACTAAAAACCCTTAGGGAAATATGGAGCTATTACCCTTAGGGAAATAGGGGCATTAGGGAAATGCCATCGGCATTTACATAGTTATTAATTATTAAGAAAGGAGAACAGAGGGATTCAGACATCAAGCTTAATAAACTGGGGAGAATAAGCCTGCTTGATGAGACAGGAAGCTACACCCCAGGGATCCCAGCATTGCTTGCCAAGGGGATTAACACTGCTCACTTCCCTCTCCAGTACCGGACTGCTGTGGGGTGTAGGGTGAGGTGCTGGATCAAAGAGGCCTGTCAGTCTAACCAGAGGGTGTAAACCCATCGAAAGCCCATGTCAGCTTGGAAAATTGATGGGTTCTTTTGAAAAGATCCATCCTGGTCCATCCCAAATCTAAACTAATATAATCCCAGGGGAACACACACACACACACACACACACACACACACACACACACACACCCTCTCTCTCTTTCTCCCCCAGTGACCCACACTCACAGAGTGCACTCATCTGTTCTCTCCATGGCCATGGGGTCTTAGGAGCCACATGGCCCCTGGTCATCTGGCCTCTCCACACAGGCCCTGGGAGGAGCCCGAACACCACAGTCCAGCCACGGGCTGCAGCTGGAAGCACACACTAAGCTAGTCGGGTGCTGGACTGGGCTGTACTTTAACATGGAGCAGAAACTCTAAGCAGTGGCCTACTGAAGACAAGACTGGTCTTCTTCCACGGTGAGACAGATGGAGATGGGGCATTGGGAAGTCAGGAAGGGAACCCCCTTAATTTTGCATCATCAATAAACCATACCACAGAGCCCTGTGTGGGTCTCAGGAAATTCTTTTCCTCATGACACCACAAGAACTCATTTTCCACCAATAACAAACCTATTTATGTGATACTTAAGAGAAAGTTAAGGATGTCAAGGTCTCCCAAAAGAAAAAAATACATTCTATTAAGGCATTCAATTATTATATATATCATTTCCTCATGCATTACTTTCAATGCATATTTCTGCTATATTATTATTAGTGAACACATGAGATTTTTTTCTCTTTGGATCAAAAGTGGTTAAGTAAATATAATTACCTATGTTTCAACCTAATATAACCGACTTTTCAACTTTCTGAGCCCCATGCCATCTTCTAGAAAAAAAGATGAGATGGAATAGGACCATTTCCACCAAAGCCAGAATACAGAATTGTCAGGAAAATCAAATCTCTGAAAAGTTGGTTCCTGGAACCTTCAACCACTTGAAATTGTTGATACTCAGGAAGTCTCACAGTCAGTATAACTTTGTAGCAATATAAGGGATTTTAAAAAATATTTAGAAATTAAAAAAGTACTTAGAAATAAGTCATTTAGCTAAAAATGACAATGTTTTAATAAAACTACTTAATGCGATTTGTACTAATTTAAAATTTGTAATTATAGTGAAAAGAGACACAGAAATAAATTCACTTTCAAAGAGTATATTCAATAAATCAGTAGCAGCTATGCTTTCCTGGGGAGTACTATAAATTGGTTACGCAATTCACTACAGGTTGCAAACAGTAAAGGAATAATAAAGAATTATTTAGGAACAGACCTTACCTATCTGATTTCTGCCTGAAGAATAAAATGCGTTGACTACAGCTGCTCCGCTTATCCACCTACAGCGAACAGAAAAACTCGTTATTAATGGTCCTGCACTATTTGATTCAATCTACTCAACACAACAGAAGCATTGCTACTATTCCTAGATGAATGTTAACTTTCTGTTTGAAATATGATTAAAAAGTTAAAATCAGCTCACTGGACAAGGAAGTGCACTTAAAAGTATTTCTACTTCTTGAAAAATCAGAACATAGGTCAGTAATCTGTGATCTGATTTGCATGACTTTTTATGGAGACATCTGATAGTACAAAACCCACAGAAATGTATCTCTTTAGAAATTACAGTGGATTATCATTATATTGAAAGGTGTTTAACTTTGTGTTCCTGACACTAGGTAACTATGTATGGCCAACAATGCTGGATCAGTTGACAGTATATTAAAAAGGTAAATTGCTGTTTAAAAATATTTTTTAAAAAGACACATCCCAGCTAATAGAGCAAAGTTTTATTTTTGTTTGATGACTGTAAAATGAAAACCAGGTGGTTCTTAAATACATCTGTCCGTATGTGCAAGCGTGGCTTAGGCTCTGTATAGAATCTATAGCTTTTATCAGACACAACTTCTGACTTCAGAAGACTGTAGTTTAGTTCAGGAAATGAGAGTAACTATAAGGCTGAATTACAAAATAGAAAAAGAGCTCCAAGACAGTAATTCGAGGGCAGTGTTGAACAAAAGGATAGATGCCAATGTTCCCTTGTCTTTCTACTCAGATGTTATAAAGACTACATATCGATGATCACAATTAAGCACTTTTCTGCATCAGAAGTATTAGTCCCATCTTCACAGACTAATATATATTAGTTTGACATGTTAGTCTAATAATAGAATAATATGCATCCTTATACACTAATTGAAAAGTGGACACTTTAACTTCAGATTAATCTCTTAAATGTCAGCACACTTAAAGACTATTTCATTGTGCTTATTCCACTTTCAGAGCAACGACTAGTGCGGCAATTATTATACCACTCACAGAAGGAGCTTACAGTAATTAGTACAGTGCGGTTAAGACAGAACTGTTTCCAGACACTGCTTTGTGAGGTAAGCAGTACAAAGTCGGCTGCCCAAATCACCAATGAGCTACAATTTCAGTAACTATTGTGGGAGGTCAGATGTGAGTTCTACTCTTCTCTTAAAAGTAGTTGAGGAAGAGCTGTACATAATGTATCTGATAAATTCTAATTAAGTAGGGGTTTAATCTCTAATAATATGGCTAAGACATTCATATAAAGGATGTGGGACTTTTAAAAAAAATCCAGATTACATTTCTGTGAATTTTTCTTTAGGGAGAAAATGAGTTTGAAGATAGAGGTTGTGGGAGGGAGGATGGCTGATCAATGTGTTTTTTGTTTAGTTTGAGGTTGTTTTAAATGGAGAAAAACATCAGACAGGATGGGCTGACTGGTATATTAATCCTCCCTAGTTTAATTACAACTGAGTCATCAATATTTTAATTTCTTGAAGGTTGATGATTACAAGCACATAATTTTATTTATTTTAATTAAACTCCACTTGCTTCCCACATGATTTGCGGTGACTCACAGCAACACTATGCATTTGTAAGCCCAGGAGTGCCAGCCTGAAATGGAGAGACCAGAAACGATACAGCACAAGTCAATTTTGTGTGTGTGACCACAAAACCATGGCAGTAGATTTTATGCATAAACAGCTTATAATTATTTCAATTGTTACAAAAGTTAATTCAACATGTTTCCACATCTCAGTTGTTCTCAGTTTCAGTTTCTCACTTAGGAACTTCTAATGTAGTGATAGTATACTCTGCATGGGCTTTAATGGGTAATCTCAAATAATATGCAAATTGTTGGGTGTGGATTCAGGCACAATGCTAATATTGAAATATGAAAGGTGCCCACCCAAACATTTAAAAAAATAGGTACATTACAGAGGTAAGGAACTAGACACCTGAAACTAACGTTTTAGACAGCAACAGATCTCAGACGTAGAACACAGATGAATGAATATTAGCCATCTCATATTTATTGCTTTTGTAAAAACAAATGTCATACCTTTTTTTCTGGTGCTTTTCTGCTCTTCTGTTACATTACTTCAAAGGGCTTAAGGCTGTATTTTGATTAATATTTGCAACTTTGCAGCAGGGAGGGTTTTACATATTAAAATGTCCACTGTGAATTGTCCCTTCAATAGATAGCTATATATGACCACAGAATACTTACATAAAATTAAAATTATGGTGGTTAGGTTCACAGAGGACTAGTGTTTAGTGTTTGCTTTCTCTTCCTACAGGTATCTCACCACGTGCCCTCAGATCACCTCTGGGGAATTTACCCAGATTGGTTTGTCTGAGACAAACCGTCCCTGGGAATGATCGGAATTTGAAGCACTGTGATTCGATCATTACATTGTAAATAAAGTGAAGATAACACCTAGAGGCTCAATGTCGAAAATTTGTGGTCAAGAAGCTACACTAACAGTGAAGGGATTGCGAAGTACAAACTGGTAGTTACAAAATAGTCACGGGATGTGAAGTACAGCACAGGGAGTATAATCAACGGTGTTGTAATAAGTATACACATACATAGTGCCAGGTGGGTCCTGGAAAAATCAGAGTGGACACTCTATGGAGTGTACGATTGTCTAACCACTACGGTATATACCTGAAACGCATACAAAATAATACTGAATGTAAACTGTAATTAAAAGAAGATTTCAAAATATGCAAAAAAAAAAAAAAAAAAGCCAGTGCAAAGACAGTATTTTCAAATTAAATGGTGATGTAACAAAACAGTACATTCTTTTGATTTGGAAGTAGCCTTGAAGTTTCAGGAGAAGCTTCCATTTATGTGACACAGACAAATCGACCCTGAAGAGCAGTACAGAAAAGAGAAAATGCACAGCAGAAGAGAAAACCAAAAGGTGGCAGTTCTTCCCCTAAAATAATGGGTAGCGCAGGCTACCTGAGGATACTGTTAGAGTGTGAAGGTCAGAACTGGCAGCCTCTTGAGCAGGTATCAAACCTGAGACATGAGTCAAATCTCACCAAGTTCTTTGATTTCTCTTCCTGCCTCCTGTGGTCCATATGTACAAGTAAACATGTGTGTGGTATGGTAAAAGGCAAAGAGTGGGAAAGCAAAAAGGAAGAACACTTTATTTTTAATTTCTGAGACACGATTTTGCTGGGTAAACTTGTCCTTTGGGGCTTTCGATGGTGGAACAAAGAAGGGCTGCTACAGGCAGCACACACCTCAAAGCTGAACTAACAACGTGAATGGGAAATGTAACTGCAACACGCCTGAGAGGGGGACCAGGTGTTTCTCTTCTAGCTCTCATTGCCCTGAAGAACCTAAGTGGTGATAAACTGAGAGCACGCAAACATCGATTTTATAGCAGGGGAGAAAAGCAGCCATTGACAGCATGATTCTACAGCTTTTTGGACATAACAAACCCCACTGGGTTGCAAAAACACCTGGAATAAAACTTCTCTTTCAACCACTCATGTGTAACTTTAAAACTTAAAACCACAGAACTGTTAACTGAACAGAAAGTGTTCAATTTCTCAGCATCTTGTGGTCTTAAAGGAACTCCTTTGAAATTATCAATACAATACAGCGGTTTTCTCTGTCCTTCTCAAGTGCTGCTGAAAAGGAGAATTCTCATTTTGTAATCACAGAAACCACTGTAATTCTTTACATGTATTAATATTAACTCTTCCAGACTTCCAAGCTTTCTGTATCCCTTCATTTATCTTTCAAACCATCCATCTAAGAGAAATGAAACATCCCATGTTCAGGTGTA
Source organism: Anoura caudifer (assembly GCA_004027475.1). Classification (NCBI taxonomy): domain Eukaryota; kingdom Metazoa; phylum Chordata; class Mammalia; order Chiroptera; family Phyllostomidae; genus Anoura; species Anoura caudifer. Next base: position 266,813 of record PVKU01000210.1, on the reverse strand, counting down.
GAAACTGAGGCACAGTATGGTTATCAAACTCTTTTTTCTGATGCTTATAAATGATACAACTGGAAAAAAAAACCCATGTAAACTAAGGAGAAAGAGGACCCTATCACCCTGCAGTTAAATCTCCTTCTCTAAGCTGTTGATCTAAATCATACACAAAATTTCATTACAATGATGAATGCCATTTTCTTGCCAATCTCTTTAAAAGTGGAAGTGCTCATTTTTAAATTGCTTCTGTACGGGAGACATTTTTTCCCTCTACCTTTCCAGGTACTTTTGGCTGATCTAATAATTAACATAAAGCAGATTACCAGGAAAACAAAAACAAACTTAATCACATATGTACAGGAGCCTCATGTAGGCCTGAGAAGGCCAAAGCCAGCCAGGCAACTGAGACTCACATGGCACCCCAAGCTAGGCAGGAGGGCTCCAAAGACAAGGAAGTCAATTCACAGGAACTTGGGAAGAGCAAATGTCTGGTAAACAAATGTGTGCACACCACCCACAGACAATGGGACCCAGAGAATTTAACCAGTCCCTGCTGAGCTCCCCACAGCTAGCTCACACTCTGTATTTATCTCTAGTAGTAGCCTTCATCAAAGTTTTTTTTTTTTTTTTAATGCACTTAAGGGGGAGGTAAAAAGATTTCTCTGAGTCTTTTGGGCCTTGTCTTCAGCTCAAAGTAATCTGCATCAAAGTGGCACATCCTGACAGGAGTGCTGTGGTATTTCATTCCGGGGAGGCTTGCTCTGAACCCCTTCACTCCTCTTAGCCTAATAGGCTTGAGAAGGCTGGTCTCCACACCACCCTGAGGTCCTGCCAGGAGCAGACAATGACAAAAACAGCTACTATTTAATGAGTATCTATGTTATGTAGCAGGCACATCACACAATACACAACACAACAACCCCACCGGGCAAAAGCAGATGTTATCCTAGTTTATAAAGGAATCAGTGAGGCGCAGTGGTATTATGTAGGTTGTCTAAATCCACACAGCGAATAAGTCTCAGAGCAGAAACCTTAACTCAAGGCCGCCTACTCCCTCCACCTCTGAGCCCTCACGACCTCCACCGCGACCTCCACCGCGACCTCCACCGCGACAGCTCCCGGGCTCCACAGCGCAAAGTCTTTCCACTGTTCTGTAAGGTGCCGTCTTTTCTCCAAGGGCAAAAGCATGGTAGGACCAAAGAGCCCCATTAAACTGGTCATTGTCACATCAGAGTTGTTAACATAACTGAAGTGCTCTGCGTGAGTCATCTCACCGTCTGAGCGCCGAGAGCCGGAGCTCCTATTCTGACATCAGATGGAGAGAATCCACTTCTCAGTCATCAAAAGGCAACGGAAATCACTCCTCTGATTTGCTTCCTAGCAGTCATCGGTTGGTCGTGCGTGGGTCTGAGTTTGGCAGCAAGCACCCTCTTTTTAGACTCCAATGGCTTTATACGTGTGCACAGGCACAAGTGTGTGCGCCCCTACGTGCCAAATACAGAGAACTTCTCATTCGGAACGTAGGGGTAGGTGGATCGTTTCCGTCAGAATTTCCTTTTGGTGACTTTTCTCCTAATTTAGAATAATCTTGAAATCTTTTAGAAAAGAGCTGAAACCTTCTCCATCTCATAGGATTCTGAGCAATGACAGAACATTTTAAATCTGCTGTCTGTCCAGCTCATTAGATTGTGACTCCACGAAGGCAGGAGTGTTTTAGGTTTTTTTTTTTTTTTTTTTTTTAATTATTTTAAGAGCACCTACATAAGATAAGATGTATCTTCTTAACACATTCAAGTGTTAAGTAAGTGGGACCAGCGAGGGGTGGAGGGCCTGGGCCTCACAGAGGCAGCGCTTTCTGCGGGCTGTGAGGAGTGACGGCAGCTGGAAGGAAGCTGTGCGCCATCTGGATGTCCCCCTCGCAGGAGGGCACACTGCTGTACAAGTTCCAGGATTCTTCTGCAAAGTTCTCCCAGTTTAACATTTCAACCTATAAATTATTTATCTTCCCTCCCTACTTCTCCTTCCCTAGCTGAAAAGAAAACAAAACAAAACCCTCTTTGGGTGCTAATTAAAAAACAGAAATATTTTTGCTGATAAAATATGTTTTGTTTATAACTCCAAAACACCTTAGAAAATTGCAAAGTTGGATGGTTTAAAGAGAGTATAAAAGATTACAATTTCTCTCTATTACACATAGGCAGAACACGAGCCCAACATGGCAGAGACCGCATGCGGAGCTCGTGATTTGTCCAAGTTTAGTCTACCTGCTATTCTGTCTTTCTTGCTGAGTAGTACTTGATGAACCAAATAGTGTTTTCACAAATCTTCCCCATAAATCCACAGTCATGGAGAGTCAGCTGCACCCCAAATCTCCAGCACTCTGCTCGCCCACCCTGGATAGGTCCTTTTAATGCCCACCTCTGTGCCATCTCATTCACCAAGTCAGTCCCACACAACTATATATATTTTTGATAATTACGTTCACTGGCACAGGAGTCACTTAGAAAGAAAAGTGATTCTAGAAACATCAACCAAGGGGAAAATCAGAAGGGGTATTTTAGAAAGAGGTGGGGCACTTCCCTACCTCTCAGGAATATGTTCTTTCCTTCTTGGCTCACTTAATGTGAAGAAGCCAAGGAGGAAAACATCCCAGCTCCTATCAAAGCTTCACAGGTAGGGCCATAAAATTTTAATGCTAGAAAGGACCTTAGAGATGCCATACAGTCTAAATCAACCTGTTCATTTTATAAATAAGGGCACTGCATGGCTTCTAAAAGGCTACAAGTAGTAACAGACAGAACTGGGACACGAAAGGGTGGTACTGACTCAAAGCAGGAGCAAAACTATGTCACTTCACAGGGTGCTGACCTCCCTGCCATTGCCGGTGGGGTTGGCCTTTCAGGAAGAGCCACCCAGAGCCACCGAAGTTGGGCTGTCCACCTTAGGGGTGCCACTTAGTTCAGGGGCTTCCCACGATCCCATCCGAAAAACAGCAGGCTTGATGCTATGAAGGGGAAGGCAGAAAGGAGCCAAGCGTTTTGTTTTGTTTTGTTTTGTTTTTTAGTGAAGCCTCTGTTCACTTCAATATTAATTGAAATGCTGACATGTTTCCAGGGAATATTTTATTAATAAGCAAAGATTTAATCGTGGCCTTAAAAAAAAAAGTGCTGCCACCAACCAACCCCTCCTTTCATCAGAATCAGTTCTTACTCACCTGCCTGTTTCCGCTGGACTGTGAGTTCCGCCGGCCGGGGCCTCCTCAGGCTCATGCCTTTGTCCTCCACCGTGATTAGCGCGAGTGCCGCAAACACTGTAGCTACTCAGTGCTTTTGTGCGGATGGACAACAGCGAGAACGATTCGGCAGTGAAAGGAGTCTAAAGAGACTCCACGGCTCAACAGCCATGACTTACAAACCATGGAGCTACCTGTCCCAATTGTATCATAGAAAGTTTTGTCCCAAGAAACGAACAAAACAGCATCAAGTTTAAAAACAAGAGAAAAAAATTCATTTTGTTTTGTTCTGGTACATCTTTTTCTTTTTGCAGGTTTATGTTTTCTTTATGGATTGTGACAGAAAGTAAATCATTTTATATACAGTCAGGCGTGCATAACATTTTGGTCAATGCCACCGTGTATTGATGGTCCCCTAAGTTTACCACAGAGCTGAAAAATTCCTATTGCCTAGTAACATCTTAGCCTGGCAATGTCACAGCAGGATGCATGACTCATATGTTTGTGGTGATGCTGGTCCAAAACACCCTTCTGTGTTGCCAGTACTGTAAAACTAGCATGTACAAGTATGTACAGTACATCATATATGATGATAATAATGGATTATGTTACTAATAATACTGGATTATTTATGTCTTTACCATACACTACTTTTTACTGTTATTTTAGAGTATATTCCTTCTACTTCATAAAAAGAAAATGTTTGCTATAACAATGTGCTCTGTCATAACCACAATGACCTCCTACATTTCATGTTTACTACATCTCTCAATTGCATCATTTCCTTTTGTGGTTGATTTTATCTTGTGTTGTTTTGTACAGTAATATGCTGTACTTAAAAAGAACACCAGTTCAGTAAGTCCTCATTTAACAACATCCATTAGTTCTTAGAACTGTGGTGAAATGATGCGTCATGAAACAAATTTCACCATAGGCTTGTTGTTGATATAAACAAGAGTTAGAAGTTCCTACTTAAGCATCTCGTCAACATTATAATAAAATAACGTTGAACAAAACGACGTTATTCAGGAACTTGCTGTACCTGGGTCCCCACCCACAGGCAAGTGCATCAAAATCTCGGGTGGTGGATCTAGTTGGGTAATCAGTGCCATTTCTAATGCTCCCCAGATGACTCTACGGTGCAGTCAGGGTTTAGAAACCTTGTGTTCAGTGTACAGGCATTAGATGGGAAGGGGAAGGAAGAACTAGCCTGGCATCCTTACAAGCCATATTCCACTTGTGACTGACTCTCAGAAGTTCATGGGAAATATTCAAAAAGTACTACTGAGCTCTGCATGCTGCTGAACAAACAGTCATTAAAATACCATATACAAGTTTGGTGTTTGATTATCTATTGTAAAGAGAAAAGGACTCAGAGAAAATCAATGCATGTGATGACAGGGCATAAAAAGAGCAAACTATATCATGAAATGATTTTGGAGCAGAGACTACATCAACTTCAAAAGAAAACATCAAGCAATGTTTCAACAACTATTTTTAAAATTAGAGGAAGACAAGTACCATATGATTTCACTCATATGTGGAATTTAATGAACAAAATGAACTAACAAGGAAAATAGAGACAGACTCATAGAGAGAAGGCTGACAGCTGTGTGGGGAAAAGGGTGGCTGGAGGGATTGAGCAAAAAGAAAAGAGAAAGGAGAAAACTCGTGAACCTCGATACAGTGTGGTGATTCCCAGAGGGCGGGGGGTACTGGGTGGTGGAGGAGGGTGAGGGGGGATAAATGGTGATGGACGGAGACTTGACACAGGTGGTGAACGCACAATACAGTGCACGGATGATGTGTTGCAGAGCTGTGCATGTGAAAGCTGTATAATTTTGTTAACCAGTGTCACCCCAATAAATCCAATAAAAAGGAAAAAATTTTAAAAAATCTTCCCCTTTAAAACATAAATAAATAAATCTTATGTCACGTGGATGCGAGTTGTATTAGCTATTCTCATAAAGAATACTTTGACACTATTTGTCAGTAGATAATTTACAGTGTTAACAATGAGTAAATGTAAATATATATATTTTTTAAGAAATAAAAATATTCAGACTTGTAAGAAATTGCTAAGAATATAAATTTAACCCACAGAGTATTCTTTCTGATGACTGTGTGGGCTTCTAGAGAAAATGTTTGTTAATCTATTACGACACCATCCATATGTGGTGTCGTAATAGATTAACAACCATTTTCCTTCCCTCTTAGTCAGCTGGGACACTGAATGCTCTCTGAAATCCGCAGCCCTGTTTTTAGCCCCAGACAACACAACGTTGCTCCAGTATAAACGCAGAGGTCAGCAAAGGAAATCAGGCTCTCTTTCAGGATAACTGAATGGTTCAAAGTGTTGCGGCAGGCCTGAAATGTGTTGGTTTACCCAGGAGAGGACACTCCTGTCCGCAAGCAGCCCCACTGCACTCTGTACCTTCCCTGACACAACATCTCCCTCTTGGTGGATCAGTTTATTACATCATGTCCTTCCTACTACCAGGGCCCAGTGCAGGCCACCCTAAAAATATCCCACGACGGCATATCTATTACTTTGAATTAAGGTTATTTGACAAGCAGCCAATGCAAGAAGGGCACATTGACCCCCCCGCCTTCGCTCCCTGAGTGCAGGAAATAAATCTCCCCTGTGACAGGTGCCCTCCTTGCTCCAGGGAGGTGAGAGAGACACCCTTATCCCGTGAGTTAAGGAATTCAGGACCAAAAGCGGTATCAACAAAACTTGTTATTTCTTCACTAATTTACTGGCCAAGCCCAAACTTTGTTTAGATTTTCCACTAATGAATACAAAAATTGAAGTTTCTTTGTCCTGTCAATTCTTCACAAATGTACTGTTTCTTTGTCTAAAGGTATAAAAAGCTGGCTGGGTCATCATTTCTCAGAGTGTCATTTCTGATCTCTCATACTAAAACGTATTAAATTGCTTTTTCTTCTGTTAATCTGGTCTTAGGTCCATTTTATTATTAGTCCAGCCATAAGAACTCCAGAGGGGTAAAGGGGGAATTCTCCCTCCTCAACACTACTTTGTGCTTTTGTACTGTAACGCAATATAGTCAAAGTTCATCTTCCATTCTCCCAGAACCCAGTAACACCTAGACATAGTATTCCAAAATATTGGTTAATAAGTTAATACATGGAAGAATAAATGAATGCATATATGAACCATGCATCTCACTGGTTCGTTCCTGTGTCAGTTACACAGAAATCAAGTTAGTATATTTATTTTTCACTTGTTTATCACTCAACAATTGTTTCAACTGAAAATCTTCTATGTATTCAGCCCTGTGCTGAATGGTCAAAATGAATAGCCCCTATTCCTAGCAGCTAAGAACATAGTGAGATGTCAACACAAGCAATTCTACGGATTTAAGTGCACAAACACACAAGTTGATAAATATGTTAGGAACATCCATTTAGTTGAGAAATAAACACTAAACCAATAGTTAACATGAGCTACTAATGTTAACCACTAATGTTAACATGAACCACTAATAAACAGAGATAAAGAGCATGCGAAGGCTATGAATGAGAGTGATGCTTATATCTCATGTGTGGCCACCACTAGGGTGACAGAAGTGTTTACACGTCGCAATCCAGGGAGGGGTGGACTTGTGTAACACCAATGACTCACTGGTCCAAAGGTTAGCAACCAGACCCCCAGCTAGGTCTGAAGTCGGTGCTGCAGGGACTTTAGTCATCTCTCTTCTCTTACCCTTGTTACACTACCAAAGGAGAATACAACAGTCTCTGGTTGTCAAATATTAGATTGTTTTGTTTTTTAAATAGAGAATGCATGACCTAGCTTATCCAATCGAGGAAAAATTAGAAAGTGGACAGAAACCTGAAGATCTGACTTTTCAGGCCCATAGAGGATGAGACAGGAGTCTAAGCTCTGCCTGTGTTTCAGCCCTTTGATGTCTGCCCTTGATACTCTCTAAAGGACACCATATTTTTCTTACTTCTTAAAATGGAATATATGGAAACCAAAATAACACATACAGACCTACCAATGAAATAAAAGGTGGGGCTGTGGCTAGAAGAAAATTCTGAGTATAGAAGCAAAGCCTCAGAGAAGGCTTGAAGAAGCTATGGGTTATTTAGACTACGTGTTCTGGACAACCAGGTCCCCAAAAAATGCAGAGGGCATAGCAATAAAATGAAAAGAAACCAAAGAAATTGGGTTGCCTGGGAACACACCTTAAGAAAATTTAAATTTGGTTAAATCCCTGACCCATCTTTAGTATAATATTCTTAGATGATCTTAAAAGTATTCATACTTCATAGAAGGAGGACAATGATACTTTTTAACAGTACTCTAAGTCAGATTCTTTCTCTTACTCCAACCAAAAGGAGGGGAAAGGAGCCTCTTCTGAATAAACATATTAGAGACTGGAATATACATACTCATCCTTGTCCACCTTTTCCCGAAGCTTCTTCAGTTGTTTATTTTGGATTAACTTCAAATTTTGAATTATATTCTCAAAGTATTCATCTTCCTTGTAGTTCAACTATATTATATAAAAGGTTTGGGGAAAAACATTAATACCGGTATCTTCAAAACATTTGCTAAAAAAATAGATGATTTTTTTCAAATTCTGTTAATAAAGTTAACAGAGAGCAATAAAATTTGCCAAAGAAGAATTTAGTTCTAATCAGACTAGTTCTCTATAACAGGTCACTGCTGCTCTAGCCGAACGACCACTTCAGTCTATTCTTTTGTAATTAATCAGATAAAACCAAGTGTCAGGCAAGCCTTACTATATTGATCTTACCATATATTAATCTTTACACGCCAGATGGGATAATAGCATATTCTTAGAGTATCTACTATACACCAGGCAATATTCTAAGAATTTTAAATATAGGTAACACCCTTTTAATCCTCTTAATAATCTTATAAAAATAGGTTGCTATCCACCACTTAAAAGTTGTAGAAACTGAGGCACAGACAAGTGCACTTGCCCAAGTTACTGAGTGTAGGAGTGGGTATTTGAACCATTGAGTCTGACTTTGATTCTATGATCACAGTAAGTTACTGAGTGGTGGAGCCAGGATTTGAACTTGCAAAGCTCAGCTTTGAGTCCATGGTCTTAGTCACTGGGCTCCTGCTATGAGGGCCCGCCAGCACTCACATGCTGCAGCCAGCTCATTTAAAAGACACAGCCAAGCATTTCTGCAAATAGCAAAGGAAGAGAGGGCACTGTGGCTTGCAAGCCCCCATGTGAGGCTAGTAGTCGGTGGATTAGGAATCACTGTCATCTCTGATTTGCATAGCAATTACCTTGTCATCACCCGAGTTTCAAGGAGTTGTGGTGACCACAGGTTAGCAACGAGACCCTCAGCTAGGTCTGAAATCAGTTCTGCAGTGACTTTAGTCATCTCTCTTCCCTTACCCTTGTTACACGACCAAAGGAGAATACAATAGTCTCCGGTTCTCAAGTATTAGTATTTTTTGTTTCCTTTTTAAATAGAGAATGCATGACGTAGCCTTTCCAGTGGAGGAAAAATTAGAAAGTGGACAGAAACCTGAAGATCTGACTTTTCAGGCCCATAGAGGATGAGACAAGGAGTCGGAGCTCCGCCTGTGGTTCGACCCTTTGAAGTCTGCCCTTGATACTCTTTAAAGGACCCCAGGTTTTTCTTACTTCTTAAAGTGAAATATATGGAAACCAAAAAGCAGATACAAACCAGGCCAATGGAACAAAAGGCTAAAACTAAAACAAACATATATCTGTCTTCAGTGTTAAAGGCTTTATATAATATTTAAAACCTATGGTTTTGGTTACTTTACACAATTGCTGCCACTCCAAAGCTAGAAATGACACTGCTCCCAGCCCCAGGTGACATTAGCCCAGATTCTTCATACAGACTTACCTCCTGATACTCTTTATTCAGTTTGTTATCATCTGAGATAATGTCATCAGGATAGCCGATTCTTTCTTTAATGGCTAAGGCCTATGAAAATTATAGTATTGGATGTTAGGAAGATTGCATAACTTTTAAATGCAAACATTGTAATTTGCCCATGAATACCAACGGAATAACTTGATCTCATACTGTTTACAAAGGAGAGTATCTGACAACACGAAGAGATCTTTGAAGTGGCTTCTTCCTGGGGCTCAAAAGAAACAAAAAATTGGGTCTGAAATTTAGCTTCTAATGCCCCATCCTCATAGGCTACAGCTTTCCAAGAAAACCAAAGTGAAATTTGACAATTCAATATGCCACAGGTATTGTACTTTCATGAACTTTTTCTCTGAAAGGCTTTTTCTTCAATTCACAGGAGGGTTAATATTTAGAGCTTCCATTCTTGCAGCTTATAATTATCTTTCCACTTTACTGATTTGGCTGAGAAAATGGATATGGGCTTAGATCCATTCTGTGTTAATATTCTTTCTGAATATTGATTCGTGGAGTTTTTATGTTCTCCTTTGTTCTCCAAAGTTGTATACCTATTTTCTCAAAGTTAAATGAGTGACATTAATTACTCAAGTGAAAAGCACGAGATTTTCTTGTTATGCCAGTTCATATTTACCACTTGCTAATTGCCATTTATGATTTTATGTTTATTATTTTAAAATCATTCCCTTATTTTTTATGATTACCACTGGTTTACTAACTGCTCTTTCTACTTTTTTATTTTCTCAAAGATACTTGACTTTTGATTCTATCATTTCACATTGCTCTTAAATAACTTAATTAATTAATTTTTTTTCTGGAGAATTAGACCATCAAATAGATGGGGTTTTGTTACAGATCTGTTTCGCTGGCCCAGGACTTCCTCAGTGGCTGGGACAGGATGTGTGTCACCAAGTCAGTTAGGCCAACCGAATTTCCTTACAGGTTTCCACACCATCAGCTCCTTACAGTTTAGCCCCTTGTCATTAGCACTTCATTTTCTAGAAGGCATTTCCCCAAAGTGTGTTCTGAGAGACACACACTTGACTGAAACAAAAGTTACTACATAAAAAGGATCTACTTTGGGTAAATACTGTGATGATAACATTAAGCAGGACTTCTGGGAGTCAAAATTAGGTTATTTTAAGTGTCCAAAAGGAAGAATTAATTTGTTCATTTATTCATTCAATACATGTTCCAGGGTTTATGATAAGCCAGGTACTTTGTAAAGGGTTGAGGTTTCAATGTTAGGCAAAAATCCCTCCCCGCTCCCCCCAGAGAGCTTACTGTAAAGATCAATGATAAGGAATAAAATGAGAATTAACTCTCAAGTGTGAGGTATAGTGTCATAAAATCACACCCTAGGAGCCTAGGAGCACATAACCTAGACTAGGATGGGATCAGGAAAGCCTTCCTGCAGGAAGTGTTTCCTAAATTCTTTAAGCATAGAACTCTCTTTTGTGGAACAACTTGGCAGGTCCGGAGTTTTGTGATGCCACCTTGGGAAATGATGATGCCAAACAATGCAACTGGCTCCATCAAACAGAAACCACGTCACGGATAGCTAGATCATGAACACAGCAAATACAGACTAAATTTCCAAGGACTTTGTCAGAATGATGAAAATATAGGGGGGCTGAAATTCTAGACCTAATGTACCCAGGGCTCTGAAGCTGAAAATGATAGTCCTTCCATGTGATTTATTCCTGAAAGGGAACTAGACTACAGCTTTGATTTTCTTACTATAATAGGTTTCTGAACTCCTGTTATCAGTTCAAAAAAATGGTCTGTTCTTCCTGTCACCTTAACTATGAGAAATAATAAGGTTGCATGTGAATACGGCTCATAAAGCACGTATAGTTTTCACTGGACAAGTTGTTCCTTCTAGTTTTACACTGTTATCAAGACAAATGATCATAGTAAATTTAAACTTAAAATTTCCTTAGAAACCTCACCTTTCTTCTTATGCAAGATATTACAAGTCCCAACAAAAGGGACTCCAGATCACCTTATAAAACTCAAATATTGCAAATATTACATTTACTTAAACAAAAATATAGTATTTTTTATCCCTACATCATATAAAAAGCTAGATGGGGTATGCCTTTAAAAATTTAGCTAGAAATTTGCATTAAAAATTAAGCACATATTTTTGACATTGTTGGAGGCCTTTCAGTTATCTTTCATAAAAGCAGGACCACTATGAACCATTGATAGTATCATTTCATTTTTCACTTGTTCACATAAGACTTTTCTCTCCTGTTTTCTGAAGACTTTCTTTAACAAAAAGGGAAAGTTGGAGGTCTTTCAAAGTTTTGAGCTGAACATGGAGAGCAGGAGCTTGGTTGCAAAGAAAAAATAAAAAGTAAAAATCATAGAAAAAATCTCTATCCATGAAAACTGTTCTTGGTGACACTATATTCTGAAGGAACTTGCTTTTATTTTGTGTAATTCTTTTTTTATCACTGCCTTTGATAGATTTTTATTAAAAATTTTATGGAATTCTTGATTATATTTTTCTTGAATTTTCTTAAAGTTGACATTTCTTTATAAAGAAATTTTTTTCTTTGCTGGTTAGCTCTGTTGTGCTTTTTACCTTTTCTTCAGCTTTTTTTTTTGTCTCAGCATCCATCCAGGTGAGATCATCTAACGTCTGAATGAAAACTTCCCGGATCTGTGCGATCAAATCCTCAACCTCAAACCGAAAGAATGGAAGGCAAATTTAGGCCATTCATCAATCTTTTGCAGCACAAATTTTTTAAAAAATAGAGCTATAATCTGTCTTTATGTGACTCAATAATATATTAATAAATGTAAATATATAGACAAACTATGACCTGAACAAATGGATATATGTGGATAATTATGTTTTTAAAGCAACATTGCTATTATCAATACATATGATTAAATAGGTCTTAATATATACATTAATAAAAAATAATGTTTAGAAGGTAATGATTTGCATTATCATAAAAGAAGAACATAAAATATTAGCTGCCATTACCATGTGTAGTTTAGTAAAACATGAAGTAGCATTTCAATAGGGTCACCATCCCTTCAACTTCCATTGTTTTCATTTCAATAACAATGAAAAATGGAGTACATTTTTTACACTTCCAGGAAATGTGGGTTTACTTTTTAGGTTTTTAAAAAAACTCTAACTCAACGGGGGCAAAAATAGGGACAACTGTAACTGAACAATAATATAAAAAAGAAAACACTAATTCTCATTTAATTTTGCTAACTGAAGAGTTTATACATGACTATGCCACTAGAACATGTGACTATTTCCATAATCTACTCCTTCTAGACAAAGGATAGCTGGCTGTGGACAAAACAACATCAGGGTCAGAAGACCCTCAGGAGAGGAATAATGAGATTTACTGTGAAACAATGGCAAATTATGATTCAGAAGTTCCCTGGCAATTAATAAAGTGTTGGCCAACTTATGGACAAGTGGAACTGGCCATCAGTGAAAACAAACAACTGGTAATGTATGGGGCTGAAAACATTACCACATGTTTACTCTCTCCAGCAAATGCTGCATTTACATAAAGCCTTCCCACAGCATTTTCCATGTTCCCATTGACGTAGTTTGCACAGCGTCTCCAGGTCGCTGTTTCTGATGTGGTGCCATAAAGGGCCTATGGGAGAGAGAAAGGAAATGGTTTGGTCAGGATCAAGACGGCTGGAGCACGGCGAGAGCACAGATTTCTCAGGACTCTATTCTGCATGTCTCCTAAGTTCTTGCAATATTCATTGCTTCTCCTCACAAGGCAGGTTCTTGCTTATGGCAGAATGCAATCTGATTGGATTGTTTACTTACATGAGATCTGAAAATAGAGTATATTTTCAGTATCTGTCCCCATAGAACTTTTGGTTACTACACGTTAATATCCTTCTAGACAGCTTCAGAAAAAAGCAACAACAAAAATACTCCTTCGAAACAAACAAAAAATAACACTGCTGCCACTGCATAATCATAAGTGTGAGCTGATGTTCGATAAACACATCGGGGGAGAAATCTGTCATACAAAAAAAAAAAAACAAAACTCGTTCTTGTTTTTTTAATGTTTTAGCTGAACTTCCAGTACTTAGAAGAACTTACTGTGTATAAATTAAATACCATTAAGGGAACTGACTAAGGTAAGGGAGATTTAGCAAAACACCATTTTTACGTTGTTTAATCTTAAAAAATGTGTCTATATTTTTTAAAGGGTAGAAACAAGAAAATTTCAACCAATCGGAGAGTTATTTCCTTTCCGTGACACCATCCAGTACTGGACACCAACTGTTTGCTAGACTTTCTCCTCGCCCAATCCCTTCTGCCCTCACCCCTCACAACAGGACTGAGGTAATGATTGGTTAAATGACTGAGGTAATGATTGTTTAAATGTAGGCACAGCCTAATGAAAGGCGTTGAGGTTGTCTCCAGGTAGGTGTGTTCTCAGGGCATTGTCCACATCAGTGTAGTCCATCTGTGTGTGTATCTAGTGTGCTACAAACACCTAAAAATTAGAGTTAACAGATATCTTTGTGATTATTTTTTAACACATGAAAGAAACCAAGCCAGTATGTTTCATGAAATGCTCACATAACGAAATGCGTATCCTTTCAGGGAATTTCAATCATGGTGCCACAGTAGACAAACATAGGATGGCAAAACCCACAAAAACTGGCTTTTCTAGACATCATAGCCTAAACAGGAACAAAACAATCAACATTTGGCATTTTGTCTTTTGGCAAAGTCTCCACATTCTAGCAGTGTACATGGCACCTTCATAACCATGTACCTGTTTATGTTTTAAGTCTTAAGAAAAGAGAGATTGTTTCTTCACCTTACGGAAAGCATTTCTGGACTCCTTGTAGGTTCTGCTGAGGCTGCTTACAAGATCCATTATGAACCGCCAGGACATTAAATTTTGAAGATCTCTGTATAAAAAAACCCACCACCCAGCAACAGAAAAGATGAGGCTGCAAAGCTTCTAAAGAGTGATTTAAATGTAAACTCTGAGGACACAGGCACTCTGATACACCTACCTGGCAGAATATTTGGTAAGAATGAGCTTAAGTTTGGTTAAATATTCTGGAGCATAAACAACCACTTCTTCCTCATTTGCAATATTAATATTCACAGTTGACATAATTTCATTTGTGAAATTTGACCAGCTGAATGGCTGGAAAAAAGCAGGCACAAAACATTCAGTAATTATGAATTTCTCTTCTTGATTCCAACACTCAATTATGGTTAGGGGTCAGACACGGTTAGGGTGTCAACTGCATCACAATATCATTATCACAATTGTCGGTCGGATACTTGTTTGGGATTTTTCCCTTGCTTGTTTCATTTGGTTTGGAATAAAAATTAGTTCTGCAACATGATTATTTTCATAACAGAATTAAACCAATCATTTAAGAACAAAGGCAAAGCCTCTAAGCTAGAAATTGGGCTCGATGTTAGCTACTTGGTCTAATCAATATTTTTTTCTAAAAAAAAGAAAAATTTAGCTTTAAAAATAAAACTTCCTTGGTTTATGCAAAAATTTAAGTGGGTATGAAGAGTTTATCTTTTACAAGTGGATGTTCATAAACAACCACTCAAACAATGATGCTTCTCGGTGGCTACCCCGCCGGGAATGAAAGCACATTACAGCCGCAGCAGAGGTGCAGGGCGTCACATCCAACAGAGCCATCAGGGAGGGGCCGGTGAAGCCAAGCAAAACACTGCCAACACGGGGTGTGTGGACGTGCAACCTCCACAGCTCAGAAGCTAGGTTCGGAGCCGCCAAAAGTGGGAATCTGGCCTTTTTAAAATGGAGTTTGTAGATTTTCCCATGGTTGCTGCTTTATTTCTCGATGGTGTGCCCCAACTGTTACTCAAGTACACATGAGTAGTCCTCAAAAGAGATAATTACATACTAGCTAATGAATTACAACTAAGCAAAAAGATGTCAATTTCTGTTTATAAATGGAATCTATAAGACAGTTCTCTTACTTCTTGCATTCTATTTCTCCATTATGGCTCTGAACACCTCCATGGATGCCTTGATGAGAACATAGCAAGTTCTGTGAATAAGTTAGTATTTTTAGGAGTTAAAAGGGACTTGAGTGCATTTATTATCTGCCTATCCAACTCTGATGGCTATATAATAGTCTTTCAAAAGGATTTTCAGTTTTAATATTTTCCAAACCCTTTTCTATGATCCTTCCCACCATTATTGCAGAGTTGGTTTTAAAGGACATTTACCTTTAAAATTCCCTCTAACTACATATAAATATAACAGTTTCAACTCTTTTTTTTTTTAGGTCCTATTGTGAAGTTAAACGGTTGGTATGATCTAAATTCATTTGATATTCAATTTTTGCAGTAAATAAGAAATCATTTTAACATTTTGTTGTTATGTTTTAGAAATGGCACAATGAGAGAGTACGTAAAACTTGCTACTTACCTTCCCATCGATCTCTAGTGAAAAGTTATTTTGGATCTGGGCTAAGGTCATTTTGTTATAAAGAAGCATTGGGTCATTTCGATTTTCAGGTTGATCTGTAGCCTGTGGATTTAATTTTTGTTAATTAGTTTAGAACTAAGAATTCTTTAGGAAAATTCAACCATATCTGAGGAAAAAAGAAATATGAGACAGTTAAATATACTTTAAGGTCTGTGCTTGTTTTGTAATTTATTTTGTCATATCAAAAAAGAATTGAAATTTAAAATATTTTAAGTATATTAAGTAACAATTATCAAGATTTGGCTGCAGTGTTGTATATAAAATTTCTCAAAATCTTTTTATATTTTTGAAAATGACCAAACCACATAAGCCATATTTGTAGGCCTGCTTCCTTCAATGGTTGAGGGACAGCCCAGTTGTGCCTGTTTCATATTGTAATAACTTTTTTGAATATAGTCACCTCCAATTTATTGCTCAAATCCTGTCTCCCACCATTCACCACTACCATTCAGTATCCCATTTAAAATTCAGACAGAAAAGAGAAAAAAAACCCACAATGCTTCTGCAAGAATTTAAAGCAAATAAAATAGAAAAATCTCCTAGTTAGGTTGCAAGTTATTGAGAAGAGCGTTAGTACCATGTACTGTGACTGTCCTGATGTCCTGCCTAACCAGTTCAGTGCTCGATGCTTAACTGGATCCAGTTTTGTTTTATTTTTTTCATGAATAAAAAGAAAAAAATTGCAGTAGCAACTTCCCAACTAGTGGCCAAAATGAGTAAAAGCAATTTTCAGTGAGAAGAGACAAAAGGTCAGAGTTTAAAATGGGAATTGTTTTTCAGTGACAATTGCTCCAGTTTCTCCTTTACGTCATTTATTTATGCCTTTACTTAAAAAATTACTTATTGAACGTCTCCTCCATGCAACAATAAGCTGGACACTGTTAGAGATATGTAGGTGATTCAAAGATGACTAAGGTAGCAGCTCAATCTCAGTCTAAAAGAGACAAAATATGGGCACAAATAATTCTGAGATACAACTACTGGAAAGCTGAGGATGATCGAAGGAGAACATGGTCTGGGAAGGTGCAAGTGGTAAAAATCCAGGACAATAAACTGTTCTCCTCTAATAATTCTGTTTTCCACACAGAGCCACATGTAACCCATCAAACTTCCATTCATCCCACTGCAACTGCCAGCAAAGCCTGGTTCTGACTGGAGATTTTTGGTTTCATTAGTCCTAGGAAAGCTAAAATTATCTTTAAAAATGTTCAGTCTTCAAGATTCTGATGGCGGTGGCAAACAGATGGAGTTTAGGAGTACGGGTTGTTATTTGCGATATCAGAGAGAGCTCTGTGGGGCTAGGCCAAAATTGAACATGGGCTTAATCAATAACCTGGATGCTGATTCAACAGAGCTTCTCACTTGAGGCTATAGACCCATTCAGACAAGAGAACGCAGACTCAGACTCTAAGAGTTCATGTGGAGCTAGAGGCAATTCATGAATATCCCCTTCGGGCTCTGCTGATGGACTCTTCCTATAAGACCCCCCCTGAGCTGAGCCACAGGCAGACTGAACTCAGTGATATCACAGTCATGTGATCACGTTCAGGAGCTAATACTTCTCAGCAAAGGGACAGAGATAATCTCTGTAATCACTATAAACTTCTGTTTAAAAAAGTAAAATTGCAACTATCAAGACAAAAACAGCTTTGAAGAACAGTTTTGCAATCAAGTATATCCTGAGTCTCAAGGACATCACAACCAACAGGTTGTAGCTAGAATTATGATGTAATCCACTTATAATAGGTAATTATTATCTATTAATCAACTGTATCTAGCTTAATATTTATTAAGTTTAATATATCTCTCGAATGTCAGGGACCCAATTTATTATAAAATGCTACAGTTCCAAAGGTTCTCTTAAAGTTAATAATCCTTTACTAAGTTAGGCATTTTTATCACTTGGTCAAGGAGTTGCACCTTTTACTTAAAATATGAGAGAAAAAGGAAAGAAGAAGTGGTTGACATTATTCAGTGTATCAGAGATAATGTGTTTTACATTGGCAATTTCTTTCTCCAATTCCATAACTTTATTCATTTCCAGGGAAAGCTGGTTTTCATCTACAGGCAGTCCTCTCTCCTGACGAATCAATTTGGCCACAGAAATCATAAAATCCACATAAGCTGTACAAGCCTGGAAGAAATAAGTAACAGTAAATTGCTGGCAAGCCTTCTAAATATTCATCACAGGGCTTTAACTTAAAATTTTATTTTCAATTCAATATTAATTTCTGCTAACAGGTAAAGCACAATAAAGTAGATATCTTTTCCTAAATCCTAAAAGAAATGATCTACATGGATTCTTAGAAAGTCAATGTGTCTGAATTAAAGAACAATAAGGCATCACTTTGAAAGTACTAAGTGATTCATAACCGTTTGGTTATGAATATTTTGTAATTTTCAACTTTTAGTCAAGTTATTTTAAATTGTCTTAGTAAGACTTCAGTTATAAAATACTTGACAAACATTAACCTAGTATTTTTCTTAAATAGTAATTTATTCCTTTACCAAATTTCCTTTTCTTAGCCTTTCTCTGCATATAAATGCATATATATATATATACACATATATTTCTCTGTACACACACACTCATGACGAGATGGCCACAAACTCACATTAATATTACCAGGACCCTTTATATTTGTTTCCTCTGGCCAACCAGGATTCTTTTTTTAAATGAGACTACATTCTTATGAGCTTCTGCAAAACAAACCTGTGGCCTTTAGTTAATTCCATAGTTGGCTCCCATTACTATAACATTTCTGAGATACCATAGATTTGGATATCAGCTTTCTTCTAAGACTCCCAAGTTTTTCCACTTTATCATCCAATACATTTTAACTTTGTGAAGGTAAGCGGTAAACAAGCCATGTTATCACACTTTGTACAGAATACATAAATGCCTTATTTAAGTTCAGGGTGGCATCGTCTCCAGGAAACTGAGTGCCACTTTCATAATTTGAACCCATTGTCATTTGGCCATTATTATATATCAACAATTATGGTAAATCATGATCCCACCTCATTAAAATTTACTCAAAACTCAAGTTCCCAGCACCAGCTTGATGACAGACAACATGATTACAGGAGCTATGCCACACACGTCTGGGACCGACAGGCATGTCTGTGCTTCTAGGATCTGGTTGCGGGGTCAATGCGAAGAAAGGCTGTCCAGTGCTTAACGCTTTCACAGCCGCAAGAGAGTTTTATTGCTCTTTCAATCGATTATCAGCAATAGGGGTATGCTACATTCACTGAATTTTGTACTCGCAGTGAATGTAGCATACCCCTATTGCTCTGAATTTACAGTAACTCATTAAAGGGATTAAACAAACATAAAACTCCTAAGGAAATGAAAATGTTTTATCAAGCAAGAACAGCAAAATGTACAGAGTTATTACCAATTTGAAAATCCAGAGGACACCTTTATGTAAGGTTTGGATACTGGTATTCCCTGACCTTTACTAAACACTAATAAACAATTTCCAGGGGAGAGGGCTCCTCCCTGTTCTGTGGATACTCTGTGATGCAGGGGCTGTCTAGCTAGCATCTCTATTTATGGAGTTGAGGCCCAATAAAACAAACTATTTTTCAGCCGTGAGTCTGTATTAAAACCTAATCACTAAGGTACAGGATAATAGAATGTTTTTATGTGTATTCATGTCAACTCTATTCTTTTTCTACTCAAAGGTAATCAGAATTCTTGTTCACTTTGAAGTAAACAATTATGTCTGAGTTTATACCTCATGAGACCAACTATTCCAAAATATAAGCATGCAGTGTTTTTGAATTAACCTTTTCCTACTCAAAGGTAATCAGAATTCTCGTTTCACTTTGAAATAAACAAATATGTCTGAGTTCATACTTCACGGGACCAACTATTCCAAAATATAAGCATACAGTGTTTTTGAATTAACTACTTCAAATCATATAAATTCATCTACATTCATCAGGGGATTGTGACTGACTATGAAGAAAATGGTAATTTGAATTTTTCAATATCAACCTACTGAGTTTTTTTTTTACTCTATAAGGGATGCTTTTTGTGAATCATATTGTTTTCTTAAACAATAACAAGAATCAAGAATGCTCTCTTGCACTTTGCTGATTCTGCAAACTGATTCTACTCCAATATCTTCATCCTTATAGATGTATCTAAAGACTATGGAACCTGGCATAAGGTACGCACAGATGATGCATGATGCTTCTGGTCTGCTGTACTGGTCAAGTTTCCCAGAAAACCGGAAGCACTAGCTTCTGGGATGCTTGGATATTTAATACAGCTACTTGGAATACACTGCTTCCTTTAATGAGCTTCATTACCTGGCAAGTATTCCAATGTGACTGATTAAATCATGTCTTAATATCTTGATTATCTTCCCCAGCTTCCAAATTTATATAGCAGCTGTCAGAACACACAGGCTTACTGCTGCTTTTAAATCCTTTCTACAAGATATGATTCAACTTTAAGGTTTTAACTTTCATCCTTGAGCCAGTTCTAAATGTATAAAATGCCAAATGACTGTAATTGTCATAATTTGGGGAAAAACTAATCAACACATATTTTAACATTTAAATAGTACATTGGCAGAGTATTTTTAAAATTGAAATTCAGTTTTGTGTTTGTGCGTGTGTGTGTAAGACAGCAATTAGTCATTAGGACTAGTGCCAGATTCAGCCCTCTTCTTTGAATCGTAACATGACTTAGTTCAAGCCTTGACACAGAGAATCCTGTGTAAAAGAAACCCACCTGAATATCTATCTAGCCCTTCCTTTAAAAATAAAACATTGTAAATCCCAGTGCTTATACCAGCAGGTTCAGAGATGACAATAGTTGGGTAAAATCTGTAATAGCAGTTTTGTGAGTTTTTAAATGACACAGTATCAGTGAGGTGATATTTAGCAACATCCAACACCAGGAATTATTACTCTAATTAGAACTATCTTCATTTTGCAGGACCAAGCAATGATATGTGTTCATTAGTCCTGTTGAGAAACTGTCTCCTCCAGCTTGTGTACAAAAGCTGATATTTGTTGGAGCTGCCAAAGAGGAAGGAGGCAATGCCATTTGACTCTTGTCCTTCAAACTTCAGATTCTTTGTTAACATAACAGCAAGACCCAGGGAAGAACAGAGAGCCCCCCATCAGATTGGCTAATATTTAGGTACCCTATTGTGCCACAACCTGTGGGCCAGGATTTTCACTTCCGAAGATTCTACTCCAGGACACCCAGCTCTTAGCAATTTTTTGCCTTCCCCTTTTCAAGGAGAAAAGTGACATAATATGAAGCATGATGTGACTGAGAAGTTCCGGAACTCTACTATTCCTAGCCACTGATGCTGGGGGACATTTAGTAGCGTTACACAAGAAGTTTTCTAGAGGAATACACAGAGGACACACAGATGGAGAAACAGAAGTAAAAAGGATCCACTGGACTGTCATAGGGACTGTTTGGAGAACCTGAAGATTTGTTAGAAATTATTGTTTAACTTCTAAGGTTTGTTGCCTGTGTTTCGGAAGCTGCACGTAGTTCTTTACAAACTTCGTTGAGTCAATCTCAAAAAATTCCCTTGTCATAGTCACTAAGCCCCAAGTTAAAAAGCTCCTTTATGTTTTGTTCACACAAATACCTGGCCTGGGTGAAACCTCCTCACTTTTAGTCACCTGGTTCCCAGAAAGGACAGAATGAGGTCAGTAGCTGCCCCTGTAGGGGGTTTGTTTGCTCAGGTCAACCAAGGAGTCAGAGTGATCTTTTCAAACAAATAAAATGGTATCTAAATTATCTACCTACTCCTACTCCAGTCATTCACCTTGTATTATAGTACCTTGTTTTATTCCCTTCATAAAACTACTATCTCCATTGATCTTATTTCCTTAAATTTACTTGTTCCTTCATTGTCTGTTATTTCCCAGTAGAACCGGAGTCCTGTATGCATGAGGACATTTTCTGCCTTATTTCCCTGATATCCCTATTGCGTAGAAAAGTAACTGTCACACAGTAGAAGCTCAGTGGATATCTGTTCAAGTTTAAAAAATGAAGTTAATTTTTAGGTACGTTAAGAAAGTTTCACTCACTTCCTATGGCATCAGACTATTACTTTCAGCCCAAGCCCAGAGAAGTTTCTTTCAGCTTGTATTTTGGATAAGTGGACAAACAAAATCCTTCCGAGGTGTAACTGAGTCCCAGCTTGTACCTGCTCACCTACAGGGCTGCAACCTCAGCTTGCACACCTTCCTGAGTAGGTCCAGCTTAGAGCACGCTCCTGATCATCTCCTTCCGGTCTCTGATCATCCTGGCCATGTTGCAAGTCTTTTATCCTCACTCCTAAAACATTTTCACTTTCTGTGAGCCCCCAGTTTTTCTAAGAGCTCTACATTTCTTCACGACTCTGCATCTTTCTTGCCTGCCAGTCTCCCCGGCATTATATCCCACAGCTTCTACACTCCAACTCTGGCCTCACCTCCTCAGGCTCTCATCTGTTGGACCACTGGTTTTCTCATGTTTTTTCAGCCCAGAAATGAGCTGCTCAAACAGATATTTTGTTGATGTATACACAAGTAAAACAAATTGCGATGGACTTCCTTGGAGCGTGGATGCGTACATTAGGTATGGCTACACAGAGCTGGTCACTGGCCCACACAAGGTGGTCTTCAGGTTGGGAACCCGCTTCCCTTGCTGATTCTTCCTCCTCAGACAAACGCAGAGCATAAATACAATAGATCTATAACTCAATTATAGTCTAATATTTTGGGTTCCCAACCTACAGGTTTTCCTTGAATGAGGATAAGATAACAGGCCTGATGAGCCAGAGGTTAAAAAAGGGAAGCTTTGAGACCAATTCCAATTCACCCCAATACTGAGTTCAGAGGTTCTTCTAAAAGTGGGTGATTTTTCAAGGAATCTTATTGTCATCATTCCTTTCAGTGAATCAATATATAAATACTGTCTCACAGGAAGTAGTTGACTAGTTTTGTTTTAAAATTTTATAAATGGACTGATTATTTTTTATGGGCAATGTGTATCTTTTATATTATTTTCCTAGCATGGAAATGTATACCCTTGTAAGGGATGGAACTGTTTCAAATCTCACTACTTACATCTTTTAAGGTAGCCGTGTGTCATTAAGTCATCTCCAGATAATCAGAGTACCTTAGAAATCAGGTTTTATCTCTTTAACAAGAGTGACCCAGCATGGAAACTCATCAATGAACCCATTTTGAGATCAGCTCCTCTACCACGACATTTAGGAAGTTGTGCTTATTTCCTGGGAAAGGAAGCCTCACACCACAAGAACCACGCACGTAAATCCAAACTGGTAAGACATGTCAATTTTTTAGTGTGTGCACTTGTACAGTATTCACACAGATGACTTTATGGCCTTCTGCTTAATACATGTATTTGGCCTACACAACACCGAGTTAACTTATAACTTACATTATAAGTCCCTGGAATAAGATGGTGTTTATCTAGTCTTGTTTGGCAACTTGTGTCATGCACATGAGCTGGCTTAATTAATACTTTTAAATGAGATTTGCTCTCAGGTGTGTGTTGAAAGAGCACCATCTGGAAGGAAAGCCAGACTGAAAACCAAGAGACAGAAAAATAGTAAAGTGGGCTACAGTAGCTATTTTTCCTCTATCTTATAACAGAAACCTCTATTTTGTTTTCTATTGGTAGAACTGTCAATCAAGAGATCTCCTTTCCTGGGTCATAAAGATAAGTTGGCCTTACCAACAAGTTCATCAGAGGATGCAGTTTCCTGGACACAGTGATTGTTTGAAGGAAGAGCAGATGCCTTAAATAGGCTAACCAGGGTGCTTCTTAGAAATTGATAAATGTTAGGATGGATAGAGTGTCTTTTTTCTGGATTGTGAAGCTACAAATTGTTATCTTTGATGCCACATGAAGATAGAGTGCTAAAGAAGGAAGCCAACACAAAAGCAAATAGAACCTAGAGAGTGAGAAAGGGTGAGATGACTTGACTGGACCCCTGGGACCACTCATGCCTGGTCTGTCTCTAGAACTTCACAGTTACGTGAAACAAGCAAAAGTGTTTTATTTTCTTCTATAAAATTTGAGCTAATCAGAGTAGGTTTCTACTACTCACAATGAATGTTTCTACCTAGCCCATAAATCTTCTAATCAATGATTTTTAAGCACGTCATTTTACTTCTTTGGGTCTTTGTTTCTTCATTGTAAAATGAGAGGCCGGACTAAATCCTCTAATGTCACATGTAGCTTTTAAAGTCTGTGCATAAGTAAACTTAATTATTAAAGCAAA
This sequence comes from Anoura caudifer, assembly GCA_004027475.1. Classification (NCBI taxonomy): domain Eukaryota; kingdom Metazoa; phylum Chordata; class Mammalia; order Chiroptera; family Phyllostomidae; genus Anoura; species Anoura caudifer. The sequence continues at coordinate 242,892 of PVKU01000210.1, read as the reverse complement.
TACAACTCTGTCATGTAAAAAGTAAGAATATAAATCTTTGGGTTTCTGTTTCCTTAGGACATGTTCCATCTCTTTGAGTGAGAGGTAAAGTACTAAAAACAAAAAGGAACTGAGGTATTTAAGTTTAGAATGATAACCAGGGGAATACAACATGGATTTTTCAAAATATAACATTCAAAACTGCCAGAATAAAAGCACATAATAAGTTTGAAAGGGCTTTTAACAAGAGTAAAGTAGGTTTTGTCTTGAAGGAAGAAGGTGCAATATAGTTGTTGAAAAAATGCATTATTTATTTTCATTATTTAGTGGTGGTGTCATGAAACAAGGTATTTTACCAGGTTATTGCCATATCACAACACAAAAATTCCATTCCTAAGGTACCAGAAGTGAAAAAAATGCTCCTGCAAAGTGGAATGGGCTTTCTTGTTCACAGGGAAGATGATTCCCTGAAGGAGCTGTATACCCCGTAAGGAGGGATCAGAAAGAACCTGGAGAAATGAGTTTAGGGAATGATTTTATCAAAGAGATCCCTGGTGAGGGTGCTTTAAAAAAAAAAAGATTTTATTTACTCATTTTTAGAGGGGGAGGAAGAGATGGAGAGAAACATCAATCAGTTGCCTCCTGCCCCAACTGGGCAACCCAGGTATGTGCTCTGACCAGGAATTGAACTGGCGACCTTTCACTCTGTGGAATGATACCCAACCAACTGAGCCACATCAGTCCGGGCAGATTAAGGTGCTTTTGATCAAAGAGGGGCTGTGACCCTCCCTTATCTCCAGCTCCTGAGGCTTATGTGCAGAGCCGGACTCCACACCACACCAGATCTTCTAAAGATTTAAAATCTTTAGAAGTTTGAAAATCATGGCCTAGAAGGCAGAGAAGCAAGGTTTCTCTAGTCAAAGACAGCACCTTTCTTGGTAAAAATAAAGTTGGTGACCCCATGTTAGTTTTCAAAACATCTCTTGGTTATTTTCAATGAGATAATGTGGACTGCAAAAGTATGAGACTTAATGAATGTAAATATTTCAGGCAAACTGACTTTAGCAGAGATTGAAAAGAATACATGGTTTATAAGATGCTCAGGAAGTATATTCCCTTAGCTATGGATGCACTGGGGCTCACATGGGCTCAAGAATCCAGGTGAGAACTAGAGGGACCCCTAACAAAACTGGGGTCTTCTTTTCTTTTTCTTTCTTCCCTGCCATCTTCCCCTCAACCATTCATCCACTGATTCTACAATATTTATTTGATAATTACTAAGGGCCAGAAACCGAGCTGGGTAATGGGAGAAAAGCAAAGGATAAGTGAGATACAGCACTGCTCCCACCAAGTTTACAGTGTTCTAGAAAAAATATATATATTTACTTAAGAATATATAGAAACCCATACACTATAGGAACATAGAGGTATCTAGTCAAAAGTTCCAAGAGAGGCCTTTAGGAGGAAGCAAAGTTCGAAATTAGATTTAAAGGGTAAGGAGACAAGGAAGAGAACTGGACAGGTGGCACGTGTATGTGTGAAAAGTTCCAGGCAGAGGGAATAGTAGACGTAAAAACTAATAAATGAGACAATCAGTGACGGCTAGCAATACGCTGATACACTGATATTAAGATTTCTTCCTGCTTTTTAACGTCTCTAACACATAACTTCTCCACTAGATGTTATCTTGTCATCCTAAACTTCTCACCATTTTTTTCTGTGAAGCAGTAAAACAGAAAAAAATACTTAAGGTAGTAAGGTAGCTGGCAAACCAGAATAAGCTTTTATTTGAAAGCTGGCTGGGGATGCAGAGGAAAGTACATGAGGAATTTCAGGTGGTAATGACTGGGGGAGAGTAGCGAACATCATGAGGGAAATAAGGAAAAGATTGTAATTTTTTTCCACATCTAAACAAATTCACTCCTTTTACCCCTAATACTCCCCAAGAGAATGGATTTTAAAAGAGGGAAAGGGTACAGAAGTATTCTAGTAATTACTCATTTCCAAGATGACAATTGGATTTTTTCTCATATGCCAATTGCCTTCAACTGGAAGGAGGTTGCTTGGAATTTGGAGCACTGGGTTGAGAAGTATTCTGTGGTCCGAGGTCAGCAGGAAACAGTGTGATGACCAAATAGCCATAGTTATGGGACGCCGTCATGGCAGCAGGTGCTGTGTGTTTGCTAGTCTAATCCAGATCATCAGATGGCATGTATTTTGACTGATAACAACTTCCAAGGTTGTAAGTGCTTCTGAGTCCTCTAAGTCATTTTCTCATCTAAAAAACTCTACTCGTATGAAGTACTACTCTTATGAAGGTGGAAAGATGTAATGGAAGGAGCAATAAACAAGTTCTACCTGGGGTTCTATTACTGTTTTGCTAAGTGTATTGGGACAATAAACTCTGTAAATGCAATATACTACTGATCCTACTTTGTTATTTGACAGCAAATGTGGAATTTTCCTGACCAGGGGATGCCAGCTGTGGCAGAGACTGCTACATGTTGTTGGCATTCAAGCTCCCCTTCTTCTTTTGCTAATAGAACCTTCCACCCCTAAACTGAATTTTAACAAAGCACATACATGACTACCCAGCTTAAGACTACATTTCTCAGCCTCATTAAAATTTAGTTGTGGCCACATGAGAATGTTTTAACCCATGAAATGTGTACAACTTCTTCATCGCTTGCGTAAAAAGAAATGGTTTGTCTGCCAATTTCCCTTTTTTCCCTCCTGCGGCCTCAAATGTGAATAAGGCACTGTTGAACCAACTTTGACCAGTCAGACTCATATAAAATACTATTAAGGTCAAACATCAAAGAAAGCTGTGGTCCTGGTCATTCTCATGGAACAGAGCTTCCTACCTCATCTGAACTTCCTGCCTACCTTTGGACGACAACAGGAAATAGAAATAAACTTCTCTCTTGTTTGAGCTACGGGGTTTTCAGGTCTCTTTGTTACTGAAGCTTAGCCAGGACCCAACTAATTCACAAACTCAAATGCCTGAGGGACCAGGAAGTAAACATAAATCAATGAATCATGGAGACAAAAACCGCTCAAAGCTTTCAAGTGACCCACCTAAAGGAGGCAACACCAGGCAGCTCAGTCTAACTGCTGCCAAGTGGTAATGAGGGCCTGGGGTTCCCCATTCCACCACATTTTCAAGAAATCTGGATTCTCAAGTGAAACCTTCCAACATGTTAAAATATTGGAAACCAAGCCAAATTAAAAAACAAACAAACCAAAAGCTGCAAGTTAAGCAGAAATGCCTTTATGTCAGACTCAAGCTTATGATTACCAATTTGTAACCTGTTCTCAATTATGAGACAGCATGGAATGTAAAATGCTCAAACACACCATCATCTTAACAACAGCTTTCTGGAAAAACAACAACAAATAAGAAAACTTAGCACATCAAACGTGCATACCAACTGCCAGGTATCAGAAATGTGAAAATAAAAAATACATGTTTATTTTGAGGATTGAGAAAATCTGATTTGGTTTTAGGACATAATTTTAAATACGAAAAACATTCCAGGAGATGATGGTGAAAATGCAGTATAATGAGCCCAAATTCCTCAGTCACCCTCAGCTCTGCCATAGGAAGCAGCTGGAAGCTGAGAAAGCCAATAGCTGCAACCCACACAGTAACTAGACTGCGGTGAACTCAAATCCCACACCCGTGTGATGGTGCTGTTGTGACCTTTTATAATGCGTATCTATCTTCATTTCACTATTGTGTAGCCACTTAAAAAAGCTAGCTTGTGCTGAATTCATTCCGTGTTATTTAAATTTAATTATGCAAAATACATACTCAGCATAAACATATTTAGCTAATAATTTTAACTAGGGGCTGACTTCAGTCACACCACTACACTGTGACCCATTAGGATCATCAAAGGTAAACTTAACTGACTTAGGAAGACAACAGTCATAGAACCAACACCTTCCCCAAATATCTAATAATGTATCACATTGCCAAGTTGTCTTCTGTTGTTCCTTCACATCAATAAGCAAGAGCGTGATCGTCAGCCTGAGGAAGGGAAGCCGGGAGGATGGAAAGAAGCACACCCTGCCGACCGTCCAGCAGTCCTGTGGGGCATGACAGCCCTTGGCTAGCGGAGCAGTGGAAAAGTCAGAGGGCGGCTGCAAAGGTTCGTCTGTACCTGATGCTCTAGGTAGTCCTCTGAGAGTCAAATCAGAAGGCTCTGGTGCTGCAGAGTATGATGTGTCTCATACTGGACCATTCCTTAGTCCTCACTGGTATTGCCCTAGACCATGATTAATCTGCTCATTTTTTAAATGATCCAATTTATAGGGGAATAAAGCATTTAAAACTGACTTTTCAAAATGGGTCATAGACAGATACTAAAAATCAAGATACAAATAAAGAATTGCAAGTTTCCTTAAAAATACCTTCGTTCATACTGTTGAGAATATTCATTCTATCAAAGGGAGCTCACTATTGTGTGTGATTTTAAGTATCTGTCCAGAGTGAAGAACATAAAGAACACATATTTGGTCTTAGTCTTTTTCATTAATTATAAGTTTACACCAGATGATTCTGTAATTTTATTTTGTTAGGGTTTTTTTTTACCTCTTTATATATTCCAGTGCATACATAATAGTCTCTGGAGGGGAGGCCAAGTCGAGGCTGGTCAATCTATGAAAAACATAGAAAAGAAGAAAATAAACCAGTTGATACAGAGCAGTTTACAAAACACCAGCATGCCTATCTACTGTGAGCCACGGTCTTATAAAGAGCAAATGCTCTCTTGCTGTTTATAAGGGTAACAATCACACACTGAGTGGACATATAATTAGGAAACGGTTTTCACACTACTTCAAAGTATTAAACTGATGGGTAGTTAGGTAATCTGGGAGACTGTGCCGCAGATATTTGAGAAAAACTAAAGAAAACTTGAACAGGAAATATACTGGGGAGGACTTTAATGCAGAACGGAAGGTGCAGGTGAACAAAACCATGTGAGAATCTAGGACTGAGGAGGTTCTACATTACGCATTTACAAGATACCCCGCTTCCTGAGATTCTATATTATGTAGCTCTGGGGGACATTCTCTTCAACTCACACCCTTAACTGGGATGCAGTAAAAATAAAAGATGGAAAACCTCTGGGGTGAGTATAGAATTTTTGGTGAGTGGAATCTTGCCAGAGATTTTTTTGAGACCCCCTAACCTAGGGGGATAGAGAAGATGCCTCATTGGTTCTCTCCAAAGCTGCTCTGCTCTGGACTTCAGCAGACTCCGCTGCCAGCTGAGCCTGTGAAAGACGAGCCTCAGGTCTGCTCTGAGGTGTCTGGGTCGCTCCACACCCAGAGGGAGCTACCTGGACACGCTCGCAGGCCTGTGAGACTGCTTTTTATGTACACCATGGTAAGAAGGTGGTTACAGGGGAAACTTTTAAAAAAGTTTTTATTTATTTTTAGAAAGAGGGGAAGGGCGGGAGAAAGACAAGGAGAGACACATCGATGTGAAAGGGAAACATGGACTGGTTGCCTCTCGTACATGCCCTGACCGGGGGCTGATTCCTCAGCCCAGACATGTGGTCAGACTGTGAATCAATCAGGTGAACTTTCTCGTTGCTGGATGATGCCCAAACCACACAGCCAAACCGGTTAGGGCTACAGGGGGAACTTTAAAGTCAAATGTCTTTGATGTTCAACTAAACAGTTTGATATAGTCAATCATGGATAAATATTTTTTGGTTTATTACTTAATAATAAAGTATTTCGAGCCCTTAAAGAAAAAAAGAAGATGGGCACAGGGCCAAAGCTGAGCATTTATGGGTTAAAGCGAGAATCCAGCAGGAGGAAGTAGGCCAGGACAAAAGAAACATCGCTCAGAGGACTGGCGTGGGAAAGCCAGAGGTATGTCCACGAGAAGAGCTCTGCTCCTTGTTCAGAAAACACAGTCCCCTCATGATGGTCACGCAGGATGCTGGCGTTTGAGGGCCCAGGGAGAGAAGTTAGGAAGGGAGGAAAGGGTCACTGTAAAAGAGAGCTGGGTTCAATGTTTTTCATAATTTTAAATACCTGACCATGAAGATTTACGCGATAGTGACGTAAATGTGATTCTGTGACCTGCAACTTTTGGTTTAGTTTCTTTTACAGGAGAGTGAATAAAAGCTTTATACATTTTTTAGTCTGTTCCAAACACACTCCTTAAGTATAAATCTTGTTTTAGGTGACACCTTAGATAAACCTAAATGAATGGCTTACGTTAAAAAAAAAATCTGACAAAGCCATTTGAAAAGAATGGCATCTTATTTACCTTAATTGAGAAAAAAAGTACAGACATTCTTTAGCAAGAACCAAAACTGTGTTCAAAAATCTCTTCTCTGTGTTCTCTTTGGAAGCAATTAGGAATTTGTGGTTTCCAGACTGCCTTACTATGTAAACCAGCCCACCCTCCTTTCAGGAACATACAGAGAAATCAGGCATTTTTTCTAAATAGAAGGGGCCTGATGTCTTTCACTTCTTATTTGTTTTATGAAAGGAGAGGTATCTAAAATAAATGAACCATAAAGGAGAGATGAATGCCTAAAATACAGCATTAAGAATATATTTTCGAAATTGAGAATCTAGATAGCAGGGACAGAGCATTAATTTATTGCCGTCTTGCCCATGTAATTCAAATGAAAATGGGCATTATTTCTCAATATCAACAACAACAATGTGTGTGGAAGTTTCATTACAATTTAAAGGTAACTTTGGCAGACAGCCACAGAAACTTACGTGAATTATATGGTTCACAGAGTTCTTATCATCAGTGCCAACAAAAAAATTAATAATGACTTTTTTCCCATATTTAGAATTCAGTTGTGCAATAGCTTTCTCAGCTGTCCAAGAAGTACCTAAAGCAATGAAAGGTAAAGTACATCTTTAGAAGCTTTAGTGCATAATATGATACCATAATATAATAATATAGATTTTATTGGAAATTATTATTTTTTTTTAAAGAAGGAAAACTGCCTTACCCTGTGTTTGCTCCCAGTTTTCCGTGGCTACTGGCCAATCATATACATCTGGTAACACTTGGAGTAGAGGCATCCCCCCTCTGCTATCGATAGCAGCTTTTCAAAGCAATGAAAAGGAACGTATTAAGAAGTCTATGCACATTTTAGCACACTCTTAGTGAAATATAATGAGGAACACTTACATTCATTTATACAAGATCTGTACAATGTTTTTGCTTTCTGCACTGCCACTATGTCTTCAGGTTTGGGTTCCTGAAGGACATCTGGAATGGAGCATTTAAGAAAAGGCATTAATATAATTGCTCATTTGCAGCAGTAATTAACATTTTCAACATAGGTTCAGCAACAAGCTTGCTTCTTTGTATGTGCCTTCACTCCCTTCCCGTGCCAAAGAAAACCTACAGGAAAAACCAAACCCCTTACCTAATCACCATTCCTAGTGCAGAACTGGGAGTTACTTCCATCAGCCAAGTTACATGAAAGTGTTTTTGACTAGATTATCTTTTTTTTTTTTTTTTTTTTTTTTGAACAGTGATGTGTACTGCTCTGCCACAGATAAGTTACTTTGGTTTCAAATTGAGATTAAAAAGAAAACAAATAAGAATACAGAGGAATTTGGAATTTAATGTGATACTCCTCTTGATGGCTGAAAAATAATTCTCTTTGTGAGACTGTACTGTTCATGCTCCAAATTAAATGAATTATTTTACTTGTTTGGATGTTAGAAAATAGCAAAACTTGTTTTCTCAAAGTAACTTCCAGAGGAGAAGAACAAAGGATGGACAGTAGGGGACTAGACACAATTTCCCAGTTTCCCAGGAGCATGTCTTAGCTGGGTCAGAACAAATATACCCTCTGGGAAGGTGAGGCTTAGGAATGTCTTCGAGAAACTTCAACACAGGGCCAAGGGGGGAAGACCAGGGAGGCAGTGGTTAGTGGAAATCGCTTCATTTTTTTTTTTTCCTGTGTAACAGCATAAAAATGCCATCTTTAGGGATAACAGGCCTTATGGTTTGTGTTACATGAAAGCAGGCATGCCAAGAGTTGCCAACATTTCCAATTCAGTGTCTACCAGCCTCAACGGAACTAGATGGTGGTCCACAAAATATGGAGGGATTACTGACTCTGATCCTTTGCAGCATTACCCACAACAGCCAAGGGTTGTATCTCAAAAAATAAACAGATTAAGAGAGAAATCTTTGATGCACAGACACAAATTTCACCAACCTTTCAAAATGACTTCTAGTTCATCTCTTAAGATGTCAAAGTTACTGTAACGGGAGCTGGTCTCAGGAATAATGTTGCGTTTCAGCCAGCCTCCACAGGCGTATTTGAAAAAGTTTGAACACGGCTCAACAGTGCTGTCCATGTTCTGGATGAGTCGAGCAGCTGAAAGACCAGACAAAGGGTGAGATAAAACGAGAGTGTATTTCTTGAGTAGTTTGGGAGGGAGGGGAGGAGAGCATGCTGCTGCCCCTTTCATTCCCCTTTAAGAGCAAGTCAACTGGCCTGATGCTTCTTTTTCTTACTTGTAACTGTCAATTCAGGGTAGGATGGCGGATGTACCGAAGTATAGTCCCCCTTTACTACAGTTGACTGAAAGGTCTGGGCCACAATTCTCCAGCTCACCCTCTCCCTCAATTAACTTAGGTTCTTGGTAGCTCCTATTTCAGATTTTCTATATATACACACACACACACACACACACATATCTGCTTTGGATATGCTGGGCCTGGGATTAACACAAGCTCACTCTTCATTCTGACAATTTTAGCTGCCCACTCTGCTCTTCAAGGTGTTGTGACTTTTCAATGTCTTTCAAACTCCAAGGGATGAAGGATCGTCAATGCGTTTTTGTCATTTTAGTACAGATTGGAAGCTACATTTATTACTTCTTGAACCTTGCTTACAAAATTTTTGCAATTTAAATTTGACATCGAATTTGCATGTTTATGTAGACTCTGTCATTATAAAATTGGCTGTAGTCATGTTAGTTTTTCTTATGTCCACTCTTTTATCTTTGAGAACTGCGATGAAATGCAAATCAGCCAACACTGAGTGCTTACAATATACAAAACACTGACTGTGTTAGGTGCTGCAATTGATGGAGAGACACATAAAATACGAATTATTACCACTGACGGGAAGAATATGACATACAGGAGGCCCGATGCCCATAATTTCTACACCTGGAATAGTGAGAGAAACCTTTCCCCTGCTCTCCCCACGTTCTTTCTCAGACAAGGTGAACTGTTTGCAAGGAAAACAAAAGAGCAATTGAGAATTCATCTGTGTCAAGAGAGTGTACGTTCTCAAATGAGATTTTGAAAATACTTCCCTGACTAAATAAATTATTTAATTAAAACCTCACACAATTACTGCACTGTGTGGAATTTTTCCCCCTGGAGTGGTAAGTCTGTTTTCCAGCTGAGCCTCAAGCCCCCACTTCTAACCACCTTCTGGGCCCCTTTGCTTAGCTGCTGTCTCAGGCTCCATCTCTCTGGGTTGCCTCCAGTCCAGTTCTCCCTGGACTTTTATATGTTGATATACAGGACAGTTGTTTTCACAGCCTCCCAGGTTACTCCCTTGCCTTTGGGTTTGTTGGTAACAACTTTGTCTCTCTTCTATAATTTTTCCATGATCAACGTCAACCTAGTTTACATCTTCATTCTCTTCTGTCTAGAGTCACCCAACTACTCTTGCTAGTCCTATCTCCCTACATTTATACTTTCCACGCATCCTTCATAGGTTAAATTTCCCAAAATACTCTTTTGCACCAGCCACTCCCTTGCTCGAATGTCAGTGGCTTGACATCACCTACATTCACTTACAACTCCTTAGCATGGCCTCTAAATCTTTACTAGACCAATCAAAAGTCTCCACCTTCCCCTCTTCCCTCTCTACATTCTACACACACTCGTGCTCCAACCCGATGGACTTGCTCCATGTGCCTTGGACACCTGTGTTTCCCTACCCCGTGCCTTTGCTTCAACCCCTGCCCCCACCCACCTTACCCTTTTAACTCCTCCTCCCATTCTCCCCAAATCCTACCCACTATCCAAGGTTCAGCTCTGTCTCACCTCTTCCTTGAAGCTTCCATTACTCTAAATTCAGGGAACTTTTCTTTCTCTGAGAGCTCATGGCCTCACTCAGTCGTTAATGCTCAGGTGAAGCTACCTTGGGTTTCTCCTTGTGGACACCTAGTCTGTCTTCACAACCACTCAGATGATAAACTTAAGCTAACCTCCTCGTATTCCCATCGCCTAGCACCTCAGCAGAAGATGTGCAAGTATGTTTGTGTGATGACGCTCCTCAGTCATCTATGAGTCCTGTAACTCCTTCCTTGCCCCCACGCCCCTCCCCCACTCCTGCACATCAGACCAGTCCTCACCTCAGGCTCTCCAGAGTCCTTCCCTCCTTCCAGTTCAGAGAGGCCCCCAGCCGCTCTCCACCCCACCCATCCTGTGACCTGTCAGATGAACTGCTGTAACAATTTAGCATGCAATTTTCCACTCCCAGGCTTTTAATATAATCCTTCTCCATTCATAATAAAATCCAGATTCCACATATTCTAACCCTAATGTATCTAGTGGAGCTTCTCTATCATTCTTCTCTCACAGGAGCCCAGTGCCCCAATTAAGTGAATGTACTGAGTTTCTGCTGTGAAGCACCTTCTCGTTTTCTGTTTCTGCACCTTCGACCACGTTACTTCAACTCCTACTGCAATATCCTTTCTTTATGTTCTTCACATTTAGAAATTTCATGTTCACCATCTGCTGTTGGAAAATCCATCATCTCCTCCCCTGGACTGTGGTTCTGGTAAAGAAGGAAACACATATCCCAGTTCTGTGTCCCTGAGCACAACTTGGTGCTCCACCCAGCCCTGCCAGTGAAAACCTGAAACCTCAGGTAAAGATTAGGAAATTGATTTAAAAAAGGTGGAGAGAAAAAGTAATTGCCTTGAAGTGGTAAGCAAATGAAGATATGATAACCGGGGAAGTGAAAATAAAGATCCTGAATACACAGAAGATGATCATGTAAAGTGAAAAAACCAGAAAACTGGAGCCCGAAAGAAGTGCTAACTAAAGATATTCTAAGCATACATTTTAAGCAATTTTATGTAACTTTGTCTTTCAAAACACTTTTTACAAATTTAACCTGAATGTTGTAAAGGCTCCCGCCATTTGGGAAGTGCTTCTATTTTCTTTCCTTCTCTGGGGAAAGGAATGGTTTATGTCCTAACACCTCAAAGAGCAATAAATTCCCAGTTGGGAGAGCAGCGAACAAGCAATTAATTAGTAGAATGAGCAAGTCTTACTGCCTCGGTGGAAAAACCACATGCCCTTTTGAACACTCTGAACAAAAAGGAGGAGTGGTGGGTGCAGATCTTCGGTTACTCCCGCATCTCCCACAAGGAAAAAAGATGATCCTTCTCTTCTGAGGCTGAATTCCTCACTCTACACTCAGCACAGTTAAACTACTCACATCTGGACAGCAAATCAAAGAGGCAGCATTCAAACAATTTGTGAGGGATATGCAGATGAGAGATAGGAAGAAGCAACTTTGCAAACTCCTTCCTGTGCCCCCTTTTTAAATTTCCCTTTGGCCAGAATGCTCATCTGCGCAGAGGCGCTTCCAATCACTTCAAAGAGAGTTCTCCGTTCTGATGAATATTTTGGGGCCATGGGCCAAGGCGAGTCATGGGCTAGCACTTTTATGCTGGGTCTTTGATCAACCTTCCTTTAATCTCTTATCGTGGGTCTGATTCTGGTTTTGCACCTTATCCTCCGGACCTCCTCTGTGCTGACTTTTCTTTGAAGTCAGCGGTGGACTTGTGGGTAGAAGGGCCCCACCGTAGGAAACAGACGTGCAACTGTCAAACTGGTTGTAATTGTTTTTATATTTTGCACTTTGTTTTGAATTGCTCAACCTCTCTACGTAGCCACACCTGGGCTCTTCAGATGTTTCCTTATCTGTGAGTCTGTGGTTTCTGAGTAAATAAATGTGGTTTAAAAACAAAATCATTCACCTTAATAAGTAGATATAAAAATGGATGTAGTAAAGGAAAAAAAAAAAGGAGTGCTGTTGACCAGATGTTTATAGGGTGAAGGAGAGAGTATATCATGATTTTGAAAGTATGTATAAAAGCCCAGAAAGTCGAAAGGGCATTTACAGCAGTTATATCTGAGTGGAGGGATTATGAGTGTGTTCAATTTTGTATTATTTGCTTATCTTTATTTTCCAATTTGTATTAGATAAACATGTCCTGCTTTTGCAATAAGAGAATGGTTTATTTTTAACTTAAGAAAATAGTCACATAAAGACAAGTAATCTATTAATAATGAGCTTATTTCTTGTGATTGACAATTCTGAATGTTCCAGGCTGATAATAAATGACACACCATTATTTTCCAAACTAATCTTCTTGTAACATTCTCCCAACTTATTTGACTATGGGGATTTAAAAACAAGCTCAACCTGCATCTGGGAAGTTATTAATTACTGTATTCATTACCAAGGGTCTATGCATGGATGAGAGGATGCGGTATAAGCTGAGGAATGTGTGGGGTGCTTAAATCAGGCAGACCTGTTCTGAATCTCTGAGGATCAGCACTTTTTAGCTGTACAATAGTCTCCCTCACCTGCGGTTTTGCTTCCCATGATTTCAGTTAACTGCCATCAACTATAGTCCATAGATATTAAATGGAAAATTCCAGAAATAAACAGATTGTAAGTTTTGAGTTGCACACTGTTCTGAGTAGCACGATGAAATCTTGCATCATCCTGCTCCATCGTTCCCAGATCATCCCTTAGTCCATCACATCCATGCTGTGTATGTTCCCCACCCGTTAGTTGCTCAGTGGCCATGTCAGTTATCGCACTGACTGTCCAGGTATCACAGTGCTGTGTTCAGGTCACCCTGATTTAACTGAACAATGGCCCCAAAGCAAGAATAGTGATGCTGACAATTCGGATATGCCAAAGAGAAGCCATAAAGTTCTTCCTTTAAGTAAAAAGGCGTGTGTGTGTGTGTGTGTGTGTGTGTGTGTGTGTGTGTAATGAAAAACATAGTATCTATAGGGTCTGATACTCATCTGCAATTTCAGGTATTCACTGGGGGTCTTGGGATGTATTCACCATAGATAAGGAGGTGGGGGTGGGGGACAACTATTCAAGATTGAGTAATTTCCCTAAAATGAAGCAGCGAGTAAATGATGGCGTACCAGGACTTGCACTTAGGTATCTGTGGCTCTGAGCTCATCTTCTTCCCATCATACTGTGGATACAGCAGATGAGAACATATGAGAGGCAGTAACTTGTGCTTTCTTCTTTTCCATCCTTTCCCAATTATCCCTCCTTTCCCTGCCTTGCCCTCTTTTTACCCCCTCTTCTCCCTGCACACTCTCATAGCCACAGCTCCCATCCTTCCCAATGTCAACCTTGTCACCAGCCACTAGTGTGGATCAAAGGCAGGAGAAAGCTTCAGGACTTGGAGGGGCTATAGTGACCAGGAGGAAGGAAAGGGAAAAGAACAAACAAATTCTTCGCATTGGGTAAGCAGACAGGAAAGTGGTATGGAAGCCATTCCCACTCAAAGGCACATCCGAAAGTGCATCTTCCTGAGGTGGACACACCTGAGGATCCACCCCTGATCCATTAAATCACATCTTAGAGGTGATCCAGGCATTTTTTTAAGGCCTCCTAAGTAGGCTCTAGTGAGCAGCCAGGGGAGAACAATCGGCTCAGACAAGACAGAAACATGGAAAATAAGGACAATAAACCCGATATCAGAAAGTAAGGATGGTCCCAGTTAGATGAATCAGTCATACTACCTCTCGCCTTTCCAGCCTGTAAGTGTGAATGGGCTCACATCATGACAGCCCACAGGTGTAAGTGCACTTCAGTCTCCACGAGCCCCAGCACAGTGTCACCAGGAGCTGCACCTGTGACCCTGCACCAGCCCACTTCCCTCAGGCCTCCACTCTGCTACACGGACTTCGTTCCACAGCCTCCTGCCCCAGACCTCACCCACCATCCAGTTCCCTCTGGTGCTGGAGCTGTTTGGTGCCTGGAAAATGCCTCTCTTCCATCTTCCATTGTCTTAGAGGAGTCCCGAGGAGGGCTCTTTGTGCCTAAAGGTGAAGAGGTCTTTTAGATTTTACCTGCATGTCCTTTCTCCCCAAACCACAAGGAACAGTGGATCTGGTTTTGGTGGCGGGGCGGGGGGGGGGGGGGGGGGGATTACTGTAGCCAACACTGCATTATATTCAGGATCATTTCTCTGATTGATTCTGACTTGGCCAAGACTTGGTTCAAGGAACATTTTTGTGGAGCTTGACTTTCTGTTCCTTGAAGATGAGCTCTATCTCAAGAGGCTCAGGAGCAACAGACTTGAGACATGACCCCTCTACAAGTTGCCAGAACATGACTAGATAGGGTGGAATTCCAGCTACTCGGGAACCCACTGCATGTCTACTGCAAGAGGAGACATTTCTTAGCCTGCCAATCAGTGACTCTCATGCTGCAAGGTTCTCCCCTTTCCTATCTATATGCACGGCTTTCCCACCGCATCAATAGCCGTTAACTGAAAATGGCGTTTGGGGCACTATCCTGTGAAGGAGAGACTGTTCCATGATGTGACCACTGATGAACTCCAAAGCTAGATTCAGTCCAGAACAGAGACTGCCTTCCACAAATCGTCTCAGAGATGGTCTGACTGACCCCTTCCCTATGCCCCACAGTGTGCTGGTTCCCGGGTCAGGCCCTTGCTCTGTACTGGACAAGCACATAAGGCAGTTTCTCCTCATCTGGGGCATCCCATACACTGGTACCCCTATCCATTCTGCTGTTCTGTATAATTCTTTAGCGCCTAACACAGAGCACAGAGGATATCCACTTCGTCTTGCCACCTGCAAATGCACTTCACATATAAGTGCACTTACTACACTTTTTTTTTTTTTTTTTTAGATTTTACTTTTTTAGAGGGAAAGGGAGGGAGAAAGAGAGGGAGAGAAACAGCAATGTGTGGTTGCCTCTCACATGCCCCCAACTGGGGACCTGGTCCACAACTCAGGCATGTGCCCTGACTGGGAATTGAACCGATGACCCTTTGCTTCACAGGCCAGCCCTCAATCCACTGAGCCACACCAGCCTGGGCCTCTTACTACACTCTTGATGTAACATTGGAGTCATCAGCCTCTTTCTTAGGTCTTTTCCTGCCCTCTCCTTACAGAGGTAGTTTTTTAGTCTCAGGGCTTCTCCCAGGGCCTGTGTGTACACACAGGTATACAACAAATATTTCAAAGTTTATATGTGTTTGTTCCTGGAGGCTGGTTCTCTGGTCCTGTGTGTGTGTGTGTGTGTGTGTGTGTGTATGTTCTAAAGAAAGTTCTGCATGTGTGAAGCACTTCAGGAGAAACTGTCAGTAAAGCACCTGGATAGCATAAAGCTTTGTGCTGTAGCACTTTTTTTCTGTGGGTTTAACTTGCTTTAATGTTGGTTTCTCCTTAATAGGTCACTGATGTTTTCTAGTGAGAATGCAATGTAATTCATGGGAATTACAAAACACAGACAGCCAATTCTCATTAGTCACTGGAATTTTGTTCTGAAGTCACTACTAACACTAAATTAGCAAATACTGAATCTTTGGGGAAACACAAGGTTAGATTCCTATGGGAGTTTGATCAGACACTTTCATCAGTTGATCAAAACATAATCATGTTTTATGTGTTTCTGTTTAATTTAAAGACATCCTATTTAATACATGTCATTAATTGAACTTACAGCACATACCACTACACGTGATACCTAAACAAACTTATCTAACACTTGTCTTTTCTCTGTAAGGCACATCACAGACTTCCTGTGCCTCGGAACATCGGACATCTCTGAGCACTATGCTTGGGGGACACTTTAAGTAGGGAAACACCAAAAAAAAACAAACATAAGAATGTGACCTGAAATAGTCCCAGAGAAGGACTCATGTTTACAGTCTTCACGCTGGACCTTGGCCCGGCATACAGGTGTACAAGGCAACTCAGATCTCCGACCAGTCTGATCATGTCTGCGCTGTGAAGACAGAATTTGGGATCCCATACCATTATAGCCAGGGGCAAATCAGCAAATTCACAAATAATCAGGGTCTTTTATGCTTTTGTCCATTTTTGGTTTGAGGCCTTTTGAAATATCCAAGACAATATACAAAACAGGCAACAAAGCTAAATGGAAATGGGATGCAAATTATCTCTTTCTCAATTTCGACTGTATTTTAAAAACTCGTGGCCACAGTGTATCTTAGTGTCAAACATGTCGCACACATTAGGCTCCCACTTACAACCATGCACCTATATCTGGATCCACGGCAGCATCTCCTCTCCTGCTCTGCATTGAAGTAGTGAGCTTCCGGGAACAGTGGGGGAGCAAAACTGTTGTCAGCTTGTTCTCTCCAACTTGACTGAAGCACTTGGCTTTTTGACCTCAACTACACAACATTTTCATTCCACTCTCTTAAAATCACTCTAATCAGTTTGGCTTATGGCTGTTCTGGAAGTGTCTAGGAGAGGTCAGATAAACGTCGAGGCACCAGGAGCAAATCTTCTTGGGAAGACCTTAGGACACCCATTTCCAGTCCAATCTTCCATCCTAAATGTTTGCTTTATTAGTAGACACTAAGTCTGATATTTCTTACTAGGCAATTTTTTATAATTTAAAAACCTCCTCTGACAACATTCTGAAAATATCGCCGACCTCATATGCCTGCTGCACCCTCCTCCCACCATCCCCCAACCAAAATTAAGGCAAAGTCGGAACATTCTGAAAGAACACTAAGAAAATGCAATGTAATCACAACGGGTCACAAAGGAATCCATTCAAAAGGCAGTAATGCGGGGAACTAGAATCTGGGGGACCATTCCTAAAGAGAAAATGACTGAAAATTAGCAAGCACACAGACCAATGCTAATAAAAACCAAATGGTTTTCTTACAAGCATTCTGGATTCTTCCACAATCTACTCCTCACTTTTAAATGACATCTCCCTCCCCTGATTGTTTCTGTGGTATCTTGTGGAAGGAAAGGTTGGAGGTGGGGTGGGGCAATACCTGATACTGAATGTAATGGACTGTAAGTTGATTGAATTCATTCTCTGTCAACCTCCAGTTAAGTTCCAGCTAAGGCAAGGTCAAGTCTTAGACCTCCCTCATTTGTCAGCACCAAGAAAAGCCATCACTAGGCAAGTGTTCAAAAACTGTCTGCGGATTTACACAAGTAAGTTTGAGGGAAGTTTTAAAGCACACAGTGAATTCATTCTGCAAAGCTTCAAATCTCAATGAAGGAGAACTATTTTTTTGTGTGCTCTAGTTTGAGAAATAATCAGTTTGTAATTAAATTTCTTATATGCATGGGACCAATTTACCTTATATGCATATGCACACACACACAGACAGAAGCCTATAAACAGTTCATTAAGAATCCATTCGCTATCAGATTTACAGATGAACAATCAGATTTACATAGAGAATGTTAAGTAGGTAATTTTTCATTTGGGTTCAGCCTAAGAAACTTATGTAATAGGGTAATAATGATGAAGTCAATGTTTGACATGTGTCAGTAACGAGAGGCACTTTTCTAAATTCTTTAACATTTAACTCTTCCTGGTAAGTATATTTTTGTGGCCATTTTAGAGATGTAGAAATTGAAGGTAAGGAATCTGTACCCACGGTCACATAGTTATTAAGTAACAAAGCTGAGGTTTGACCATAAGCAGCTTGGAGGCCAGAATCTGAGCTCTTAACTATGATGTTGGTTTTAATTCTTTTTCCTCCTTATAACTGCTCTGTAATGTAGGACACATTACCTCTCCTTGAAGGAAAGGTGGTTATAGAGTACTTACATGCCCAAGGTCACCAAGATGAATTTAGATTGTGCCCAGGTCTAATTTTAAGCTGATGTCTTTCTACAATGTCATTCTGCCAAAACTCCAAATAACAACAAGAGGGCGAGAACCCAAATAAAATTATGCAAAAACTACTGTATTTTTTGATGCCCAATTAAAATTTTAATTGCCCCATAACATGAATATAGATACCTGAATTTTTTCCACCTCATTTGGCCTTGGATTTTAGAACTTCTTGAGATAATCACAGAAATACTGAATCTAATAGACCCACAATAATGATCCTTAGTTGGTTTTCCCCCAACTAGTGAAATTCTTCAGCCTTATCTCATAGTCTATTTAACTGAATGACTCACAGCCAAGAGAGGACAGTCAACATTTTTCAGTAGGGGTTCCTCCAACTTTCACAACCAAAACCATATTCTGCTAGTAAATGAAAGCCCTGAAACTGTGTCACAGTGAAGTTGAGGTGCCATAAGTCTAAAAATAATTTCTCTTTTTCAGGTCCAATTTGCATTTTGAATCCTAAAAGATTCTTTGCTAGCAAAAAGCTATTAGAAGTTAAACTGCAATTTAAATGCAATGTATCACTTAAAATTAGTTATCAGGGCTGTGTGTTGATTATAGTGCTAATGAATAATCTAGTTTTTTGAAGGAAATATATGGAAGGTTATGAAAAGGCTACAATGCGTCTTTAGTGACCCTTGCAGGTGGATCCCCAGCTCCCTGGACACTGGTGGGTACATCCGAAGAGGGTGCAATGAGATTACGTGTCCATGTTTCTCCCATGAAAACATTTTGTTCTTTTGGATGATGCTATTGAACAAGACTAATCATGTCAACTAAAATAATATGTAATTGTTGAGAGTCACTTGAAACTTCCTTCTGCCTTTGCATCCAGTGTGGTTGGGCAGTGGTGCTTGGGGAGTTGTGGGTGGGGAGCCGGAGCACAAGCTGGGCCCGTGGTGCTTTTCAAATGCTGCCTAAAATGAAGTCCGCATTGAAAAATGGGCTCTTTCCTAGCGAGCGTTTTTAAATTTAGCACTTACTGATAAACTGAGCACTTAGTTGACACAAATGTCTGGCTCCACATGTTTATGTTTGTCAACGAATAAATAGCTCTTTTCTATTATAGAAAGCCCAAAGGATTATGTGAAATCATTTGCCTCCTCCAAAAAGAGTTTTTCCTTTTGGAACACAAAAAGACTGAAACGTTTCATTTCACTGTGACCAATATTTCTGAGTACCCATCTATGTGCAATATTATTCAGAACTGAATACACCACGGTGAATCAGCAGGCGTAAGAGTTGCCCTCATAGAGCATGTAGGTTTTCCTCCGAAAGAAGGCTGTGTCTTTCATAATGCACATGAGCTCCTCTAACGCAACTGTATCTAGATGTGAGGGGTTGTTAGTTCACATTTCAGCTCCCAGACATACCCAGTATTCAGCTGACATGTAAAACTCCTACTTTATGTATCACCTGGAGCCATTTGTAAGGAGCCATTTGCAGCGGCTTCTATGACCTAGCTTATGCTTGTATGTGTAGCTGACCGGGAATTTGAATGAGCACACTATGCGTGAAACAACCAGGGATAGAGGAGCTTTAGACGTTGATGGTTGAAAAGTGGCAACACTTCACTAAATAGTGTTGCCTCTCCTTCTGGCATCCAAGGGAAGGAGAGCATGGGGGCTTCATTAAAGGAGAACAGAAATGAGTCACTGAGAAGGGAGAGGCTCTGAAAGAACTGGGTGGAAAAGAAAGGCCAGACTGGTGGATATATTAGCGCTAGAGAGCTGGAAATGCTCACCTAAGTAGGAGATCAGTTGAAATAATCCCTGAAACAGGAAAATAGTGGGAAAGAAAAACACACATAGAAACTGTTACCTTGCTGACCTACTTCTAGCTTAAGAAGGTAGAATTCGTGAGGTAATTAAACTGAGAAGGGAACAATTGACTTCTAGCAAAGGCCAGACAGACAGAAAAGGGCTAAACTTAGGAGCCTGACAGAGAAATACAGACCTGAGAAACCTGACTTCCATAAATGGAACAAAACCAGACTGAAAACACTTCTTTGCTGCTGTATTTGTGTGCCAGGTGCCCTGACAAATCACTTCGTTTTGATTACAATGGTTTTGTGACCTCAAGATAAGGAACCTGAGAATAAATATTAAAAAAATGAATAAAATATTCATTCATTCAACCAATATTCACTGACAACTTGCTATGTGCCATGCACCTTGTCAGTTACTGGAAACAGGATGGTGAATAAGATAGGGTCAACACTTACCTTATGGTGGGCAAGCCTAGACATTGGAAACTAATGAGTAAGGTGCCAGTGCTGTGTGTGGTGGGCAGGGTGTGCTGGAGGCAGAGGAGAAATTAGCTGGGCAAAGGTGGAGAAGACAGAGAGCATTTCATTCATTCATTCATTCTTTCATTCATTCTTTCATTCACTCATTCAACAAATATTTGAGTCAGATACCAAGCTGTGATCCAGGCTGAGAAGGTGGGTGATGGCCTTGACAAGAGAGGCAACCAAAAGACAACTAGAGTGTGGGGTGGCTGGGTGTGCAGAAGTGGGCCGGTCTCTAAAGGAAGGATGCAGGGTGGATAAAGGATGAAGAACTGTTTTCCAGGCTTCAGCACCCCAGGAAAAGCACCGCCTGTCTTTGATTGGTAACAGCAGGTATGTGGGAAATAACAAGCAGGAGTTTGGCCTTTGTCACCGCGACCATTGAAGGGGAGGAATCTGATCATGGGAAAGAGGACTTACTCTTGCTGAGGGTGAAGGAAACAGCCAGCACGTCCTAGAAATGCTCATCATGGCCATTTCATGAGAACAGGTCTCCTCTACTGTCAATCTATCTTTATGGCTGGTCATGAAGTTGTAAATCACCTCTTTAACACACAACCTGTCAAGTCGACTTAAGTTTTCACGAGCCCTAGCTCAGACTAGTTCTTCCCATGGACCCAGACAGAGTTCTTATGGATTGCTCATGTTACGCTGCTGCCGACCTCTTCTGTAAGGGTCATGCATCACAGCATCATTTGTATGACCATATGGTTCGGTGAGGGATGGAGCCTCGGACCATCAAAATGCAGTGACTGATCACTATGAGGTGTGCAATTTCTTAGAAATAACTCAAAGTATATTTCCAGGTAACCCACAGACTACAAAAGCAATGATAATTGTAACCCTTCACCGAAAGCAAGGATTCTAATTCCAGCATTTTGCACAATGATGAGTCCATAATAGATGTTCCAAAAGAATCCTTTATTCTCAGCTAAGAAAAGTATTCTTATAGTAAATGATCACCATCTGTTACTTAAAAGCTTTAAAAACCACACATGTTCTGTATCAGAATCTTAAAATATTTTGATACTGGTTTCTTTTCCCTGTTGCTACACCTGAATTTTAAAATGACTTGTATTGCTCCCTTAAAGTTAGATAGGAAATGTCTGAAAAATTTGGAATTTTCTCACATAATTAAATTTTATTGTATTAAATAGAACAGGATAATTGATTCCTGCCTCCTAAGTTTTTTAAATTAATATGTGTGGTGGCTGATGGCTGAGGAAAAAGCAGGATCCTTGGCTTTCTTTGTTAGCGTACAAAATTAGCGAATTATTCCTTCCTTTGTAAAAAAAGACACATTTTTTCCCACACAAAATGTTTGTCATTTGCATAAACTGGGCTCAGGTAGAAGTAGTGTGTGCCAGTCCCAGGACGGTGAACCTTATTTAGGTGGACTGCAAAGGATCAGAGAGAGAGCCATCTAAGGGCCATGGAAAGAGCTACACAGGATGAGGACCAGCAGGCAGCTGTAATGAAGAAGCTGCAACCAGCAGACAATGTGTGGTGACCGAAGAAAGTTCAGGGTCCAAGGGCCAAAACATGATGAGGTTAAGAGCTAAGTTCAATTCCAGTCCCAGAAAATGGAAGAAAAGCAGAAGCTCAGTTTCTAGAACTGGAGAATGAGTGAGACATGAGATCCCAAGATACAAGGTAGGAACCATTTACTAGAGCTGAGGTCAGAGGCAAGAAACTGGCTGGATGTGGAGCCAGAGCCACTGACCTTGGCCTTAGTGAGCGCCAGGGCCTGCAATGGGCTGATCCTGCCGAAGGGGCCTTGCGTGGCTCAACCAGTTTGTCAGCTTCTCCAGTCATCCCACTTCTTTTCTTTGTTTTAATTTTACTACTGTAGTTGAAATATAACACGTAAAGTTTCGTAACACTTATTGCTACTGTCTTATGGTCTCTTTTAAAAGATGCATGTTTGCAGGGATATATGCTTGAGAGGCCTTGCAGCCTCACTTGTGCCATTTCTTCTCAACATACTGTCATATCCTTGCTACAGAACATTATATACAGTGTTTTGAGACATTTTCTGTTCAGTTAATGAGCTTTTCATAAAGTTTCCTTTATTTAACTCACTCAAATATAATTAACATATTTCTCTGAATAAATACAATTATTAATATTTTGCTTCTTGGCTTCTAAGTTAGTGACATCGTTACTTGCTACATACATGTATTTCAGGACAATGAATTTGTTTTGGTTTAAGCCTAGCAGAGGTGTCAAAAACATCCTAATTTTATTCAGCTAATTTAATTATGCCAGAAAATTAAGCCAATGGATTAAACAAACGCTGGGTTTCTTGAAGTGTTTGTAAGTCAGTACAGGATCCTGAAGCATACTTTACAGCCCAAGTTTTTAATAACTTGGGAGTTCTTTAAATAAGAATTTCCTTGCAGTTCAGAAAACCTTGATTAACAAAAGAAACGACATTAAAGTTATGGCTGGGCCATAACCACCATGTTGCAGTTGGCTTGCTTTTTTTTGCCTTAAGCCTCAAGACCCACTGCTCGCTATTGGCTGCCTCCCAATGGACTTCAGTTTGACTCCCCAATCATGTAGTCCGGGCTGTGAACCAGCCCTCTGCTTTTATTAGCTTCACTGCTACTGTCAGATTCCTCCGGATTGAAGAGTTCTTTATAAAGACATTTTGATATCTGAAATGTGGCAATTCTGGTTTTTATTTTTTTAATTTTTAAGGAAGATCTTGTCTCTAAGAAATGCTTAACAAACATTTTGTTTCAAGGAAAGAACTCACTGATCCTCTTTTGAGTTTTTTATCTAGACTGGTGAAAAGATAAAAAAAATGAATTCTTTAGTAATTCTAATTCTACCAAATAGAGGTCTACAATAATATGCCAGAAAGGTGGCCTTCTAACACCTCCTTTTTTTCTAAAGAAAAATTTAAAAAATTTTCAGTGTTAGTTGACATTCAATATTCTATTAGTTTCAGGTGCACAGCATAGTAGTTAGACACTTATGTAACTTCTGAGGCCAACGTTCTCTCTTGCTGATTGCTTTTACCTACTTGAGTGATACAATTACACACGAGGCAAAACCCCTACCCTGTCTGAGCCAATATCTAGATCAGGTGGCACACTGTATGACTCTAGAATCTTACTTTTGTCAGCAAACATTTACCTCCACCCAGAACAGTATGTCCTGCAAACTTATCTCTCTAGAGAAGAAAAGAAGAGGGTTTGGGTTGTGAGAGGAAACAGAATTAGAAGCGCATTTCTGGAATTCCCTTGGACAAGAGAGGGCTGCAATTAGCCCTAAGTCTACTCAGAGAAGGCTCCTTCTGGCTCTCCAGTTTAACTGAAACCCCTTCCCCTGGAGCTCTCTCCACCTCTAGCACGCTGCAGCACTGAAAGGCAACACTGGCCACCTGTTATCCCTCTGCAGCATCCAAATCATTACTCTCCACTACATTGATTTTAGGCTTCCACCAGCTGACCATCTCAGCCTCAATTCTTTTATCTCTGCCATCTGCTACCTTCCCAGACATTCACCTCTGCTTATTAAAGACTGATATCTCGCTCATGGTCTTCCCTTCCTGAAAGTTCTACCATCTTCCCAGCTAACGGCAGAAGCTATGTGGAAACACACAAAACACCTCTGTTACCCTCTAGCTTAAGAACTTCCTGCTTTCTAAACTCTCATGACCTTTGCCTCCATTTCACATCCTTACATGCATTTTCATGGTAACTCCTGATGTTAACACCCAGAGCAGTTTTACCCTTGAAATCTTCAACTTGAGTGACCTACGCTCTGATCATACGCAATCCTTAGAAGTTTTTTCTTTAGTCTCTCCACACTTGTGCTTCAACTTTACTGAGAATTCTCACCCTGTGCCCACTCTACTTTTCCTTTGCCTTTCTTGTACCTTCTAACCTATGTCCTGTGATGCCATCATTTATTTAAGTCATCATCTCACCTAAGCATTTCATTCCCTTGCCCCCTGCAAATGACCTTATCCCAAATCTATGCATCTGCCTTCCTTTTCCTTCCCAACTCTAGGCTGATATTTAATCATGCATTTTAAATATTTAGTGATTAATTTAGTGTCTTTCTCATTTTTAACTGTAAGCTCCACGTGAGTAGGGACACTGTGTTGTTCATTTCTGCATTTGCAGGAACTAGAGCAGAGCTGAATAAATATTTGTTGAAGATATTATTCACAATGCCAGGAGAATCCCCTAACTGTGTGGTTTAATGCCATTTCTGATTATGGCCTTCAACTTCAACAGGGTCTTCAATTCTGGGCACAGCCTTTCTACATGGCCCTCCCTTCCCTTCCACTCCTCACAGTGCCCCTCTTTAGCCTTCAATACTCTCCTACTTTCTCTGTCCCCTCTTTCCTAGGGGCAGATCTTGCCTTTTACCTTCCAGAAAAAACTGAAGCAACTGAATGATGAGTCACGTGGCTTCCTATCCTTCCCAGCGTCCAAACCACCACTGCCTCTTTCCCCAGTCCTATCATCTTTTCTCTGGACACATCCTCTCCTACATCCCCAAGAACAAGGTCTACACATTGTCTGGTCTTCCACTTTCCTCTCTCTTCTTCCTCTCTCTCTCTGCTTTTACTTCTTGACCTCTCAGCTGCATTTTACTGCACTTTACAGATTTTCCTTCTACCTCCCTGACCCCTCCTCTCAGTGTCTTCTGAAAATCTCCATTTCCTTTTGAGAAATCCCATCCACATCATCCATTTGCTGATGACTCCCAAGTCCTCATCTCCAACCCTGACTTCCCTGAACTTCCACACGAGGAAGGCCTGCCAGTATCTCAGATCTACACCATCTCAAAGGGAACTTTTCAGCACTGGCCCCAGCCTATTACCCACACAACTCTTCCCCTGTGCTCCCGGGTCAGTGAAAGGCCACATATCGCCCAGTTCCCCAAGCCAGAGACTTGGAGTCATACTTTACTCCCTTCTCACTACCTCACATATTTGTATAAATGTCATGTCTTAGGAATTGTACCGGCTAAATATTCTCAAATCCATCTTTGTCTTTGTTCTGTTACCATTCAAATAGAGGCAACCATGAGCTGCCATGGGTAGTAGCCTAATTTCCTGCCTGCAGACATTTTTTCACTTATACTCACTGGTCCTTCTCAGTAATTCTGACCAAGTCATGCTTCATTTAAAACCCTTCCTTCTGGCCCTGACTGGTGTGGCTCAATTGGCTGGGTGTCATCCTATCAGGCGAAAGTTCGCTGGTTTGATTCCTGGTCATGGCACATGCACGGGTTGCCAGTTCTCTCCCTGGCTGTGGTGCATTCAAGGGGACAACCAATCAGTGTTTCTCTCTTTCTCCCTCCTTTCCCTTCTCTCTAAAAATAAACAAATAATCTAAAAAATTTAAAACCCTTAAAAATTAAAAATTAAAAAGATAAAAGCCTTCCCTCTGTAGGGAAATTGTAACTTCCAATTCTGTTAGTAGAAGGTCCATGCACTCTAACATGGACCACGAGATCTGGCTCTTGCTCACACCTGTGCAAATGCTCTACACTTCCCCTTCTCACTCCCGCGCTCACATCCTCATACACACGCTCTGCGACTTCGTGCTCTCGCTACTCTTTCAGTTGCTCAGTCTTGCCGAGCTCTCCCAGCACCTAGGAGACAGAAGTGTCGTATCTGTATGGGTAAATCCTTGCCTCCACTTCACCAGGTCTGAGCTAGATAGCAAGAGAGTGTGAGAATGCTACACCTCTGCATAAAATCCTTAGATGATCCCTGTAACATATTTATTCATTTCCTACAGATTTTAGGAGGAATTACAACCCGGGTGGCATATGACCTAGCCTTGGTTTTCTTTTCCAGCATCATATGTCACTAGCCTGGGGCTATTGTACTCCACAGTACATTCCAGCCATCAGGAACCACCTAAAGGTCTTAAACTCGCCACGCCTTCGCCTGCATCTCGCAGCCAGCCTGGACGCACAGGTTGTCCTCTGCTCTCTGGTCTGGCAATCTCTGACTATCCTTCAGAACCTAGTGGGCGATGTTTCCTCTTGAGAATTTCCCCCCCTCCCCCGCCGTCTCTTACCATCACTGCCCGCCCCCTCCCGTGACTGATCTAGTTCAGGTGCTCCTTTCTCAGAGTGCCGGCAGCACCTCTGAGTATCCGCCATAGCGCTTATCAAAACCGTAAGGTGATTTGTTTATTGGTCTGTTATGTTGACAAGACTATCAGTTTCCTGAGGGGAAAGAGTATCTTATTCTCAGTTTCTAGAAAAGTCTTCAACATTTAGAAGGTTCCCAATCAATGTTATTGGTAAAAAAATAAATAAATGAATAAATAAATAGGCAAATAAATAAATTAATGAATGGATGAGGAGAGACACTATTCTGAAGTCCCTATGAAAACATCCATGCCCGCCTTATCCTGGGAAACATCTCAGGAGGACATTCCAGATCCAATTTCTTCACTGTTAGCAGAAAAGCAGGCCCAGGATCTCATTCGGAGTCCGTTTTCCCTGAGCTACACAGTCTGAAATTGCATCTACTGAAGAAATGAGTTGGCTAACATATACCTTCTTTTGAAAATGCAAATGTCCAGGTAATTTCCACATACCTTAATGCCAATTTATTTACCTGAATTGCTTTTTCTCCTAACACCTAACAAAGCCCACCCCACTGAATGAACAGGAACTTTCTATCTCAGGGAGGAGAGAAGGTCTGGCATGGATATATTTTAAAAGCCTCCCAAATTACCCTAAAAGCAGCCATAGGTGAGAATCACTATTCTTCAGCGCTTCCCGAACTTCATCATGCACACTATTCTCCTGGGGACTTTAGAAAGGACAGCTGCCGACTTAGTATGGCTTAGGTGAGGCCTAGAAATTTGTATTTGCTGATGCTGATGCTGCTGGTCTCAGACCACACTTTGAACAGCAGAAATCTAGTTATTCTCCTCTTGCTACAGGCCTCTGGCTTTTTTATTTTTTGGGGGTTAATCCATGGAGAGGAAAGGGCTAACAGAGAGGGTCTGCAAGGGCACACAGAGTAGCTACATGTTCACATCCAGCTGTGTCTGCTGGTAGGTTTTACTTTGCAGGAAACATGGATCCAAGTGTCCATTTCTGACTGCACTCCTTTCAACTGAATCACAGGCTAACCTGTCACCCCCTGTGCTAAGTCGGAGCAGGATGGTAAAAGAAAATGTTACCTGAGAGTATCTAAAATGTGCTACTCTCCCTCTCTCCTCTCTCTCTCTTTTTAGCTACATCATTCTCTTTAAAAATATCCTGATTGTTTTTTGATTCTCAATAAATAGTTTTAAACAGAGCATTTGTAACATTCATGAAAGACCACATTAAATGGAATACATCTGTGCACTGGACTGATGGCACATCTCCCTGAAGGATCTGTAACGTGAAAGGGGCTGTCATTAGTCTTTGCTGTTCCTCTGTAAAATGAGACACTTTTAATTCCAATTTTGCAGATTAGGAAAACAAAATGCAGAATGCTAAACTGACCTAATTAAGATCACATACTAGCAAGCGCAGGATATGGCCAGAACTGGCATCTTAGCTTTCCCAGGCTAAGTTGGCTTAGAGGAAAAAGAAACAGTCATCTTTCAAAAGACTGTGCTGTAATTATTTATAACACTTCCAACTCTTTGAAACAAAGTTTACTATTTAACAGCCTTTCTCCTGCACATATCTATCGTTGGAATTTATTTATATTCTAGTCATCTAATTATTAACTTACATTGCTTGGGAAAGAATTCAAAGTGGCCTTACAGGAATACGTAAAATAAGTTAATTCATATGCGTTGGACAAGAAAGAAAAAGGGAGTAATGCTAGTGAATCAAATGTATGCAGAGGTCCTGCAATTACAAGTTACAAACAAATTTGACCCTTTACTTATGAGCAGTCAGGGTGAAAAGGGAAACACGTCACAAAACCTGTATGAAAAATGAACTTATTTTTCCAGGAGCAGGATTATCCCTGGTAATGGCTCTTTGGCAGACCCAGCAGCCTGACTTTGCCTCAGGGATGGCTGGTCCACCTGGCCCTTCCATCCTACGTACAACTCTGACTTCCTCTGAAAGGGAAACCCCAGGGTACACAGACAATGCTCCCAATGTCTAATTCAAAAATAATTTAACTTGCTAGTTGATTTAGTATTTTCCATAGAGTTTTCATCAATATAACCCTAATATAATCAATGAATAAATACTCAAATTGCAAAGCTTGAGTTAAGTTATTTAGCAAAGATTTGGTCCATATGAAAAACTGTACATACTCCTTTTGATTTGTGAAAGTAGAAATCAATGCGCTCAACACTTAATAGCAAGCATAAGATCAAAATATAAGATAATTACTTGTAAATGGATATTAGAGATGGATAAAAGGACGAGAGGTTTTTTAACAATCTCACTGAGTTATAATTTGCATATCATAAATTAACCCAATTATTTTACATAAACTTATACAGTTGTGCCACTATCACTGTAACCCAATTTTGGAATGCTCTCATCATCCCAGAAAGTTCCCTTGTGTCCATTTACAGGAATCCCTTCTCCACTCCCAGCCCTAAGCAACAGCCATTCTGCTTTCTGCCTCTCCAAGCTTGCCTTTTCTGGAAGTTTCACATAAACAGAATGAAATAATATGCAGTCTTTTGTGTTTCACTTGTTTTCCTTAGCGTAGTGCTCTGGGGGTTCATCCACATTGTTGCATGGATCACAGCAACGAGTTTTATTGCTGCTCAGTAAGCCTCTTTCAGCTGCACCACCCTTTGCTTGCCCACCTGTGGCTGGCTGACATCACAGCTGTGTCCATGCTTTGGCTGTTACGAATAACGCCGTCATGGACAACAGCGTAAATGTCCTCGGAAAAGCATGGGTTTTCATTTCTCTTAGGTACGTACTTATGAGTGGAATTGCTGGGCTGCATGAAAAGTATATGTTTAATTTTCGTAAACATTGTCAATGTGGTTCTTACACTTTCAGCTGAGATACAGTGAAGTCTGTTACAGTCCACTAACAATACACAGTGGCTTCAGTTCTTCCACATCCTCACTAACACTTAGTGTTGCCTATCTTTTCTGGGTAGCCCTTTTAGTTAGTATGGGTTTAGGAGATTTTAAATAGAAAGAACTTATTCTAATTTTTAGTCAGAAATAGGATCAAAATTCCTCTCACCTCATTCACTTCGTGCTCCCTGTACCTCTTCCTCTGAATAGTCTCAGAAAGTAAAATTTTTTTTAGGATTTTAAGGCTATTAAACTTTCCCTCCATTATCTTTTTAATTCCATGATTTTCAATTTTCCTTAAATAATCTAAAAAAAATGCTATCAGTTTGAGTTTCACGTTCTATCAAGGGCTTATCGGAAAGCACCTTGGAGTTGGTGTCTCTGAGCAAGACCCTTCCACTGCAGAGGGGCCTTCCCATTTCTCTTACACTAATATGTTGGATAAAGCCGGGGCCCTCATCCTGGCCTACATTCCCTTTTACACCCACTCCTTTTTAAATATAGGTAATTTCCGCAGTTATAAAACAAACCTTTGGATTCAAAATAAGCTTACAAGGCCTTGTTAATTTTCTTTCCCTTTAACTGACTAATTCAACTTATCTCTGGTTTTTATATCTTGACCATGAATTTTTAAAAAATGATAGGGTACTACTGCTTGAAAACTACCCAGAAGGTAAGAAAAACTTTGTTATATACATGTATTTTTATCATATAATTGGCTTGCTTTCTTGGAAAGAATTTGATTGACAAATGTAAATTTTGACTGGAGATTTTTTAAGCAAACACTGCTACACAATTGTCAGGAGAATGGTG
Source organism: Anoura caudifer (assembly GCA_004027475.1). Taxonomy (NCBI): domain Eukaryota; kingdom Metazoa; phylum Chordata; class Mammalia; order Chiroptera; family Phyllostomidae; genus Anoura; species Anoura caudifer. The sequence continues at coordinate 212,860 of PVKU01000210.1, read as the reverse complement.
TTGGGGTAGCCACCCACAGCAAATTGCTACATGCCACATTTAAATTAACAAAGGTGTGCTTCTGCAGACTTTCCACTAAGATACCCGCTGAGTTCCTATTGCCTGAAAAAAATTTTTTTCAAACTTAATTGTGAATTGCATTATAAAATAACCTCATCTCCTACTGTGAAAGGTTGTAACTCGCAGGCCTCAGGAGTCAGTCTGCCATACTTATCTAGTGCCATTTTTCTTTACGAAGGTTTTTTGGGTGTTAATAGGCAAGAAAGGAGAGGCCATGGTCCAGAGAGGCAGGGATTTCCCGTTGCTATCAAGAAAAAGGCCAGCTGGTGCCAGGATACTTTGCCAAGGGGATTACCAGGATCCGGCCCTTGCAGAAATGACCAGATATTGGAAGTCTCATTTCCTTTAAAGATGATAGCTCAAGCTGCACAAAAGTGATGATAAATCAGAATGTGCATCTATTCATCATGCTGAACACATCTTTCAGGTGAACACAATACCTCCTTTTCTTGTATTAATAATTGAGTACTCATGAAAAGTTTGCTTGGTTAGTGGAGAATGAAAGGAAATGGATGGTTCTGAGCAGTTGCATCCAGGCCTTGAGCCCCAGGAGCCTGTCTCTCAGCTGCCACGGTTGTGCAGAGTACAGCCTCCCTCGTGAGCGTACTGCCCAGGTACCTCGGCTTTTCTACCCCCAGCGATTTTAGGACTACACTGCCAACATTTGCTTCTTTAGACCCCTCTACTCCACATTGTATTTGCCGATGAAGCTGCTCACTGTTTTCAGTCAAGTAGCTGGCCTCTGGGCCTAAGAGATATTCTCCTTCTCAGTCTTGACAGACTCCAAGTCTCCTTTGAGGTAACATGGAGCAGTGGCCGTAAATACAGGCTCTGGAGCCAGGCCACCTCCTGGGTTAGAATCCTAATGCAAGTTTTGTCATCTGCAAAAAGAAAACATCGTGGTACCTGCCTCGCAGGGTCATTGTGAGGATCAAATGTGTTAATACATGTTAACTGCTTACAATAGCGCCAGACACATAGACCTTTGGTAAGAGTTAACTCTTATTCTATTTCATTATCTTCTATTTTTAGTTTATTATACTCTACTCTCTCTTATTATTCTCCTGCATTCTATTGTTCTACTCCTCTATTAATCTATTTAACATTCCTTCCTTATACCTGTATATTACATCACTCAATGTAGAAGTAAAACAGCAGTTTGGTAAAACAACCAAACACACACACGTGTGTTTTAATTCTTCAAAGATAGTTTTAAAATAAAGGAACTATGGAAGGTGTAGTATTAGTTCTCTATTGCTACCATAAAAATTAGCATAAACTGAGTGGCTTAAGACAGCACAAGTTTATTATTTTATAGTTCTGAAGGTCAGAATTCTAAAAAGGGCTGGCAGGGCCGCATTCTTTTGGAATGCTCTAAGGAAGGAACATTCCTTCCCCTTTCCAGCTGCTAGAGGCTGCACACATTTCTTGGCTTGTGGCCACCTCACTGCAGCCTCTGCTTCTGGTGCCGCATCTCCTTCCCTGATTCTGACCCTCCTGTTCCCTGATCGCCTGCAAGAACCCTGTGGCTGCATAACACCCTCCAATTAATACTGGATAATCTCTCCATTTCAAGATCCTTAACTCAATCATATCTGCAAAGTCTCTTTTGCCGTATAAAGTAACACGTTCACAGGATCTAGGGATAGGATGCAGGCACCTTTAGAGGGCACCACTCTGCCTGCCACCAAGGGAAAAGCACTGGATGATCTCTTCAGATCATTTAAGCCAGTGGTATCTGGAGACCTTCGGCAACATCTGGAGATGTTTTTGGTTCTCACAACTGGAGGGTGGGGTGTTACTAGGCACCTCATGGGTAGAATCCAGGGACACTGAGAAACATCCTGTAATGTATAGGACAGCCTCTTCCCCACAACAAAGAATTATCCAGCCCCAAACGTCATCAGTGAGAAAGCTAAGAACACCTGATTGAAAGCACATGATTCCATGAAATCTTCCAAGTTAGTAAGGTTGCAATGTAGTGGGAACCAGTTACAGGACTTGGATTTATATAGAGAAGTTTGAGAAATCACATACAAACTCTGTAACTCCATATCTTTGACAATCTTATACTGTAAGTAAGTGATGAAGAATATTACTCATACTTTAATAGCAGGGTTTTAAGCACTGCCTTACCTGGTTATTTGTTAAGCAGTTTGTTTTATTTTAGGTCTGGCGTAATCTTTCACACTGCTGCATTTCATATATAGACAGGTTAATTTAAAGTGTTTACCATAAACATCATCTTATGTATATTATGAATATTTAAAATTCATAGATGCTCAGATTTAAGTACCTAACAATAAACAGATTTCAAGGTGACCCACAGCCTTCTGCAATATATATATATTTTTTGCTTTGAGACGGACCTTTGACCTTGCAGGATCAAAGAGGGAAGTGTGTGTCCCAACCACTGGCAGAAAGACTTAAGTTAGTATCAACTTCCACTCAAAGTACGCATCTTGGCTATCAATACTTAATTTTCCATTTCTCAAGAATTGCTGTACTCTGCTTTGGAGTTTCCTAGCCTTTTAAAAAGTAAGTTATAGAACTGCTAGTAGGAGACTTTATATATGTTTTTCAATATTTTTTCCATCTTCATTTTCCTTTCTGTCCACTCTACTCTTCTCATTCTCTCCCTTCCTTTATTACTTTTATTCTGTTCAAGGTTTCCTTCAGAGTTTTCTTAATTTGCAGCAACTTCTAAAAGCAATAGTTATATTATCTATGGCAGAACAGATTTCTTAACCAGCAGAGGACTGTGTGTGCGCATGGGTGTGAAATTGTATCCATAAGGGTTAATTTGAATTTCATTTTTTTTCACCCAGGAAGAGTAATAACTATGGATATGAAAGTATTCTAACAGATTGTGAACCAACAGAGCAGAATGAAGAAAAACACAATGCTATTCAGCAACCTTGTTTACCACCGAAGCTATTTCTGTTGTATACATTCCTCTGCCAAGTTCTACGAGGTGTTTTACATTTAGTATGATTTCTAAGTTACAATAAAAGGATATAGGTTAAATACATTTTAATGAGTAGAGACTTGTCAAATACTATTTAAAAAGCCAAATCCATACATCTAAACATTAAGTCACATCTAAGATTCCAGATTTCAAATACCACATTTCTCGTGGGGTGGGTACTAATAGAGAAAACTGCCAAGATCGCCTTGCCTACCTACTAGTAAAAGGATCCAGTTTCTTCAAAAACAAAATGTAAGAAAAAAGAAAGAGGAAAATAAAAGTGTGAGGGAGAAGAGAAGAGACTGTGTGAAAGAGACTTAAGAGACACACGAGGTGTTTTAAGGTCTGAGAAATTTGGAGATAATTAGAGGGCAATACATAAATGGAAGTTTCTCAAAGCAGGATGGCATGAACATATAATAGGGCAGCTGGTAGAGGGAAGGGAGGGGGAGGAGTGGGGTGAGAGCAAATGGTAACTTTGACAACTTGGGCACATGATTAACTCTGGCACAGGGACCCTGGATATCTCCCAGCCAAGGCACCTGTACAGCCATTTCCCCGGGGATAAAAGGAACTTCTCTGGTTTCTGGGAACCCAGAATGGTTAGATGGGAAAGTGCCTGTTATGCTGAGCAGCAAATGGCTGGTACGCCTATCAAGTCTTTCTCAAGCTACCCGCATCCTGTCTCAGGTGAGTATATAGCAAGTGCAGTTAAGATACAGAGCAAAAGAAATAATAATAATAACAATAAATCCAAAAGCAATAAAGAAATGCAAAGGAGCACATATTCAAAATATTAGACTATAACCTTTAACCCTAAGATATCTTCCCATCATTATTTTGCAAAGATCAGTGAATAAGAAAAACCCAGATTAAGAATATGCGACAGCAAATGGTTACAAATCTTTTGGGGCAGGTTATTTCTTGGAAGGAAGTTTAGAATCTCTTGTCAAAGGGCATTAATATTGTGTTTACATCCAGGGTGCTGTGCCCAGCTACACCTTTCTTCTCCTTGTCAAAATGTTCTTTTTCACCACACTGATGGATGTGACTTCTCAGTTCCTTACACCTCTCTGACCTTTCCTTCTACTCTAATTTTTGATGTCCACTTAAGTTCTGCTGTTATACCTCTTCTCTTCTCCTTTTGGGAACTCCAATACTCCCGAGGCTCAGCTATCACCCCTGGGCTGACAGATCCTGCACCCCCCCCACCCCCATGAGAGATTCTCTAACCCTCCATCTCTACCTACCTGCTGTCTGTCCCCACTGGGATATTACCCCTGGCTTAGACCCAGCACATACAAATCGATATTAGTCACACCCCTCCCTAAAACAGACTTACCTCCTAACTTTTCTACTTCTCTGTGCACTCACACCATTCTCCTGAGTCCTTTAGGTTTTAAAACTGGGCGTCATTTCCAAATTATTCAAATCCTTCATTTAGCAAGTCAGTTCTATCGAGCCACCCAATTCCCCCTTCACTTTGCCCCACAGCTGTCTCATGCGATCACAGGCTTACCTCTCCAACTCACACCTGAATTACAGCAACAACCCCTATCTGCCCCCCCCCCTGGTTTATTACTTCCCACTTAATCCATCTAGACTAGCATTCCCAGAATCATCTTTCAATTTTTGCCTTATCAAGTGACCTATTCAGGAAAATATCCATTTCTCTGTTATTACATTATCAAGGCTAAACATAGATTTTCAAAGCTCTCAGGAATGTGCCCCTATCTATCGTGTCTACATTTTTCACTTCTTCTCAGCAATGTGATTTATTCCTGCCATTCTTTCTCCTTGTTGGGAATTCCCTCTACTGTATCTCTTCCTCCAATCCTAGCCCTGCTTCACGGCCCCTCCCAAATCTCAACTTCTCCTTGTAACTTAAATGACTACATGTCACTCCCTTCTTAAGTGCTTTTTTTAGAATAAACATGTCAATTAATCTCCTATTTACATACATTTTTATTTTTCTTGCCTATAAGTGATCCATAATGAATAAAATCATAAACAAAGCAAATTTAGAGATATATCTATTAGCACTTGATTTTTAAATGTTACATATTAATTATAACATTACTATATTTAAAAGCCATCTTCTTACCTGATTTTATGCATTCTGCTGACTTGCAAATACCATCTAGAAAAAGAAGGTTATACACATAAATATCTGCAATACACATCTTCTAATTTCTCTCTATCTTTTGTTCTAAAAACCGCCAATTATATAGCCAATTCTGTAAAGCAAGAACTAAACCTGAATATTACATATCATCATTAGTAGTTTAAAAATACGGAGGAATAAAGTGGGAAAATCCTAAATTTAAAATTTTCATTATGAAGAAAAATGTGTTTATTACATCATCTCTACCCACTAAGCTCTAGGTCTTTTAAATTGAAATAATCATTTGTTTTAGTCTGGTAATCATGGTTTATTTATTTTTTTGGTCATTAAGGAACCAATCTTTTCTAATCCTCATTGTGAAACACTTCTAAGACTCAATTTCGACCTCTCACATTCCTGTGCAGCCCTTTTGAATTTCAATGACACAACAAAACTGACTAATTGAAGTTGGCCGCAAAATTGTGTATGCTTTAATCAGATGAAATTATACATTAGAATCCTCATAAAATCAGCATGAGTGCATTAAATATACTTGGCAAGGAATCATTTAGCTCAAACGTTAAAGACATTGTTCTTTAGTCAAAGTTAATTGTCTTGACATATTGATGTTACATTTTATAAAGGTACCTTTATAGAACTACTTTTAATTTAATTGTCTTTCTCTTTAACACATGAGCAGATGGGAAAAGCATCAGACGAAGACGTCACTCTCTTTGGCATTTACGTGCAGAGCTGTGGGAGTAACTCACCGTCGTAGTTCGCATAGAGCACTATCATTGTCACGGCGATGATCGCGAGGAGCAGGACCAGGACGGAGAGACTGATCTCCAGAGGGGTCCATCGCTGTTTCTTCTTTGGCTTTGGAGTGTTGTTATCAGTTATATCCATCTGACTTTCTGATCTGCCCATCACCTAAAATCTGCAAAAAGTTTAAAATTAAAAAAAAAATGTTTCTAATAAACAGATAAGAAGAAGAGAAAGTATATGTATACAATATTTCAAATGCTTAATGTGCATGAATAAAGTAAAGGTTAACTTATTTTAACTAAGAAATAAAAATTTTTGGTTGAAAGTGAAAAAAAAAATTTTTTTTTGCCCTGGCTGGTGTGGCACAGTGGATTGAGTGCTGGCCGCCAAACAGGGGGTCACTGGTTGGATGCCCAATCAGGGCACATGCCTGGGCTGCAGCTGGGTCCCCAGTGAAGGGGTGTGTGGGAGGCAGCCACACATTGATGTTTCTCTGGGACTCTCTCTCCCTCCCTTCCCCCCTCTCTAAAAATAAATAAATTAAAATAAAAAAGTCAAGATTTTGATTCCAACAGAGAAGAATATACAACCCATTGAATTTGACAGGTCATTGTCCCAACCTTTGTTTTTGTTTTTTCTTTTATACATGTTCATAGAAGAGCCAAGCAAAACTAGACAAGAGATTCAGTTAAATACTCACATAGGATTTCTTCAGCAGTTCCTAAGCAAATAACTGCTGTACTATCATTAAGGAAAGTTTTAAAACACTGTTCTGAACTTTGGACAATGTCAAAGGTGAATTTTATATCATGTTCCAGTGGTTCCCTTTATAATCCTGGAAATCAATAACTAACATTTTGCGATTTTGACTAAGCGATAATTTAAATTAGAGTGCACATGATAGTTTCTTTTTGGTCTTAAAAACAACTTTTGATTTTACAACTCAAAATTATGACTACTGCTGATAAGGGTAGCTATTAACTGGTTAGACAACATTCTGAAAATGGTCACTCACTGGACTGTAAGTCAGTGGTTCACCTCCAGGGATGAAAGATGTTAACCATAATTTCTTTATGCAACTGAAGAACAAAAAAATATGATTTAAAAAATCCTACCTTGTAGGTAAGGGTAACAATGGTCAAGATGTTTTGTTTAACTCATATCTATTTTAATATCAATGCTTCTAATAATAGCGGACACTTATTGAGCACTTCCCATGTGTCAGTCACAGCTCTTCATGCTTTACATGTACTGATGCATTTAATCTTTGTAAGGGGGGTATTGATATTCTAACCCGGCACATCAGGAAATGGAGGCACAGAAATGTCAGGTAATTTGCCCAAGGCTACTCAATTTGTACATGTTCTTCATAAAGAACACATTTGGTCACTGTTTGACATAAAATTGTATCATCATATAATAAAAACTGCTATAGATCCTACTGCCTAAGTTTTGGGGGGGGGGTGTAGAATCTAAGGGATATTAAGCCTAAACATCTGATTTCATTATGTTTCTTTGAGAGGCCTATTGATTCTCTATGGGCCATCTCCGAAAGCCCAGACAACTTCAGTTTTTCTGCAGGGCTGTAATGTAGAAAAGAGCATTGCAAACTAACAGATTAGCTTTTTATAGCTTGATAAAAATTAAGCATATAATTTAGTTCCTAGATGAAGCAACTGCTCAGAATTGCTCTTTTAGGTAAAGATCTTTGTTGAACATACACAATTCCCTGAGGGTGTGTTTTGTGGAAACTGAGGCACAGGATAAAGAAGAAACAGAGTCCACATTGGAAGTGTGATCTGGCAGATCCAGCAGATAACTAGACATTTAATCTCCCTGGTGAATTATTAATAAGTGAACAACAGCAACTAAACTTTAAAGTTCTGGATACAGAGTCTTAAGCATGCTCTCCCCTTGATTACATGAGGCTATAACCAAGGACAGACTTTCAAATAAAAATATTTTATTAGACCATGAAAACCGTGTCTGCTCAATAAAAGTGGAATGTAATGTACCTGAATGTCAAAATGTCTTTCTTAATGGTTATGTAACTCATGTTGTCTTGGTCTCAGCCCCTGGGGTTATGATATGGAATTACATTGATCGTAGTCCTTGTACTTTTAATAGGGGTGGTTGGGGAAAGAAAAGATGAAAACAAATTTAACACTTACACCATACAGAGAGATAAACAATCAAAACTTCCCTCGGAATAAACCGAGACTGACCTAAAGAACATATGAATCACATTTGCAGAAGTATTTCCCTTTCTTGAGTATTTCTCTCCCTGCTCTAATAATATCTCAAAAGGCAATCTAAAGAAACATAATATGACCCACTTCTGTTTTTAGTTCTTTCTCTGAAACAATCAGTTTCCCCAGAAAAACTTATGGCCAAGAATCAGGGCAGCTATGGGGTTAAATGAAAGGTGCTCTTTAGCGCCACCAGGCTTCTGCAGGAAAACTTCTGGGCTCTTAGAGGTTCTGCACCTAAGGCAGCAGAAATCATTACAGGGAACGGAAGGCAGGGACTGAAGCTGTTCAGCCCTTTTACCTAAGTCAAAGAATATCAGCCTCGAATCACCTCAAGCTCTCCATCTGCCCTTTCTGTAAATCCTCTGCAAATTTCAGTCTTTCTGTTCCTAAGTAGTACTGTTCAATAACAGCACTGAGCAAAGCAGAAATGATCCAAGTTTAACCTCCTAATTAACTTTGTTATTCATTTCCAGGTAGTTCTGATGGATTCAGTACCTTCTTTTAAAGAAATATAGGTCAGAATCTTGGCCCTCAGGAAGTCCCAGATACTTGAATACTCAACTCCATCACACCCAACACCATTTGAGAGAGGGTTTCGAAAGGACAGTAATTACACAAAAGAAATATACATATATAAAAGTTGATACTTGCAGTCCCCAAATAAAACAAGATATGTCAAGATATATTTCACCTTAACCGGAAATACTGTAGAACGCATAAACAGAAAAGTAGATGCTTTCATGGGGAAGAATAGAGAATTAAGAGACCTAACCCAAAAGAATCTTACCAACTTGATAACATCATCCAAATAAATGATTATTTTGCTTAAGTGAAAGCTGACTTTCAAAGCAATACAAAGCAGAAATGCTTATACCAGTTGTAAATAGTCATGTAGTCAAATCAAAGAACTCACAGCATAATTGGTTTGTTAAAAGGAAGTCTATAAACCTAAGCAATTTTCATCTTCACAGCACCTCACTACATTAATATTTCTGCAAGTGCCTGAAGGTACATCATGCAATTAAAGTTTGTATAATGGAAACTGAGGCACAGGAAGCTGGAGAAACAAGTTCCAGAGTTAACTGTAGTTTCAGAAGCACAGGAGGCAGGTACTCAAAAGAAATCATCTTGTTTTCCCTGGACGTTAATTTGTAGGTGTTTGCCGGGCCAGGAATATGGAGTTCTAGACACAAAGTGCCATCCACATTACTCCCATAAGCTGTTCAAAGTCACTGCATTGAGTCCAAGAAACTGTTGGACAACTGTAGAGTGCTGGAATCCAGCAATAATGCAGCAGAGAGAAGTACACGCCTTCATAACTGATTTGCGGATGAGGAGTTCCCAAACGCAGACGCTATAAACCAGGTACCACTTTTCAGTTTGAATTACCATTTGCATCACATATGGGAGAGGAACAGACTTGATCGAGTGGCTAAAGATGAATATTAGGTTACAATATCCTTATTTTCAAATTACAAATAGACTGAGACCGATTAAGTAAGGAAACTTTCATCTACAAAAGAACTGCCCCCACCCCTGCCAACCAACCTTTGTGTGATTTAAGTACGCTATACTGCACAAATTACATAATAGGAAACTAAGGTTCTAAGCAAAATGAAGAGGAGAAGATAACGAAAAGATCTCCAGGTTAGGAAAAGTAAGCATAGAAAAGTGAGTTGTAAAGGAGGAGAAAATCCGACAGAAATCAAAATGAAAACAAACCTTGCTTAAAAAATAATAATAAAACCAGTGTCTGTACAGCGGAACGGCAAATTCCCAGCCCCCAAACCAGCCCCGCTGCAAATAGGCAGCGTGATCTCGGTAACCACACTTAACTCCTCGTGTCAGCGGCTGCAGGGAGCTATGGAAATGAATCTGAAGAGTCGACCTGACCGCACTTGAGAGCTCTCCTCCAGGTCACCTCGGCCCCACGCCCTCTTCAGGTCCCAGTGTGGCTCCTTCCCTGGACACGCCTCCCTCGTCCGAGGCCGCGCCGGGTCGGGTCGGGGCGCTGAGATCTTGCTGGACCTGACCCGTGGAGCCCGCTCCATGCGCCTCGAGGGCAGCCGCTCTCTCGGCAGGCTCTGACCTCCTCGCGCCCATCCCACCGGCTCCCACCTCCCCGGCTCTCGCGCCCTTCGGACTCCTCTCCTTGCGCTCCCGGGTGCCAGCTCGCTCTCCCGGGACTCGCCAGTGGGATTCGGAAGAAGTTGGAGGCTGCTGAGCAGACACATCCCGACCAATGAGCGCACGAGGCCAGGCGCCCCGCTGAGCGCGGGTCGGACAGCAAGTCTGCCCAGGAGCGACTCCAGCGGTGCGGGGCTCTGGGCTGCGCCGGCCGAGGCCGGACTCCGGAGAGGTTACCAGCCCGCTTCGCCCAGCCCGAGGCGATGGGGACCCCAGGCATCCCTCGGACCCGCACCCGGAAGGACTCACCGTGGCCTCTCAGTAGATCCCACGCCGGGAGTTGGGCGCTGCTCCCGCCTGCGCTCGGTCCAGCTTCGCCACTTGCTCATCTCTGCGCCCCGCACGTCTCGGCGCGCTCTCACCACCCCCCCTCCTCGCTGCTGCAGGGCCAGCGAGAGGAGCAGTTCCCTGGGTGACCTGAAGGTTTCCGCTAGGTCTTCCCAATCCTGTCACATCATGTGTGGGGGCCGGGTGTGCCTGTTTGTGTGTGTGTGTGAGAAACCCCCACACCCAGCCCATGCCCCACCTCACCCTTCCCAAAAGGGCTATGTCAAACATTCTTGGAATCGCTTAGCTTGGGGCTTTCTAGAAAACAATGCATTGCCTTTTTGAGATTCTGGTAAGTGCTGATGAAGATTCTATCTTCCTCCCTACTGGAGCTCTTCTGGTGATCTCACATTCTCATTTGATCCTTTCTCATATTCTTATTGATCCTTTTGGAAAAAGGATCTATCTTTTTCCTCCCTTCATCCAGTTTTACTTCCTTTCTCATTTTTCTTTATTTCTCTCCCTCCTTCCTTCTTCTTTCTTTCTTTTCTTTGCCTCAGTCTCCCCCTTTCCTTCTCTCCTTCCTTTCTTTTCCCCTTTGCTTTTCGTCTTTCTTCCCCCTCTTTCTTTTTCTTGGTCAGACCAACATGATGTTAAAAGCTACACGTTCTGTACTGAAACTCCGCTCCTGCTTCCTGACTCGCGAATCTTGTGATGAGTGTACCTGAGGGCTGGGAGATGGAGAGTGAGAGAGTCAGAGAAAAATAAGCTGAAATGTGTCTGTACTATGTTCTAAAATTAAATGTAATGGGTCTGGGACCCTTGTCAGTTAAATGCAGCCAAACAGCACGTCATTTAAGACCTGTGGTTCCTTCTCTAGGGGGTAAAACATAAACCAACAAAACACTTTTTCCAAGAGAGCTGTTTCTTTATAAAACCTACCTCTGTCAGCTATAAATATCAAGGAGCTCAGAACAACTGAACATCCTCTAATTTTTTTTATTTTTTGCTTCCTTACTTTTTAGTTCAATTATCCAATTATTCATGTGTATAAGCAGCTTTAACATTGATTTGCTTCCTCGTTTGAATCACGTGTAATTGCAAACACACACACACACTCACCCACACACCTCTTGGGAAATTTGTACTGAAATACAGGTGGATTTTCCTAAACTTGGCAATATCTGTTTTTTTAATTGATATTCTCAGAACATTTCACCCCAAAGCAGCAGCCATATCTGTTTTTAACATCAAAAATAACTCACTGCTTAAGAGAGACCCTCTGCACTGATAAATTTTACATTTCATAGTAGAGAAAGCTGAAAAGCAAGAAGAAAAAGGGATACTTGCTCATGAAACAGTAAATGGAATACAGTGGACGGACATTAAAAGAAGTTGTAACTAATTAAATTAGATTAATATAGCGAGATGTATAGATGTCAAAAGTATTTTCTACATTTTTACTCTTTCTTGGTACATGTTTCTGGACAATACTTAATCCTCACATCAGTCTGAAAATATGTGTGTAATTACCCCACAAATAATTGTAAGGAGGTTGGCTAAGTTAAAACCATTGGGAAGTGTCTCAACAGGAATTTGAACCCAGTTCATTTTGACTCAAATGTTGAGTTATTTTTATCCTCATTTTACAGAAATGTTTGAAGCTTAGAAAGGTGATTTACTAAAATATATTCTGTGAGAAAGCTAGATCTTCTAACATTCTAGTGCTTAATTTTTATTACGCCTCAGCTAAATTACCAAAAAGTTATTTCATCCTTGCATAATCAACAAGGAATTAGAATGAGTTACAAAAGTCTTTCATTTTTTTCATGTATTGAGTCCTCAGGTTCTTCATAAGGAGCCATGTGCATTAAAAATTAAATATATTTCTTCTAATTAACATAATAATGAAGGTTGGTGGGGAGAGAAACGTCTTGGGAATAATCCCTAAATTTGCATGTGAACAGGAATTCCATAAACTCATATGCTTAGTCTTAACATTTCAATTTAAAGTTTTCAATTTAGTTTCTGTTTTATAATTTGCACAAAAGTTTTAAAGAAGAAAAGTTCTTTTGGAAATAATAATATATCCTTGCGGTTCTGGAATACCTTATTACCAGTAGAAAATGAGATGGTTTGATTTGTTTATAGTACCTCTAAACTTAGAGCTGAAAATTGAAAACAAAGATAATTCAATTGTTTTAAACTAAAGCTTTGCTAATGAAAACTTTGTGGACTATTTAGCTATGATTCTGTGGATCCCAGAGAAGAAAAAATCATTTGATGTAAACCCTGAAAGAGAAATTATTTGTTGACATGGACTCCTCATGGTCAACTGAGGGCCCAAATTTTATGAAAAATAAGAGCCTAGTAGCTATTTGGGGACAGGGGCTCCTCACATGCTCTGTATACCAGAAAGAACCTGGGACTGAACTTCCCCCCACTATGTCCTGCTTGGTTACCCCAAGTCAACCACTGCAAAGAAGCCCTGGTTTGTCTTTTGACCAGTAGACTGATACCTGCTCCATCCAATCAGAATTACACAAATTATAGCCTCATTTGCATCTAGACCAATCAATTGATCAGTCAGACCTGCACAATTGAGACCCATTAGAATGGTACAATTGGAAACCTCATTTACCTGAAACTCACTAAAATGGGAACTGTGAGCAGGAAAATTCCCTCTAAAAGGTTACTTTGTCTTTGTCTCTTGGGAGCACAATTTAGGTTACTACCTGAACCTGTGTCTCCTAGTCTGCAGCTTTTTTAAAATTTTATCTTTTGCTCAAAGAAATGCTTTCCTTCCTTACTGCAGCCTAAAATTAATTTTAGTTTACAGTTTTAACTTGTTGCAAGAGGGAAAAAAAAGCTGTGCAGGAAGTCAATTTAAAGATTAACTCTTGGTAGTGGTATTTTAGAGAGAAAAAATAGGTAGAGTATATAGCAAAAAAAGTGCATAAAGTTATTTTCAGACTCTGACTTTCAGCCCAAGTCTTAATCTCACTAAAGTTTACCAGAAATTTCAGGTTTTTATCAAAAATGCTAATGAAAGTTTGAAGATATTTTTTTAAAAAAAACATATCATATAGAGAGTCTCCAGTAAGGAAATTCAGAAAAACTGAGATTTACAGAGTTGTCCAAGGCCATGCAGTTTTTTGAGTTACAGGAATGGAGGAGAAAATAGTCCTCTTGGCTGTCGTGCATAAGTTATTAAGCATGGAATGCATTGGTTCTGGCTAGATGTAGGGTAGGTTCTTAAAAGCTGTCTTTGTCTGCAACACTTACCAACACTTGATAAAGTATTTTTTAAAGTTTCTTTAAATGCACCATTGAGCCAACGAGAAAGTGAAGGAAAACTTCAGAAGCTAAAAATATGGGGAGCCAGGAATCCAAAAAAGATACTGAATGCTGAGTACAATGCTGCTGTTGGACATCTGTCTGTCTGAGGGTGCCTCACCAAACCTAGAACTTCAGCTTTCACAGGCTTTGTAAAGGCCAGAGACTTCACTCAAAATCTAGCACAGACAGAGAAGAAAAGTCAGCTCAGAGATTTCTGCCTAGAGCTGAGAGACCACTGAAAAGAAACAGCTGCAGTGACAAGGTGAACTAGACAAAAGAATAAAACTGAAATCCCATTCTCACTCCTCCCTACTGCCCCAACCATAAACATATTTGCTTTTCTACTGATTTAGGCAGTTAAATTTCTGTCAGAAAGTTACAAATTCATGGTCAAGCCAGAAATCAGATCATTTGTGGTAGGATGTAAGGTTAGAATTTATACTAAATGTGTGGCCTGAAAATACCCAATTAAAAGATTTATGGTTAAGCAGTCCTAGCTAGACTACGCCAAACAAAAACTGACAGACTTATTACCACCTAATTCTCAGTAAAGGAACTTCTTGAGAATGAATTTATAAAACAAAGTTATAGTAGATAGAACATCTAATATAAAAGAAGAAATGATAAGCCAAGAATATGGTAACAACATGGGTGAATCTAAATAAATATTGACTAAAATATGTATGAAGATAAGAAATACTGGATAATGGTACTGTGTAACTTAAGATAATATTAATTAGAGTTAAGACACTCTGACAGCTTACTTCTGTTGTTGGTAAAGGGATTCTGAACAGGCCTCCCCAAGACGTGCCACTTTGGCATGTGAATTAGTTTGAGCTGAAGGCAATTGAAACCCTGCGGGCGCATGGGAAAATTTTACCTCTCCCTTAAAGAATTTAACTTTGGGCCTTGCTCATAATAAGAGTTATTACCAGAGATAACTTTTTACGACCTATTTACAGGGCAGGGCAAACATCTAATTACTGAACATCTGCTCTTCCTTTTGTCCTACCAATGACCTTCCTTCCTTCTGAAGCCCCAAGGTGTCTTGCTTCATCCTTAACTCAGAATGTCCTGTATACCTGTGGAGGAGAAACTATTCTGTGACGTAACTACTGCCATACCCTCGAGCTAAATTGGAGCCAGACCTGGGAGACTGCTTCCCATAAATCCCCTTAAGATTATCTGATCAACCCCTCACCTAAAGCTCATGACGAGCCAGTTCTCGGAACAAGCAGTTGTCCTGTCCCAGGCAAGCACGTAAGGAATTTCTTCCTTATCTAGGTCAGGTCACCCTTCAGAACCACTAACCACCCTGCCCTGTTTCTTATAATTCTTTAGTGCCTGGAGCTTGAAGAGGCAGTTCATATGTATATTTCCTTGTCAATACCTCAATTTCCCTTTCTGTCTCATGTATGTGGGGTTTTTCACTCTGTCATATATGTGGGGATCCCATACATACGTATATAAGTAAATTTGGTTTATTTTTTTGTTAAGAGGTCTCATATTGATATGATTAAACCAGTTGGAAGAACATAGAAGGGTAGAGGCAGATTCTTTGTCCTCTACATTGGAAAGGAGGATAATGATACTGATCAATTTTAGACTTTATTTATACATGCAAAAATTTACTAGTGTGCTCACTTAAAGAATAGAAGTAGAATGCATAAGGTCAAACACTGCAGACGGAAAAAAACTAGAATTAAATAAAATTCCTTAGAATGAAAGACAAGGAAAAAGAAAAAGTAAAATATTGGAAAAGGGTATAAAGTACAAAATAAGGTGGTAGAAATAAACCCAAATATATTAATCACAATAAATATAATTGGGCCTAATTCTCCAGTTAGGAAATAAAGATTTGTAATACAACACATAAGCAAAATTCAGCTATTATCTTCTGTTTGAGAGGCATATCTAAAACAGAAGACAATAAACTAGTTGAAAGCAAAATGATAGAACAAGATATATCAAACAAATATTAACCAATAGAGAGCTGGTGCAAAGATATTTGGACAAAATTGATTTAAATTTTATCTAGGAAGAGAATAATCCATTAAGCAGCATGATTTAAATTTAAAATGAATTGTTTATTTATGGAGTTTTCCACTTAATTTTGTCAGAGTACAGTTGACTGTGGGCAACTGAAATCATGAAAAGCAAAACCTCAGATAAGATCTTTAAAATTTACTACTTGAATTTTGTTTTTCACCAAATAACCCATGAATCAGATATGAAACAATAATAAAAGTTAAAAAAAGAACTTAATAACTGAATGGTAATAAAAACATTGCATACCAGTATCAATTGAAGTGTCTAGAGGGAAATTTAAAACATTATATCCTTTGCTTTAGAAGAAAAAGTTGAGAGGACTTCTGATCAAGATGGCAGCATAGGTAAACATGGATCACCTCTTCGCAAAATCACATCAAAATTACAATTAAAATATAGACAAACCATCATTCAGAACTATCAGAAATCAAGTTGAATAGGAAGTCTGCCAATTACAGAATTAAAGGAACCACAACCATCTAGACTGAGCCGGCTAGCTGGTGCATACCTAAGACTCCATCAATCTTGCTAACACTGTTTGACCTGCCTTTGGGATCCCCAGAGTCTCTGCCCCACCCAACTTACAGGCCCACCTGAGCTGTTTTCCACATGACTGGCTGGTCTTGGCTCCTGCTTCACAACTTCCTAAATCCTCTCAAACAAGCAACAGCTGGCCACAGTGAGCCCCAGGCCTAGCACTAGGAGCAGGCAGCCTAGATTCACAGCGTGGCTTTGCCTGGGAATATCCAAGACCAGCACAAGTGGCAGCCATATCAGATTGCTTTATAGTTCAGGTAAGGTGGCCCCAGGCAAAACATAGGTGGGGGCTGACCTTGGCCTACCCCTGGGGTACCACTTGGGAAACCCCAGGGTCAGTGCATTCAGTGGACAGCTACAGACCACATCAGAGCACCACCACCCTGCCCTTGGACAGCTGATCTTCCACAGAGGGTGGAGATTGGTGGTCAGTGGTCATAGCCAATCCTTGCAGCTGACTGGTTTTGGTAAATCCCTCCCATTGACCTGCCAACAGCAACCAAGCCTCAACTATAAGAGGAGGGTATACTGAGCCCACACGAAGGGTGCACTTCAAGCACTAAGCTTGGATGATAGGGGAGGCTGTGTTTCTGGAGCCTATAGGACACCTACTACATTATGCCATACTACTAAGACACAGAGTCAAAGTAGCTCTACCTAATATATAGAAACAAACATAAGGATGTTGCCAAAATGAGGAGACAAAGAAATACGGTTGAAATGAAAGAACAGGAAACTCCAGGAAAAGAGCTAAATGAAATGGAGATAAGCAATCTGTCAGATGCAGAACAAAACCTGGTTGTAAGGATGCTCCAGGAACTATAGTGAGGATCTCAACAGCATAAAAAAGATCCAGTCAGAAATGCAGGCTACATTCACTGAAATAAAGTACAACATACAGGGAAATAACAGTAGAGTGGATGAAGCTGAGAATCAAATCAATGATTTGGAACATAAGAAAACAAGAAACAACCAATCAGAGTAACAAGAAGAAAAAAGAATCCAAAAAAATGAGGATAGTATAACTAGTCTTTTAGACAACTTCAAGAGGTCCAACATTTGCATCATTGGGGTGCCAGAAGGAGATGAGAAAGAACAAGGGATTGGAAATCTATTTGAAATAATAATGAAAGAAAACTTCCCTAATTTGGTGAAGGAAATAGACATGCAAGTCTGGGAAGCACAGAGAGTCCCAAACAAGGTGGATGCAAAGTGACCCAGTCCAAGACACATCATAATTAAAATGCCAAAGTTTAAAGGTAAAAGCAGCAAGAGAAAAGCAGTTAGTTACCTAAAGGGGAGTTGCTATAAGACTGGCAGCTGATTTCTGAAAAGAAACTTTGCAGGCTAAAAGGGATTGGCAAGAAATATTTGAAGTCATGAAAAACAGAAACTTACAGCCAAGATTGCTCTACCCAGCAAAGCTATCATTTAGAATTGAAGAGCAGATAAAGAGCTTCCCAGACAAGAAAAATCTAAAGAAATTCATCATCACCAAACCATTATTATATGAAATGTTAAAGGGACTTAAGAAAAATAAGATCAAAACTATGAACAATAAAATGTAAAAATATACATATCTATCAAAAATTGAATCTAAAAAACAAACTAAGGAAACAGAATCATGGATACTCATAGTGTTTTCATGGTTGCCAGATGGGAGGTGGGTGTGGGGGAATGGATGAATAGGTGAGGGGACTAAGAAGTATAAATAGGTAGTTACAGAATAGCCATGGGGATGTAAGGTACAGTATAGGAAATGGAGCAGTCAAAGAACTTGTAAGCATGACCCATGAACATGAACATTAATAGGGGGATTGTCTGAGGGAGTAAGGGGTGCTGGATGGAGGGATGCAAAGGAGGAAAATCAAGACAACTGTACTACCATAATCAATAAAATATAATTAAAAAAGAAAAAAAGTTGAAAACTAATGAGGTAAGCATTTAAGCTAAGAAGTTAAAAAAGAACAATATAATAAAGTTAACTAAGAAAGTAACAGGAAATAAATAATTACCTTAAAACACTAACAGGAAGAACTACATAATAAGAAAGATCAATAAATCCAAAGTTGGATTTTTGAAGAGATGAATAAAAGTAGCAAGACTAATTAAGATGGGTGAGTAGGAGGTTGCAAACACATGCAATGAGGTGTTTGTAAAAGAAGAAACCACAGGTAAAACAGAAATTAGATGATGAGAATGTTATAGGCTGCTAGATCCAATATATTTTAAAAATGAGATGAAATGGATTCCTAGAAAAATACAAATCACAAAAACTGGCTCAAGAAGAAACAGAGACCCTAAATAATCTTGCAATCATTAAATAAATCTAGCTAACAATATAAATCTTCTCATAAAGGGAGAAAAAAGAAACAGGGCTAGACATTTTTTTACTGCATATTCTACCTTAAATCAAAGGCATGGACAATTTTATTATCATATAACTTTCTATAAAATAAGGAGGAATATTTCCTAATTCATTTTGTGAGGTTAATACAACCACATTAATAACAGAATCATATCCGAATGGAAAATTAAGATCAAACTCACTCATGAATTTTGAAGCAAAAATGCTAAAACAATGTTTGCTAACTGAATGCAGGCAATGTATAAAAAAATTTCTAAAAAAACTAGGAATACAAATTTGGTTAAACATTAGGCACTATATTTGGAGGGCCTAGATGATATATTTAGAAAAAAAAGAAATAGAAAAAGGGAGGAGGGACAACAGGGAGACACTCAGGGGAAAGAAAAGAAAAGTGAAGTAAAGAACTAAGAAAATAATAGAAAAACTATCATTGTTTAAAAACAGTGTGAATACCAATACTGGAAAACCCAAGCAATCTATTAAGAATTTACTAGTGTTTATAAGAGAGTACTATTCATTGGATGTAAGATCATTTTAAAAAGTTAATTGCATATTTACAGAGCACAAAAAGTTAGAAGATGTAATCTTAGTAAGACCTGTATACAGTTACAAATATATATATATGTATTGATAATGGTATAAATAAAAAATATAGATATAGAAAGACATTTCTTAGAAAGAAATCCTGTAAGAAATGTAGAAGTTGTAAATCTTAACTGAAGGTTACTGAAGAAGAACAGGTAAATTGAGGATTAAATCAGGTACCTGGAGGTGAATATTCAACATAATAAAAATATCAGTTCTTTTTAATCTATAGATTAAGTTTAATGTCAATCCAATGCCCAACAGATTTTTTTTTTTAGAAATAATATAAATTGATTATAAAATGTCTATGGAAGAGCAAAGGGAAAATTATAAACAGAATAATCCTAAAAAAAGTAGTATGGATTTAATCTACTAGATAATAAGACATAAAGTAATTTTAATAGTAATTTACTAATTAGTAATTTTTATTGATTCAAAGAGAATAGATCAATGAAATATAATAAGGATAACAAAAGCAGACTCATGAATAAAAGAAAACTTGGTATATGCAGAATTGACATTACAGGTAGATAGAGAAAGAATTAACAATTTTTAAAATAGTCATGAGAACTTTAGATGAAAAACATGCATAACTACATGATACCAAGAAATTTAGTTCTACATGAATTAAGGATTTAAATGTAATAGGCAGAACATTTTTTACAGTGTTAAAAATGTTAGAAGTATATAGAAGTGAATATTTTTATGACTTTGTGGTAAAGAATGATTTCAAGACCCCAAAAGTTCAAACATAAAGAGATTGATAAATTTAATTACAAATTCAATTGTATTTCTATTTGCCAAAATAAAAAGAAAGAAAGAAAGAAAAGAAGAAGACAATCAGTTTGTTAGGGAAAGATATTGCCAACACATAAAAGTGAAAAATTATTTGACTATATAAAAACCTGCAAATAAAAGCCAAATAATTCCCCCAAGTGGAAAACACATAAACAGATATTACATTGAAGACTGAATAGGAATGACCATAGCATATGAGAAGATATACAATCTCATTAATTAATAGATGAGTGCCAATTAAAACTCCAAGATAAAATCAAGTTTTAGTCGCCCAACTTCTTATGCATCATTGGTAAGAGTATTGAATTGTACAATCTGCCAGGAGGGAAAAAATGTGCTTATATGGGGCAAAAGAGATTATTGACTCTCTGTTCAGTGAAATTTTGGGCGTTTGCTAGCACAAAGGTAGAAAAACTTGCTCAGTACAGGGTCAGATATTTAATGTTTTAGGCTTTGTGCACATGTTTCTGTTGATTTTTTTTTCTTTTTTACAACCACCCTGCAAAAAATGTAAAAAAAAAAAAAAGAGAGAGAGAGAGAAAACCTTAGCTTGAGGGCTCTACAAAGGCAGGCTACAGACCACTGTTGGATTTGGCCAGCTGGCGGTCACTTGCTAGGGTGCTCATCTTGGGTTACTTTCTATGGCCCATGCTGTCTCAAACTCTGAAAAGGTAGAAATTTTGCTGGCAGTAATACCATTGAAAAGATAACCCCATACATTACATTTTATTTTTCTAGGCCAATACAAGTTTTGACAGGCCAACTACCCTTGAGTCAAAGGTTTTGGAAAACATTTGCATTATCTAGAAAAGTTGAAGAAGCACAGAAAATCCAATCCAGCAATTCGACCTTCAGATAAGTACTCTAGAAAAAAGCCTAAATATGTGTACCAGGAGATATGTGCAAGACTTCACGGCAGTGTTGTCTCTAGTAATAATTAAAAAGTTGTAAACAACACAAAATTTCATCGATAAAACAATGGATAAAATATTATCACACATTTATAAAATGGAATACTAGACTACTACACATAACGTAAATAACCAACTGCAGCTTAACAAATCAGTATGGGTCGTTCAAAAAATAATGTTGAATGAAAAAGCCTGCAAATCCTGTGCAGAACTAAGTAGATACAAAGAAAACAAAAGATAAAATGATTACAGATTCAGGGAAGACTTAGTTTAGTGGGTAATGGAAAAGCAAACAAGCATTTACAATAGAACATGGTAATTTTCATAACTGAGTCATACCCAAAGTTCATCTGAAATAAGTGACAGGGCAACTTTTTTTCAATTACAGTTGAATTTAATATTATTCCATTTTTTAAAGATTTTATTTATTTATTTTTAGACAGAGGGGAAGGGAGGGAGAAAGAGAGGGAGAGAAACATTGATGTGTGGTTGCCTCTCATGTTCCCCAGGCATGTGCCCTGATTGGGAATAGAACCAGTGGCCCTTTGGTTCACAGGCTGGCACTCAATCCACTGAGCCACACCCACCAGGGCAATTTTTTTAATTATTATTATTTTTATCCGCACCTGAGGACATATTTATTAACTTTAGAGAGACGGTAAGGGAGAGAGGAAGAGAGGGAGAGAAACATCAATGTGAGGGAGAAACATCCATCGGTTGCCTCTCATGTGTGTCTCAACTGGGGACTGAGCTCACAACCTAAGCATGTGCCCTGACCAGGAATCAAACCTTCGGCCCTTCAGTTTATGGAATGGTGCCCAACCAACGGAGCCACACTGGTCAGGGTCATTTAATAGTATTTTATATTAGTTTCAGGTATACAGTATAGTGCTTAGACATTGATGTAATTTACAAAGTGATCCCCCCGCCCCGTAACTCTAGTACCCATCTTGCACTGTATATGGTTATCACAATTATTGACTATATTTCCCTCTGTTGTACTTTACATCCTCATGACTATTTTCTGACTACTAATTGTACTTACTCCTCTCACCTTTTTCATTCAGACACCATCACCCTTCCAACTGGCAACCATCAATTTGTTTTCCCTATCTGTGAATGAGTTTCTATTTATTCATTTATTTTGTTCTTTAGATTGCACATAATAAGTGAAATCATATGATAACTATCTTTCTCTGTCCAAGTTACTTCATTTGCATAATAACTTCTAGGTCCATCCACGTTGTCACAAATGGTAAGATTTCATTCTTTTTCTGTGGTGAGTAACATTTCATTTTATATATGTACCACCACTTCTTTATCCATTCATCTATAGATGGGCATTTGGGTTTCCTCCATATATGCTTAGCTGGGTCATAAGGTGTTTTCATTTTTAATTTTTTGAGGAACCTCCTCACTGTTTCCCACAGTGGCAGCACCAGTCTGCCTTCCCGCCAGCAATGCATGAGTGATCCCTTTTTTCTATATTCTCACTAACACTTGTTTGTTGATTTACTGGTGAGCCATTCTGCCCAGGGTGCACTGACATCTCATTATGGTTTTAATTTGCTTTTCTCTGAGGATTTGTGATGTACATTTTTTCATATGTCTCTTGGCCACCTATATGTCCTCTTTGGAGAAATGACTATTCAGGTCCTCTGCTTATTTTTTTGACTGGATTTTATTTATTTTTGGTGTTTAGTTGCATGAGTTCTTTATAAATTTTAGACAGTAACCACTTATTGGATGTATCATTGGTGGATATCTCCTCCCAGTCTACAGGTTTTCTTTATTTTGTTGATGGTTTTGTTTTGTGTGCAAAAACATTTTAGTTTGATGTGGTCCTATTTATTAATTTTTCTTTTGTTTCTCTTGCCCAAGAAGATATGTCAAACAATATTACTGAGAGTAATATTAGAGTGCTTGCCTATGGTTTTTTCTAGGAGTTTTATGGTTTAAAGTCTTATGTTTAGGTTTTTAATGGGTTTTGAGTTTATTGTTGTATATAGTGTAAGAAGGTGGTCTGGTTTTATTTTTCGGGTACATCTGTCCTGTTTTCCCAACACCATTTGTTGAAGAAACTGTATCTCATTGTGTATATTCTTGCCTTTTTTTCATAGATTAATTGACCATATAGGTGTGGGTTTACTTCTGTCTCCCTATTCTGTTTCATTGATCTTTGTGTCTGTTTTTAAGCCAGTATCCTGCTGTTCTGATTACTATAGGGTGGTAGTATAGTTTGATATCGAGTAACATGATACCTCTGAATTTGTTCTTCTCTCTGAAGATTGCTGTGGCCGTTCAGAGTCTTATGTGGTTCTCTATATATTTTAGGATTATTTGTTCTTGTTCTGTGAGAAGTGCCATTGGTATTTTGATTGAGGGGAGGACTGCCTTGAATCTATAGATAACTTTGAATAGTATGGATGTTTAACATATCTTCATTCTTCCTGTCCATGAGTACAGTATATGCTTCCATTTGTTTTATCTTCTTCAGTTTCTTTCTTCAGTGTCTTATAATTTTCCAAATACAGGTTTTTTACCTCCTTAGTTATACTTATTTATAGGAAATTTTTAAATACAATTGTAAATGGGATTGTTTTCTTAGTTTCTCTTTCCATTACTTCATTATTGCTATATAAAAATGCTACCAATTTCTGAATACTAATTTTTTTCTTGCCACTTTACTGAATTTAATTATCAGTTCTACTAGTTTTTTGGTGAACTCTTCAGGGGTTTTTTATAGTATCATATAATCTGCATGACAGGGCAAAATTTTATAATTGGGCATATCTGCTAACTTCATTTCTAATCCATTTTTTATTTGATTTCAACAATTTGCAAAATAAAAGAGAGGCTAAAAGCATTCAAGAAGACAAAAAACATAGAGAACATTAAATTTTGGGTGAGATACATTGCAGTATTTTGATGACTTCAAGTAGTTTGGAATTGCTGAAGTGTAAATAGCATGGGGACAGAGAAGCAATGAGGAGTTGTTTCTTGAGACTGAAGAGATAGGGAGCAGGTGATAAAGAAATCTGTATGCACCGCAAACTGTTTACCTTTTGTTGCATGCAACAGAAAGTCATGTTGGAACTTGTGCAAGGGAGCAAGAAGGTCAGAGGTTTACCTGAGGACGCCTGTGCTGCCTTGATGGTAATGGGAAGCATGTACAGAGAAGGCAAAAATGCAGATGGATCTGTTAACAAACTATTGTTTGAGTCTTAAGGTGGTGTCAGAATCCTCTCATCACAGTACTCATCACTTTATGACAAGAGTCAACAAGGGCTGGGGCTAGTGATAAATGCTGCCAACAAGTCTGATATTGAAAGGTGGATGACCTTAAAAATATGAAGTGGGTGTTTTAAGCTGGGACTTGGTACCCAGCACTATTCTCTATTGTGATTACTTTTTATGGCCAAGAGGAAGAATTTTCTAATGATCAGAACAATTTGAAAATAAATTACCCACTGAATTTCTCTTTCCCCTTTAACAGTTGTCAGCAATAATTTATATTCAGATTAAATAGTTTAATTTTATAACAAATTAAATAGCTAATCTAAAAAGGACCATTTGCTTACCATGTGTTTAGCACATGAGTAAACTATGAAAAGTGTGTCTTTTATTTTTATTTAAAAACCAAATGAATCTTTGGCCAACCCAATATTTTTGTTTTGGATTTTGTAATTAAGAAGTTTTTTTAACTATTACAAAAAGATATTTTAAAAATAAATTAATCACCTAAGGCCATTAAAGTAGAATTTTTTGAGGTACAATCGTCAGGATTTAGTGATTTTTTAAAAATTTTGAAGCTAAAGGAAAAGAAGGACTTGAGAATGTCTCCTACTGTTCAGGGCAACAAGGTGTGCGTCTCTTCACTGAAGTAGGAAATACTTAATGGAGGTGGTGGTGGTGGTGGATAGGGTGCTGGACATCTTGTCAAAATTGTAACATTTCTGTCCGTAATAAAACACAACCATGGGAGGCTTATTGCTTCTGACAATCTGGCAAAACATCTAAATATTTGTTATGTGCCAAATGCAATAATTAACTGTGATGATGGGACAAATGAACCTCAGAGATATTGTGAGTTCAAGTTTCACTCACCAAGGAGTTTTTAAATTGATTATAACTGATGGACTGACTGAAAATTAAATTTCAGCACGTGGAATGGAGCCTAGTCTCTGCTTAAACTGTGCCATGTGCCCTGATGTGGCAGGGCAGGAAAGTCCCTAGGAGATGGGCTGCATCCCCTCCCTGCCAGCGAAGACAGGTGTCAGTTACAGAGATGTGCTCGTCCCCTCCCACCCCCAAGAAGCCTGCATGTTTCATCCCGGCAGCACTCAAATTCCTTTATTGGCAATCTATAGAGAAAGGGGAAGGAGATGTGGTTTTACAGCATGACTTCAGGACACGTAGCGTTCACAAGCCTGGAACCAATTCTGGCCTGGAGGGAGAGCTGCCAGCGGCAGATACTTTGAGGATGCCCATCACTACATACCAAGGAACATGTGCCTCTGATTCACTTCCAGCAGGTCTCCCTGATGCATTTCCCGTGTACATCTGTGACCCTGACTCTGGGGTAAGAGTAGGGCTTTGAGCACTACCCAACAGCAGCCACAGGAAGAACCCAGATCGGGCACAGCTGCTCAGCCTTGGCACAATTTGCCTTTAAATCTCTGTTTTTTTCTAACTCTGACCTTGAAGGGGGTGCTCCTTACAAATCATCAAAACTAGTAAGGCAAGATAAAGAAATGTGGCTTCTAAGCAACCTCTGAGTAAGAAAGTTTGCATCTTACCTTAATATAACCATGATCTAAGTGTAATTGATTCCTAACTACTCTTGGATCTGTAGTATGTCCAGGAAAAGTGCCAAGTAAATAAATGTATTTTGACTTAAGACTTTTTTGTTTTATACTGTAATAATTAACTTACAATGATAAAGCTTATCATTAACCTATCATTCTTCTTTTAATTTTATTTTCAGTTACAGTATACATTCAACATTAATTTGTATTAGTTTCAGGTGTACAGCATAACAGTTAGACAGCATGTACTTTACATAGTGTTCCCCCTGATATTTCAAATCCTACCTGGCAACATACATAGCTATTACAATATTGTTAGCTATATTTCCTATGCTTTACTTTACAATGCCATGAATATTTTATAACTACCAATTAGTACTTATTAAAGCCTTCATGTTTTTTGCCTAGCTTTCCAACTTCCCTCTCCTCTGGCATCCATCAATTTTTTCTTTGTATCTTGAAGTCTGTTTCTGTTCTGTTTGTTCATTTATTTTGGTTTTTATATTCCACATATAAGTGAAATCATATGATATTTGTCTTTCTCGGTATAACTTATTTCTCTTAGCATAATTCCCTCTAGGTCCATGCATTCTGTTGCGAATGGTAAGATTTTTTCTCTTTTTTATAGCCAAGCAATATTTCATTGTATATTTCTAACACCATTTGTTTATCCACTTGTTTATTGATAGGCACTTGGGTTGCTTCCAAATCTTGGCCATAGTGAATAACACTACAGTAAACATAGGGATACATATATATTTTTTGAATTAGTGTCTTGAGTTTCTTTGAATATGTACTCAGAAGTGGAATTGTGGGGTTATAAGGCCATTCCATTTTTAATTTTCTGAGGAGCATCCACAGTTTTCCATGGTGGCAGCACCGGTCCGCGTTCCCACGGACAGTGCACACGGGCTCCCCTTCCTCCACGACCTCGCCAGCACTTGTTCTTTGTTGGTTTATTGATGATGGCCATCCTGACCAGTGTGAGGCGATAGCTCATTGTGGTTTTAATTTGTTTTTCTCTGATGATTAGTGAGGTTGTACAATTTTTTATATGTCTTTTGACCACCTGTATGTCCTCTTTGGAGAAATGTCTATTTGGGTTCTCTGCCTATTTTTCAATTGGATTGTTTTTTTTTTGGGGGGGGTGGTGTTGGCTTCTATGAGTTCTTCATAAGTGTTGAATATTAACCTCTTATCAGAGGTATTGTTGGTGAAAACATTTTCCATTCAATAGGTTTTCTTTTTGTTTTGTTGATGATTTTCTTTGCTGTGCAAAATCATTTTAGTTTGATGTAGTCCCATATGTTCATTTTTTCTTTTGTTTCCCTTGCTCAAGGAGATATATCAGAAAAAATATTGCTAAGGGAAATGTCAGAGAATTTACTGCCTATGTTTTTTTCCTAGGAGTTTTATAGTAAAGTCTTATCTTTAGTTCTTTAATACATTTTGACTTAAATATAGTATATATTATATCTAGTGTAAGATGGTGGTCTAGTTTTATTTTTTGCATGTATCTACTCAATTTTCCAACACTATTTATTGGATATACTGTCTCCACCCCATTGCATATTCTTGACACTTTTGTCACATATTAATTAGCCATATAAGCATGGGCTCATTTCTGGGCTCTCTAATCCGTTGTATTGATCTATGTGTCTGCTTTTGTGCCACTGTCATGCTGTTTTGATAACTAGCTTTGTAGTATTGTTTGATATCAGTTAGCATATATCTTTAACTTTGCTCTGTTTTTTCAAGGTTGCTGTAGCAATTCAGGGTCTTTTGTGATTTCATACAAACTTGGGGATTATTTGTTCTAGTTCTCTGAGAAACGCCATTGATATTTTGTGGGAATTGCACTGAATCTGTTGATTGCTTTGTGTAGTATGAACATTTTAATAATGTTAATTCTTCCAGTCCATGAGCATGGCGAACGCTTCCATTTATTTGTATCTTTTTGTATTTCTTTCTCCAAAGTCATATTATTTTTCAAGTACAAGTCTTTTACCTCTTTGGTTAGATTTATTCCCTGGTATTTTTTTCATGCAATTATACATGGGATTCTTTTCTTAGCTTCCCTTTCTGGTGTTTTTATTTGTGTATAAAAATGCAACCAATTTCTGAATATTAATTTTGACTTTTACTATTTTGCTGAATTTAGGTATCAGTTCTTGCCATTTTTCTTTGTAATTATGTTCCTCTTCTTTTTACTTCTCTCTTCCTTTTTAGAAATCCCTATAACATTTCTTATAATAGTGGTTTGTTGGTAATGAACTCCTTTAGCTTTTTCTGGTCTATGAAGCTCTTTATTTCATTTCATGCCAGTCCCTTTTGACCTGAAAACTTTCTTTTGAGAAATGTGTTGACAGTCTTATGGGGTCTCCCTTTTAGATAACTGTCATTCTTTTGCTATTTTTAAGATTCTTTCTTTGTTTTTAATTTTGCCATTTTAATTATGATGTGTTTTGGTGTAGGCCTCTTTGAGCTCATCTATTTTGGCACTCTGAGATTTTGCTCATATGAAACTCACTGAGTTTCTTTCTGCTAAGAATTTAGGGTCAGATTAATTTCTTCAGTAACTCTTTGAAGCAGGTATAGAAAATATTTTTCTACAAAGTATAATTTTTCTCCTCCTCTAATATCCTCAATAAGTCACTAAGGCAGAGGATGATTAATATCATTTGAAGGTATCTCAAAGCAAAAAGGGTCAGGTTAGTATTCTGCAATTATAAGGATGCTCATTTTCCCTCCATATCAGCCACTTTTGGGGTCAGATTATCTTGACCCCAGACAAACCTCTCTTAACTGTGAGTCATCCCACTCTGCCTAATCCTCTCATCCCTCTTACTCAAAACCTCTTTTAACTTTTTCTATTATTTCTGATAGGGAAACTCTAGAATTAAAGATTTTAGCCCTATTTGATAGGCTTAAGTGATTAATGCAGACAGAAAGCTATTATTCCAAGAACTGGAATTCATGACCTACACAACTCCAGGAGGTTGACAAGCAATTCAACCTTTGCGTCCCAGGGGGTCTGCAAGCAATGGAGGTAGTATCTGAGTTGCTGATTAACAGATAAAGAAGTACTAGAAAAATCACCCCCAGACTGCAACTCTTACCCAAGTAAACTTTTTCCTAAACCTGTTATCTATTCTTCCTTCTCCTCATAAAAAAGCTGGCTTGAAATGAAATATTAAGACAGTTTTGGGGATACATAACCTGCTGTTTTCTTATATTGCCAGCATCTGAATAAAGCTCCCACAAAGATTCAATCCTTGTCTCTACTTATTGGTTCTGGTAGTGACAGGCAGCATGAATGCCAACTTCTTCAGTGTCATTTCTAGCCCTGTGATCTTTTAAAAGTTTTAATATATATATATTTCTCGAACTTTCAGTTCTCAGCTGCAGAACACTGTTATCACTGTGCTAACACTGGCCGCAGCTGTCCTCTGTTTCCATCATGTGCCTACTAAATGTAGACAAAAAAGGGGTTCCATGAAAAGTAACCTCACAGGGTGATCTGATAAAAATAACTTACTGGGCAGCTCATGGTGCCTAGTTATGCCCCAGGCATATACTTTTTTTTTTTTTTAACAAAAAGCTTATCTTTGCCTTAAGCAAGCCTTTTCTGTTGTTTCTGTGCATCTGGGTTAACATACCTAAGAAATGCCCCTCTCAGACCCCTCCTTCTGAGGTGTGACCACCCTCCAGGGAGCACATAATCTTGCTATCCTGTAATCTCATTCCTGCCTGGCTTTCTCCCACTTTCATGTAATCCCCCTTACCTTCCCTCTTTAACATCAAATACACAAAAGAAACTGCAAACTGTTATTCTTTAAAGCATTTTTTTCAGTTTGCTGAGATCTTGCTTCCAGGCATACCCTCTGTTTGACTCAAATAAATTTTTATAAAACTTCTCTACAGGTTTGGACCTTCTTATGTCAACATAAATAAAACATCTTTTCTTCTTCTTTCATCTACCATTTCTTCCTTGATTGTTTTTATCCAATCTCATTATTTCAGCTATGATCTCAGGGCTGACAGCTACCAGACCTATATTGAGTCCAATGGATTTCCTGAATAATAGATCTACTTTTCCTCCCATTTGCAGGACACTTCACATACTTGTGCTCCTGTAAACCCATAAAACTTTATGAAATCAGCACTGTCTTAGTTCATTCAGGATGGACACATCCAAGTCCTCTTTATTTGCTTATTTATCTATTTTTAAATTTGTATTTATTGATTTTAGAGAGAGGAAAAGAGAAAGAGATAGAGATAGATAGATGATAGATAGATAGATAGACAGACAGACAGATAGAGAAATTGATCTGCTGTTCTATTCATTGGTTGATTCTTGTATGTGCCCTGACTGGGGGTTGAACCCACAACCTTGGTGTATTGGGGACGATGCTCTAACCAACTGAATTACCTGGGGAAGTGGTCTTTAATTATTTCTTTCTTACTTTTCATATGGCAGTAAGTTTCCAAGTCCTAAAGGTTTTATAGCCATAGGATCTCTAGAATCCTTTCCCTATATTCCCAAAGCCAACATTAGCCAGAATGAAGCTTATTTTCCTATTTTTCCTGGATTATTATACTAACATTTTAATGACTATCTTTACAAAAACACAATATCATCTTTTCTTCATCCCAATCCTCAGATTTATAGTCAGTTAGTTATAAGCACGCATAACAACCTGGACTTGTTATTGGCATCTGCAGTGAGGGCAGACTTATGGGCCTGAGCCCTTAACCTGTGGAATCTGATGCAACCTCCAGGTAGGTAGTGTCAGAATTGAGTTGAAGTATAGAATTGTTTGGTGTGGGAGGAAATCCCACACATCAGAATTGGTGTCAGAATCTTAGCAATAAATGGTTGTTATAGTAATTGACTCCCCTTCATGACTTCATATCCCATAACAAAGCCAAATGAAGAATGCCTGATACTTTTTATTTGTACAGATGTTTTTAACTTAGGACATTTGTTTTACATACTTATATGCAAAAATATTGTTTATAAGGCATATCCTAGACCCAGTCCTGAAAGATTTGGAGTTTGCTTTTAGCCCCCTGTCCCCATTGCATCAAGTCCCCTCCCACCCCACCCCCATTTTGCTCCTTCTTAATGTCATCAGGACATCAGGACTGTCCCTCCAATACAGCTATTGTACCTGCTGCTCTCTGGGCATGATCTGTAGACCCTAGAAACATGGAATGTTAGAGCTGGAGAAAAATCTTAGATTATCTTGTTCAAACCCCCGATTTTACAAATGAGTAAACAGAGGACCTGAGGGGATAACATACTTGCCCTAATTTACCTGCACTAAAGTAGAGATGCCTGTTGAAAGTTAGTAAACGATATGACCATAAATATTTTACTTAACACATAAGGAAGCTTCCAGCTAAAGAGCAGTATCTTTAACAATGAGGTTTTAGCTCTCAGCCAGCCCAAAGAGACATTTGCAGATTAAAGAGACAGCCTTACACATAAGAAATTATATAATTTTGCTGCAGCCTCTCGGAACATCATTCTTATCCCCAAAGGGCAGGTGTGATGGTCTATTTTTGGAGTCTGTAACCTATTGAGACAGGATAGTGAGGAGCTAGGAAAATCCCTTGGCCAGTGGAATAGGGAAACTGAGACAGACAGTTGAACAAACTGGCCAAGCAATTTACAGCCAGGTACAGAAGTTCACCTCTCCAAAGAGAAAATCTAGGCCTCAGTTGCATTTCAGCTCCAGGCCCAGAAAAGCAGCAAAACCAGGGGGGTGAGGCCAGAATTAACTGCAATGACTAATGACCCCCTGCCCTGTCACTGACCAATCAGGAGACCCAGGACCCTGAAAGGACATGCCTGGAGAACTGATGAATATTCTACTGAAACCTTCCCCTGATTCCTTCTGTAAATTCCAACCTGAGAGAAAAGCATTAAAGCCTCAAGACAAAGGACCCAGCACACACTCTCTCCCTCTGGAGAACAGCCCTTGCTATTCCCTTTCCCTCTTCTTCCACTTCTTCCCCCACAGGCACGCTTCTCCTAAACTCTAAGCGGGGGTGTCCAACCTGAAGCCCTTGGGCTGCATGCAGCCCAGAATGACTATGAATGCGGCCCAACACAAAATTGTAAATTCACTTAAAATATTATGAGTTTTTTTGTTTTCATCAGTGTTTGTGTATTTAATGTGTGGCCCAAAGCAACTCTTTTTCCAGAGTGTCCCAGAGACACCAAAAGTTTGGACGCCCCTGTAGGAGACGGGCAGCGGCCAGCTCGCCCCAAGCTAATTTCCAGAACCTGTCCCCAAAGCCCCCTTTTCTCTTACTTCTCAGTGAGCTAAAGCAACCCGGACTAGGCTCCCATGTTGCTTCTTCTATGCTAAGACCTTCTTCGTTTTACTATCCCCAGCTTTAATAAATGTATCCTCATAGTCACCTGGACTAGCATTGTGAAATCTTTTCCACATGAAATCAAGAACCTACACACTACGAGCTGGCCCTAGGCCGACCCACGCAGACCCTGTTAAGGGCCAGGCTCCTGTCCTGTAACACTATGACCTACTGGCCAAAGTAATATTAGGCGGCATATATTTGTGGTCACCTTCTATCCTCATCTTTGTTACACAAGAGAATGATTAACTGATCAACTGATTAACAACTTTTGCTCTGAGACTCTGGGTCTGGTTGTCCAGATCTATTCAACAATTTCTTTACTGAATTCTCATATTATTAAAATTTATTTTTTTGTGCTTACTATACTTTCTATGAGTGATGATAATTTTTACCTTTTTCATATATATGCATATATATAGGATATATTTTGTTCTTTTTTCTAATTGAAATGACTACATGCACATTTTAATTTACTAAGAATTTAAAAATTATATAAATAACTCATACTATTTATCTTTGATTTTCTTGAATAAACCCTATTTTGGTCATAATGTGCATTTATTTTTTTCTCATATTATTTAATATACTGTTGAGTTAAATTTGCTAATAATGTATCTCAGATGCTGGCATCTTCACTCATAAATGAGTTAGGCCCTCAGTTGGAGCACTGTCCTGTACACCGAAAGTTCAGGGGTTTGATTCCCAGTCTGGGCACATACCAAGGTTGCATGTTCGATCCCCAATTGGACGCATACAAGAAGGCACCAATTGATGTTTCTCTCTCACATCAATGTCTCTCTCTCTCTTTCTTTCTGTCTCTCTCTGCTTCTCTTCCTCTCTCTCTAAAAGCAATAAAAAAAAAATTTCCTTGGGTGAGGATTAAAAAAATTTAAAAATTACATAAATGAGTTAGGCCTAGTTTCTGTTTTCTATGTGGGGCAGGCAGTGCAATAGTTAATTGCTTGTTTTCTAGAACCAAGTTACCTGGATTCTATCTCACTTCCACTATTTACTAATTGTGGGATCTTAGAGAAGCCACTTAACCTCTTTGTGTCTAAGTTTACTTATCTGTAAAGGGTGATAGCAGTAGTATTTATCTCATAGGCATTTTGTGAGAATTAAATGGATTTATATTCTTAGCACAGTACAATAGTGCTTGTTATACAAAAAGTTCTTTGTAAGTATTAGCTATTTTAATGTCATTCTGGCCAGGTTTTTGTATCAATATGCTGACCTCATAAAATACACTTGGAAGTGATATTTCTTTTTCTATTATCTTAAAACACTTAAAAAGCAAAGAATGATTTATTCTTGGAGGATTTGAAATAACTGAGTTATAAAATCACCTGGAACCTGTATTCTTCGGTGGGGCGGGGGGATAGTGCATTGGTATGTTCACACTTTCTTCTTCTTCGTGGAGTAGTTTTAGAAGTAGATGTTTTACTAGACAATTACACTTACTATTTGCAAATATTAAGATTTTTCAAATGCATCAATATGAAATTGTTTTCAATCTCTTTTTTCTGATGAGTCTTAAAAGATATTTGTTCATGATGTGGCATTTTCAGAGTCAGGTTACAGTTCTGTTTCAACTTATAAGAATCAACTTATTCTTTATTTTTCATTCAAATTCTGGTGTCATTTTAAAAATTACTTTCTCTTTTTGGGTTTTAATTTTTCTAACTTAGTATGTTAAATGCTTAGTTTGTGCTCTGGTGCAATACTGGCAAGGTGCCTTAAAAGAGTAAAGAAATGGCCAAGAGATGCTTCTTCTCTCTCTTTTTCTAACATTAGCACACTATATTTACTTGCTATGGCTACATTCCCATTCATTAAGTCATGTATTCATTCACAAACATTCATTTAGAACTGAACATTATCCTGGGTGCTGGTGATGGGGGGCCGGGCAGTGAACAGTAAATCGGACAGAACTGCTGCCTTCCAGAAGAAAAACTGCAGCAGTTAAATGTCTTTTGTGCAGAGGGATCTAGTATAAAGGATGTCAAATGGGAAAATAAGGTAGAATCATCGGTGGGAAGAGGCACTTGGAGAACTGCAGGTGAAATTCAATCAATTTTTTTTCTATCAACCAATGTTTTATAGTTAAAAACGAACAAAAAAATCTGAGTGGGAAGGGTTGGCAGCTGGTGGAAGACAGTAATGGAACTGAAGATCTGGGACTCTCTGTTTGAAATCACTGAATCAGGAAGAATGAGCTGCATGCTAAGAGTAGCCTCGTGTTGAAAAATAAGAACAAAAGTACCCTGAACTCCCAATTATGGCTTGACTAGGAGGGGTGAACTAAGACACTGAACTTCAAAAAAACAAAGTTTTTTTTGTATAACATAAATTTAGAAAAAGTGCATAAATCACAAGTAATTTTTACAAAGTTAAGACATCCATGCAATTATGTCAAAATCCAGAACACTTTCTAGTGTCTCGGAGGTCTTCTTGCCTCTTTTCTGGTCATCACCCACTTCAGTTATGACTTCTAATTCCATAGATTAGTTTTTTGCCTGTTTTGAACTATATATGAATGAAGGAATTATGCAATAGATTAGTATCGGGCTGCTTGGGTTGCCACAAAAAACAATCCCAAAGAAGAGGTGGCTTTAACAACAGAACTCCAGTTTCTTGCAATGCTAGAAAATCCAAGATCAAGTTTCCAGCTAATTTCATATCTGGTAAGAGCTATTATCTTGGTTAGCAGCTGACCATCTTTTTTTCTGTGCCTTCACGAGAGAGAGGGAGAGAGAGAGAGAGGAAGAGAGAGAGAGAATATGATTTACCTCTCTGGTTTCTCTTCTTATAAAGACACTTATTGTACTGGATTGTGGTCCCACTCGTATGACCTCATGTAACCTTAATTATCTTCAGATGTAGTCACAATAGTTTCAACATGTGGATTTTGGGTGGACATGAACATTCGGTCTAGAACAGATTCTCTTTTTGGCTAACCTTATGTTTAGGAGAATCATCCTTATTACTGTATGTAGTTTTAGTTTGTTAATTCTTAGTACTGTATAGTATTCCATTGTGTGAGCATATCACATATATTTTCCCCATTTTATTGTTGAGGTATTGGGGCAATTTCCAGTTCGGAAATGCTATGAACATATTATGTATGTCTTTTAAAAAATATTTTATTTATTTATTTATTTATTTATTTATTTATTTATTTATTTTTAGAGAGTTGGGGAAGAGGGAGAAAGAGAGGGAGAGAAATATCAACGTGTGAAGAGACACATCGAATGGTTGCCTATAGTACGTCCCCCAAGTGGGAACCTGGCCCACAACCCAGGCGTGTGCCCTGACTGTGTCTCAAACCGGCAACCTTTTGGTTTGCAGGCTGGTGCTCAGTCCACTGAACCACACCAGCCATGCCCATATTTTATATGTCTTTTGTGAACACATGGATACATTTCTATTGGATATATATTTAGAAGTTGAATTGCTGGGTCATGGAGTGTATAGGTGATCAGGCTTAGTAGACAGATGTTACCAAGCAATTTTGCAGGATTGTTGAACTAAGGTCTACCAGCAATCTATGAGATTTTTAATTATTTCAGATCCTTGCCAATTTAGTCTTTTTTTATTTTAGCCATATGTTTATGGACCATTTGGATATCTTCTTTTGTGAGGTATTCATTGAAATCTTTAGCCTGCTTTCTTACATAGAGGATTTCTAGCAAAATGATATGAAAAAACCCATAGGGAAGGTCTTCTGTCTGTGGTGTCTGTAGCTGGAGTGAGTCCTTCCCATTCGTGCATAATTAGGGAAGGGAAGGTATTCATACCAAAATTCTGAGGAATAAAAAACTAGGAAACATGGAAGACAAGAAGAAGTTACCAAAATTATTTAGGATCCAAAATAAAGATTTTGATAGAACAATTCAAATGAATAATAATTAAAACAAAAAGAAATGGCATAAAAGCTACTTCAAAAAGTACTACAGTAAAATCACTGAAAAAAGGAACATAGTATTTAAAAAAACTCTAACAGATGAAATCTATTACATAAAAGAACAAAAGTCAATTCCACACTGTATTAGTGTCCTGGGGCTGCCATGACAAATTCCCACAAACTGGGTGACTTAAAACAACAGAAATGCATTCTCTCACATTTCTGGAGGAAAGCTTTTGGTAATTTCTGGAAATCCCTGGCAATTTGCCCTCTATGTAGACAAGTGAAACTAGAAACACAAGTTACCTGCTTCTAAAATAAAATGGTGAGACATAGCATAGACATTCTCATTCCCGTAGGGAAAAACTGAGAAGAAATAAAGGCATCCAAGGCAAGTCCAAAACCCAGCAGGACACATTCCATTGGGCTCAGGGCCTGGGAATAATCCTTTGAGGATTGGTGCTTTGCCCTCTGGACCTGCATGCGACAGGGGCCTGCCCTCTGGCTTCTGCCTTTGCATCTGTGGCTGTGCCCTTGGGGTGACTCTTCTTTTTACTTAAAGGTTAGCATGTATTTATAGGCAAGCAAATGTGTTAGCCCATTTTTATTTATTTGTTTATTTTTTTGCTTTTAGAACCCCTGAAGTCCGACAGCCTTTCTTCATTTCCTCCTATCTTTGTCTCTTTCAGCCCAGACTGGCAATAGGGTATAACATTCTCAGAAGCATTTTTGGTCTCCTATGCAACTCTTAGCACATGATGCCATCAGACAAGCAAGTCCACCATAGATCATTCCTTGATAACTCCATCTCTGTCCTTGGCTTCCCTCATGATTGTTGGTTTGATCAATGAGTTACATACTTATCCCTTCAGCACCAAGTGGTCCAGAATCCTTGGTTTTGTCTCTAGAGAAGGCTGAAAATTTTGGAAATCATCAGGTTCTGGTTCCTTTTTGTTTAATACTTCCCTCCTCAATTTTTTTTTTCCATTCACATTTTGCTGTAGTTAGCAAGGGAAAACCGGAGTGAACCTTCACTACTTTGCTTGGAAGTATCCTGAGCTAAATATCCAAGTTCACCACTTATAAATAAACTCTGCTTTTATGTGTGTGTGTGTAGTGAGACTTTACTGAAAACGAAAAAGGGCAAACCAATGATTATAAACAGGAATGTGGACTTTTGGCAAAACAAACAAAAAATAGAACAAAAATGGTGGGAGGAGGGTTGTCAGAAGGATGGAAGAGGGGTGACAAGCGCCAGAAAAAGGGAGGAGGAATTTTTTTCTTTTTCTTCTCATTTCTTTTAAAAACCAGCACAAGAAAGGACACACACATAGCCAATGTTTGTGCTCAGATAGAAACATAAATAGGTCGGAATTGACCACCCTGTTGTTTTCTCTTCCGAAGGCAGATAACAAACAATCAAACAAATAAATAAATTTCTCATACCTCACTAGAAGCGCCTTTCATCTTCATATTTCTACCAATGTCCTGTTCATGGTGATGTATGTATTCTCTAAGATGACAGACAATTTCTCTACCATGCTCCTCACTCCCCTCTGAGCCCCCACCAGAACACTTGTAACATTCATATTTCTACCAGCCATCTCTTCAAGGCAATCTAGACTTTTTTATGAAGTGCCCCCAAATTCTTTCCGGCTCTATTCATTTCCGAATTCCAAAACCACTTCTACATTTTTGGATATTTGTTACAGTAGCACCCCACTTTCCAATACAAAATTTATATTAGTTTCCTAGTGCTGCCATAACAAAATACCACAAACTGGGTAGCTTTGAAAAAATAAAGTTATTCTCATAGAGATCAGGAAGCCAGGAATGCAAACTCAAGTATCAGCAGGGTTGATTCTTTCTGGAGTGTGAAGGAGAAACTCTCCCATGCCTCTCTCCTAGCTTCTAGTGGTTGCCAGAAGTCCTTGGTATTCCTTGGCTGATAGACACATTACTCCAACCTCTGCGTACATCCTCACAGTCTTCTCTGCGTCTCTCTGTTTGTCCTTTTCTGTCTCTTGTGAGGGCAGTGTCACGGGAGCGAGGGCATACTCTAATCCAACATGAATTTATCTCAGTTCTTAGCTTAAATGCATCAGCAAAGACCACATTTCCAAAGAAGGCTATATGCTGGGTTCTAGGTGGTCGTAGACTTTTAGGGGACACTTTTCAACCCATTACACACACCACGAAATACTTGACCATCGAAAAATTAAGAAGAGATTTAACAAAGATAAAAAAAAATACAATAAAGTAGCAAAAAGAAGTAAAATGGGAGATTTGAGGTCTAAGAACAAAAACTGAGCATGCTTAATACAGAACTAATAAGTACATTAGAATTAGTGGGGATAGCATAGACTTGTTAAAAACAGAGTTTCTGAAAGGGAGGAAAGGTTTGGGAGGATCACAGTGCTTTGATATGAAAGAGACAAAGAGATCAAAGCATTTGGAGGGCATGTAGTAGATACAGAGAACAAAAAACAATTCCACACAGAGATCTTCAGAATCTATGAATAAGACAAATGAAACACTGGAATAGAAAAAAGTATTCAAAAATAGAATAATGAATATTTTTATAAGAAGAAATAACTGAAACTACAGATAAAAAGGCCCATCCTGTTCTAGGAAAAATATGATGCAGGGTGCTCATTGTGAGGGGATTTTCTAAAGAATTTACTGAATTTCAAGGACAAAATTTCTGCAAGGATGTAGGTATAAGAAAGGCTATGTCTTGCAAACTTCATACTTCCTCTTACTTTACAGGCAGGCACTCTCTACTGAGTTCCGAGGGAAGAGTTAATGAAAAATTTCATGCAAGCTTTGTTGTGATGTAAGAGGATATCTTTATTTAAAAATTTTAAAAATATAGCCCTGGCTGGTGTGGCTCCGTGGGTTGAGCACCAGACTGAAAACCAAAGGGTCTCTGGTTCTATTCCTAGTGAAGGCACATGCCTGGGTTGTGGGCTGGGTCCCCAATAGGGGGTGCGTGAGAGAAAGCCACTCACTGATGTTTCTCTCCCTATCTTTCTCCCTTCCTTCCTCTCTCTCTAAAAATAAATAAATAAAATCTTTAAAAACATTTAAAACTATAACTAACAATTTGTTGCCTTAAAGAACCCCGTGTACTCCACCTATTCATTCCGCTTTTCCCTCTAACCTCTGATCTTTCTAATGTCTCTCTTTTTTTACCTTTTACAGAATGTCATATCATTGGAATCATACACAATGTGGCCTTTTCAGATTGGCATCCTTCACATAATAATGTAGGTTTAATGTGTTTTCATGGCTTGTTAGTCCATTTCTCTTTATTGCTTAAAATATTACATTGTCTGGATGTGCCACAGTTTATTTATTTATTCACCTACTGAAAAAAAATCTTGGTTTTCCATGTTTTAGGAATTATAAATAAATCTGCTATAAACATCCATGTGCAGATTTTTGTGTAGACATAGGTTTTCAGCTCCTTTTGATAATTACCAAAAAGCATGATGGCTGACTTGTCTGATAAAGGTATGTGTAGTTTTCTAAGACACCACCTAACTGTTTTCCGAAGTGGCTGTAACACTTTGCATCCCCACCAGCAATGAATATCCTCACAAGTGTCGTTGGTGTTTTGGATGTTGGCCATTCTAACAGGTGTGTAGTGTTATCTCATTGTCGTTTTAATTTGCAACTCCATATTGACATATAATGCTAAACACCTTTTCAAAATTTGTCATTTGCATGTCTTCTTTGGTGAGGTATCCAGGTTTTTGACCATTTGGATTTGGGTTGTTCATTTAATTATTTTTTTAATTGTCCTTTTAAATTAAAATTATTTTTTCAATTGCAGTTTACATTCAATATTATTTTGCATTCATTTCAGGTGTACAGAATAGTGGTTATACAAACATATGCTTTACAAAGGGATTGCCTGATATTTTCAGTACCCACCTGGCACCATACATAGTGATTAAAATGTCATTGACTCCATTCTCTGTGCTGTACTTTCACCGCCATCATCCCCACAATGATTTTGTAACTAGCAACCTGTACTTCTCAATTTCTTCACCTTTTTCACCCAGGCCCTCAACCCTCCTCCCCTTTAGCAACCATCAGTCTGTTCTCTGTAGCTATGAGTCTACTTCTATTTTATTTGTTTCTATTGTTCTTTAGATTCCTCCTATAAGTGAGATCATATGCTATTTGTCTTTCTCTGACTATTTCACTTAGCATAATGTCCTCTAAATTCATCATACGAGGGTATCTTTAAGCAAATGTAAAATTCTCAGGAAATAATCTCACTACAGCCCATCTCTTCTAATTATAATGAAAAAAACTTGGAACAGCTTGCTAACAGACAAAAATGTTCTGAACTACTCAAGGACTCTGAAAGGTACCAAAAACAAATAGGTAGGAGAGCAAAAACTGAGTGAAATATTTACACGGAGTAAGTTTCCCATTTATTTATAAATTGTTTTGCCTAAGAGAAGGCCCTGCAGAAATCAGGAAAAGGGGCCTTCACCAGCTGAAGACTGTGTTAAGGGGTAATCCTGGAAAGGAGAAAACCAGAGAAGAGGATTCGTAATTCTCTACGTGACCCTGCACCAGCCTCAGCCCAACTCCTGACCTGTGCAGCACAGTTCTGACCTTCACCAGTGTTTCGCAAGGTCTTCAAAATGGAACTGAGCTTTGAACCATACACACAAGTCTCAACTTTAACCCAGGAAAAATGTCCCTCCACCCCGGGAATAAGGCTTATTCAGGAAAGACCCAGCAAAGACTCAAAAAGAATTGAACTGAAATGGAGTACTTAAAAAATTTCTTATACTAACCCATGAACTATAAATCAATGAGCCAGTCCTAAGAGATATTTGCAAAATATCTGAGAACTGACCTGAGATTTGAATTACTGCTCATGGAAATGAGACAAAGCTTACTGCTTAAACCACACTGGTTTCTTTAGAGGATTATAATACGACCCACAGTCTACATGGTACAAGCTTCACAATGTTCAGGGTGCAATAGAAATTACATCCACAGAACCAAGCATATGTGTCTAATTCTAAAGAAAAAAGATGATGAACAGTTGTCATCACCGAGGTTATCTAGGCATCAGAATTACTAGGGAACAGAAAAGTATTTGTAACAGATATAACCTATAGAGGATGATTTTCCTAAATTTACAAATGGTTTACACAAATGGCCATGTAAAAGGAAATATAGTAGAAAAATATGCAAAAGTATAAACACTTAATAGAAAAAGAAATGTAAGTGGCAAAAAAATGAAAAGATACTAATTTTCAATCATAATTAAATAGTCAACAAAAGCAAAAATTATGATCTTTTTCACCTTTCAGATTAACAAATTGAAAAGATTCTATAGCATTCAACGTTGAGGAGGGCATGAAGAAATAGAGATTTGTACACTACTGATAGGAAAATATACAACCTCTTTGAAAGGTAATTTGGCAACAATTATTCAAATTGACAAATGTGAAGATTCAAGGTTCTTTGGTATATAATACAATTTGTGTAACAGGCATGTGTGTGTGTGTGTCTCTCTCCTGCTCCCTAAAGTGTCCATAAGAAAATTTTCATTGGTTAACTCTGTGTGTGTGGGAGGGCATGGAATAGAATAGGAAGAGAGTTTCTTTTCATTATGTATATATGTTTCTGTCTATTAATGTTTTAAAAAAACTATAGGTCTGTAACACTTAAAATAAAAAGTAATTAGCTGGGGGAAGTAAAAAGACCAGGCTGGTGGAAGGAATTCCATTACAGAAATTCTCAGCATCAGGTACTGTGAACTCACCTGACAGGAGAGCCTGAAGGGGGAGTTGAGGAAAGCTCTGTGTCCCCAAGGGTTTGAAGCCAGCATGGTCAGTAATTTCCCTGCACCCCCGAACTGAAATACTCCTGTGAAAATAAACTTTCAGAGCTAAGTAGAGTTCTTGTAAAGTTACAAAGTTCGATTTCAAGAAATGAAACGTGGTTCAATAAAGATAGAGAAATACTTAGAGTTCTCATCTCTTTCTTTATCCCGGATCTGAGACAGTAATGTTACTGACAGTTGCCTTTTCTCTCTTACTCAAAATGACTGTAGTTTCAGTCACGTCAGTTGATACACAGCCTCTGGGACTTTGGCATTTAAGGTGTGTTACCTGTGACTGTAAAGATTTTCATACTGTTTTCCTTTTTCTTCACTTCTAGATCCTTTGTCTTCTGTTAGAATTGAACTCCCTCTTTATCATTAAGTTCCTTTCTCTAAGATGCTGCCCTGTGCATTCCTATTTAAACAGAGACCCTAGAGTTTGAAGACAATTTCCAAAAGGGCTTTGGGTAGGTTACTATGCCTCAGATACACTGTAAGATGTTTTGAACTACCATTTCAAAGCTACAAGTGACAACAGCTTGTTTTGATTGCTTTTTCTTATTAGCTTTATTTATCTTATGACAAAAATCCTTCTTTTCTTTAAAAATTAAATTTATAGATTTTTTAAGATATAAAACAGCTTTGTATTTCAATAAGTGCAATGTAGCCTTCTGCTGCCCTTCCACATAATCCCTTTTTTAAATTTGCTGCAGTAGAAATAACCTATGACTGTTCAGGGCTTGTGGCTTTCATATGATCTTTACTCTGGAATCAAGTTTAAGATCTTCACTTCTACTGTATTTAACACTGCTTGCCCATGCACTCTTTATCATATTGCCTACTTTTATGTTTGTGTAGCACTTAGCACTCTCCGAAAATAATTTTTAGCATTGTTGTATGTTATCGGTCTTGTTCACAGAATTAGAGACAAATTTCCCATGAAGCCAATGAAGTTTAAGCTTCAGAGCCCCTCTCTTACCTGGAGGCGCTGTGAATGCTGGGAGTTTCTGGATGCTGGGAAGGGAGAAGTGGGGAGGGCAGGCTGCAACCAGGAAGCTTTAGCATGTAGGCATGTCTAGTAATTTGCTGAAGGATAGCTCAGAAGAAAGGGGCTTGAATCTCCAAGGCCCAGAAAGTGGTTGAAATGTTTTTTCTTTTTCTAAATAAGTATTCACCTTTGTGTCTACTTTTGTATGCATAATTGTATAGTTTTTTAAAGAGAGGAGCTGCCAAATTATGTCAACTTGAAGATGTAGAAGTCCCGAGTATGCCATTGGCTAGAATATAAGCCTTGTAAAAAGGCTGGGTCTGCCACTTTCACTCTTGTAACCCCAAAGCCTTGAGTAGAGCCAGCTCCTGGGAGATGATTCATAAATTTTGCTGAATAAATGTTGAGCTGCGTGAGATCAAGGAGAAGGGCATTCCAGCCAAGGCTGATATGAGAACAGACTGGGCATGTTCCAGGAACCGTAGAAAATGCAGTGCGGTTGGAGCACGTGGAATGACTGGGACAGGAGAAAGAGAGTTGCTTGGGAACATAGAAAGGGCCTGTAAAATTCTCAGTGCATTGGAATGTACAAAACATTTAAACATAATTGACTTTAAACAGATGACCTTGGTTGCTATGTAGAAAATGTATTGGAGGGATGGGCAACAGCGAAAGCAGGTCTGCAGGGGAATGATGGTGGTGAGATGGCCAAGAGTGATGATTATAGAGATAGAATGAAGTGAGGGATTTAGAATGGATTTCAGAGACCAAATCAATAGCATTTTCTGAGGTACTAGACATAGAAAGGGAGTGAGAGGAATCAACAATGGACGTTGGAATTTTGTGCTGAGTATGATGTTTTTCGTTATACTGCACAGTCCTGGAGAGAATGCAAGTACAGATGGGGCCTACATAACAACGAGTATAACCACATTCCTTCTCAATAATAGAAATTTGTAACTCAGTGGCAGATTTCCCCTAATGCTGTGAGACACAGACTAAAAATAAACAAGCATTAGTCTTGCCTTGACATTTTTCCTCAAACATTTATCTGAATAGTTACTTAAAATTTCTGAATTATGACATTATAAGTCTATGTGGAAGAATCAAGATAAGATACAAGATTTTAGTGATTTTTCAAATGTATTTTATCTCAAAGATAGGTCTAAAAATCCTTGGCCAGTCCTCTTTTTTTCTTTCCATTTTTTTGATACTATTTTGAACTTATAGAAATGTTTCAAGAATAATCTAA
Source organism: Anoura caudifer (assembly GCA_004027475.1). Lineage (NCBI taxonomy): Eukaryota > Metazoa > Chordata > Mammalia > Chiroptera > Phyllostomidae > Anoura > Anoura caudifer. The sequence continues at coordinate 168,465 of PVKU01000210.1, read as the reverse complement.
ACAAATCCTGAATGCTTTTTCCCAGATTCACCCAGATATTAACATTTGCTGTATTTGCTCTATCCTTTCTCACTCTCTCTGTCTGTCTGCTCATTTTCCATGTCTGTCTGTTTCTCTCCACATATTCGTACACATATAAAAATGTATCTACACATATGTACATGATATACATATATGATGTATATATACATATATGTGTGTCTAAATCCATTTATATATTCAATTTTACACTTACACATTATTCTTGTTTCTGAACCATTTAAGAGTTGCAGACCTATGTCCCTTTCCCCCTGAACACTTCGTTATGGATTCTATAAACACAGGCAGTTCTCCACCCAACCACAGTAGAATGATCAAAGTCTGATGAAGAGAGTGAAAATTGCCTTCAATATAATAATTTAATTGGCAAGTTTTATGAAGATTCCTTTGGCCAGTTATTTCTAAAAATTGAAAGATCTAGCTTATTATCTTTTCCCAACCATGTTATTAGAATGAAAGTGGCCACTTAAAAAAAATGAGAAATACTTATTCAGTATCCACTGACTGAATCTCTTTTTAAATTTATGACCATTAACCTCAAGCAGGTCTCTGGTGCCAACCCACCTGGCAATTCTACTGTATCTCTCTTATCTATTTATTCTGCACTCTCCTGTTTGATACCTTTTCCATTTTTGAAAAATCACTATAACTTCTATCTTCTTATTTCATTGAGAAAATAGAAGCTCTCATTAGAGAATTTCCACACATTCTCCCTAAAAAGTCTGTCAGACCACCTTGGACACACACCATCTGCTTATTCTTCTGCTACTAGGAAGGGGTTATTTTTCCTTCTACCCACAGTTGGCCCTTCCTCTTGACACACTGGATCTGGCCCCATTCTTATGTGCTTTCTCCAATATTGAGGTTCTGTGGTTTTGTCTCCCTACTTTTGCATCATCAATTTTCTTCTTCATTAGATTATCCACTTCATCCTACAAACCTGACTTCATCTCTTCCACCATTATCACCCCCACCTAGAACCCATTCCCCCCACAACAAACACAGCTAAAGAGCTGTGTATATTCACTGTCTTCATTTCCTCTCCTACATTCACCCTTGGGCTCACTCTAACTGGGCTAGGTCTACCCTACAATTCTACCACAATGGTCCTTAACCAAGAATATCAATGGTCTATGTTGCCAAGTTCAATGGTCATTTCCCAGTGTTCAGCTTACTTAACTCCCAGCAGCAGTTGATATAGTTGATCACTCCCTCCTTGTGAAATACTTTCTTCACTAGGCTTCCTCTTTCTCATGGTTATCCTCTGTCACTCATTGCTTCTTTTCAGTGTCATCTGTTGGTACTTTTTCATCTTTCAGAGGTCTGAACATTGCAGTTCTCCTGATTCAGTCTTCTGGCCTTTTTTCTTTCTATCCCCTTCTGTATGATTTTATTCAGATTCAAGGTTTGAATATCATCTACAATGACGATGTTGCCAGCAGCAGAGCAGAGTGCTAAAGGCACACAATCTGGAGCTTGACTGCCTGGCTTGAAACTTGCCTTCACCACTCACTAGCTCTTTAAACATTGGCAAATGACTTAACTTCTCTGTACACTGATTTCCTCATCTATAAAGTGGAAGTAATTTTAGTACCTACCTGCAAATTTTGTGAGAATTTATGTTGGTCAAATTTAACTTGAAATCATAAACCACTTCAAGTATTTACAACAAAGGGGCTTAATGCATTTGAATAGTAACACAAGCAAGAAGAAAAGCTGAGAAGCCAACCAAGGGATGATGAAGAAATCCAGGTGTTAGTAATAACAATGGGCCACTTCCACTCTTTGGAGGGACAAAGCAAGACTTAGTATAAAACTGTAATACTCAAGACAGTGTGGAACTGCCATGAGAATATACACATAAATCAATTCAATGGAATAAAGAGTCTAAAAATAGTCTCTCTCAGCTAGGGTCGATTGAATTTTGAAAAAGATGCCAACATAATTCAATGGAGAAAGTAAATTATTTTCAACAAATGGTGCTGGAAAAATTGAATATCCATTTGGAAAAAAATAAAGTGCACACCATATATAAAAACTAACTTGAAATAAATCACAGAGCTAAACTTGAAAGCTAAAACTATAGAACTTGAAGAAAACATAGGAGAAAGTTTTTGCAATCTTGGGGTAGGCAAATTTTTTTTGACATTTAAAAAGTACAAAACATAGAAAAAAATTGATAAAATGGACTTCAACAAAATTAAAAGCTCTACTCTTCAATGTACATTGTTCTTCAGAAGAAAAGGTAAGCCACAGACTGGGCGAAAATATTTGCTATGTGTATATCTGACAAGGAATAATATCCACAATATAGTAAGAACTCTAACAATTCATTAATGAAAGACAAACAGTAGTCAGCAATAAAAAGAAATGAACTACTGATACACACATCATGGATAAAATCACACAAAAGAATTGCTCTGAGTGAACAGAGTCCAAAAAATTACATACTATGTCACTGTGTGTACATAAATCTCCAGAAGAGACAAACCTAAGCCACAGGGACAGTGACTGGGGAGCTGACTGGGACAGGGCACAAGGGGGATTTGGGGCTGATGGAAAACATTTCATATCTTGACTGCAACGGTAGTTACACAACTGTATACATTTGTCTAAACTCATCGAACTGAACACTTTAAATTGGTGCATTTTATTTTTTGTGAATTATGCCTCAATGGAGTTGAGTTTAAAAATTAAAAAATACAAGTCCAAAGATAAATTATTGATTTTTTTCTGAAAACTTGCTGCTCCCACAATCCTGCCCGTCTCAATACATGATAAATGTATTTCTCCAGTTGCCCAGGCCATGAATGCTGGAGTCTTTATTGACTCCTCCTTCACTCACATTGCACCTCCAACCTGTTAGCAAATTCCATCAGCCTTACCTTCACAACACCTGCTGGTGGGAATGTGAACTGGTAGAACCGCTACAGAAAATAATATAGGGATTCCTCAAACAATTAAAATAGAACTACTATATGATCAAGCAATTCCACTTCTGCGTATTTATCCAAAGGAAACAAAAACACTGGTTAGAAAAGACAGTCTGCACTCCCACGTTCATTGCCAAATTTATGTTTACCATAGCAAAGATATGGAAAAACTTAAGTGTCTATCGATGGATGAATAGATAAAGAAATTGTAATACACACACATATGTATATGTATGTATGTATCCATTCATATATAATGAAATATATATACACACATATATAATGAAATATATAATGGAATATTATTCAGTCATAAAAAAGAATTAAATCTTGCCATTTTCAACAATATGGATGAAACTTGAGGGTATTATACTAAGTGAACTAAGTCAGACAGAGAAAGACAAACACTATATAATCTCTCATATATAGATCTGAAAAGAAACAGACAAACAAACCTAAGTTCATAGATAATGAGAACAGATTGGTGGTTGTGAGAGGCAGGGGTAGGTGGGAAGTAAGAGAAATGGATTATTTTTTTCATTTAAGTAAGTTGAATATTTTTTTTTAATGTAAAAAAAATCAGGGATTGGAAGATGGTGTTGAGGTAGGTGGGACCTCAACTCACTTCCTTGTGCACCCAAGTGGGACACCTAGCTCATTTTCTGAAGAACAGAGTGAACAGCAAACGGAATCACAGCTTGTGGGAAGTTTGGAAACCAAAGATTGCAGAAGACACTTAAAAATGGACGGTAAGGAGGTTTGGGAGACAGGAAGGTCCATGGGCCCTGTGCCAGGGACCACAGCTGCTGTAGGAGCTTTGGAGGAGAGTCGGGCCAGCGATTGTAACTTTGCAGCTCCCGCCCCTCCCAGAGCGGGGAAGTCAGCCTGCCTAGGAGAAAACTGGATGTTTGAAGTTGCTGGGGGGATAGCGACGCAGTGGGAGACACACAGCAGGGGGCATTCCCCAGCTTGGACTCTGGTCACTGTCTCAACAGTACCAGAGAGATCAGGGAGCAGGGAGACACCTGGAGATGGGAGAAGAGTTGGGCCGTGACTGATCATAACCTAAAGGGTCTCGAGACTGGTCAGAGTGTTGGGCTGTGTGAAAAGCTGGGTGTTTGTTAAGAACAGCAGCCCATAACCAAGGGAAACTCACTCAAAAAATGGTGCACAGCCTCTGTGTGCAAGGACCTCTCCTGCGCAGTAGCCAGGCCAGTGAAGAGGGAAGAGGAGGGGCGCTTCACGGAGTGATCAGAGGAGGGCTGGAAGGATTCAGAGAGTTATCAGTCCCCAGAGAGACTTATTTTAATACGGGAACTAAACTGCTGTGAAGGAACTTTGAGAGTGCTCAACATCCAGGCCAGCAGAGAGGGAGGAGGAGGAGTGGGAGTTGTTCCTAATCAGTGCACCTCATGGGCAGCCAGAAGTGGTGGATTAAAGTTGCCCGCCTGGTGCAGAGATACCCTGGGAGCCATGCAGAGCTCTGAGGGCTTGGACTGGAGGGCACCTGTGAATATTGCATCCCAGACCTAGCCCCCATCCTCACAAAACCACAGGAAAGGAAAAAAGCCAAGCCCAGCCCCCTTCTGCCTGTGGCATCCAGGAAGACCAGCAGAAATCTCTTGGTGGGTTTAAAGTTAGCAGGAGACTTTTTCCCCAAGTATGAGACAATAAGACCCGGAACTGTGAAAGGACCAAAGAACCAAAGACAGATCCAGAGACAGATCTGAAGGCTAACTCCAACTGGGAAACTGAGACAAATTTCACTTTGCTGTCCTATAGAACTTGCATTTTATTTTTTATTTTTATTATTTTTCATTATTTTTATTTCTTTTCTTTTTTTATTTCTCTTCTTTCTGTTTAGTTTTCTCCATTTTGTTTGTTTGTTTAATTGCATTGTTTGACTGCTTTTCTTTGTTCTCCCTTTCACATTGTATTTTAATTTTTCCTCTCTTACTTCGCTCCTATTCCAATAACACACTACTCTTGGTCTTCTATTTTCTATTCTTCTTATTCAGATCATATATTTCTTGTCACATTATTGTTGTCCCTGCATTATTGTAAATAATTGTTGTTCCATATTATTGTGAATCCTACACAGCACCCCTCTCTGGTCTTGACCCATTTCACTATCTTCCTGAGCTTTATTACTGTTGTGGTTAACTTTATTCTCTCGCACACTGTACCCAGTTTCTATCCCTTACTGTCACTATATCTCACCATCTAAACTCACACAGGTGCTCTGTTTTCTGGATTTAGCCCACATTCTTTCTCCCATCTAATAAAGGGCTTATCTCTTTTTCACCTTTTATAAAAAGTGGCTAGTTGGGTGAAATATCAAGGTTATTGCTGTACTTCTCCAAAGGATCTCCTATCTGTTCGATACTTGTTGGTACTTTAAATCCCATAGAATTCTCTCCTGCTGTCTTATTCCATTTCACCTTTGCCCTGCCCCCTGATCACATACAAGATAAGGTGGGAGTTATGAACATCAGTAAACCCACTGGAGGAGAGAACCCACCAACAAAGGAACCACCAACAGGTAAAACCCAAGTACAACAAGAGAGCCCACACAAATGGGAGAAAGGGTAACTCTAGAGTATTCAGACAAGGAGATCAAAGAGACCACACCACTAAATCCCATAGAACTCCTACCATAGAAGTTCACCCTACAAAGACAGTTAGCAAAGCAGAGCATCAGGAATCACAGAAACAAACAAAAAGAGTCACCTAAAATGGGGAGACAAAGAACCTGCAATCAAAAGGAATGGAAGACTCCCCATTAAAAGAACTAATTGAAATGGAGGCAAGCAAACTATCAGATACAGAATTCAAAAGAATGTTTATAAGGATGCTCAAGGAACTCACAGATGACTACAAGGAACTGAGTGAGAACTACAACAGTATGAAAAAGGAAATAGGAACTATAAACAAGAGCCAGGAAGAAATGAAGAAATACAATTTTTTCACACTAGAAGGAATTACAAGCAAGATGAAGCAGAGGACCAGATTAGTGAGCTGGAAGACAAGGTAGAAAGAAATACCCAGGTAGAGCAGCTGCACAAAAAAGACTAAAAAAAAATATGAAGATATCTTAAGGGAACTGCAAGACAACATGAAATCATAGGAATATCAGAAGAAGTAAAAGAGCAAGGGGTAGAAATCCCATTTGAAAGCAATGACAGAAAACTTCCCAAACCTGAAGAGGGGAAAAGCCACTGAAGTTCAGGAAGCACAGAGGGTCCTAATAAAGGTAAACTCAAAGAGGTCCACTCCAAGACACATCATAATTAAATTGCCAAGTATTAAAGACAAAGAGAGAATCTTAAAAGCAGCGTGGGAGAAACAAGAAGTAACATAAAAACAGGCCTACTTAAAAAAGATAGAAACATTTCAAATAACAACCTAATCCTACATCTACAAGAACTACAGGAACAACAACAAACAAAGCCCAGAGTAAGTAGAAGGAAAGAAATAATCAAGATCAGAGCAGAATTAAATGACATAGAGTCTAAAACAACAATCCAAAGGATAGATAAATCCAGAAGCTGGTTCTTTGAAAAGATAAATAAAATTGACAAGCCTTTGAGCAGACTCATCAAGAAAAAAACAGAGAGGACCCAAATAAAAAAAATCAGAAATGAAAGAGGAGAGATTACAACTAATACCACAGAGATACAAAGGATTGTAAGAAATTACTAAGAACAGCCATATGCAAAGAAATTTGAAAGCCTGCGTGAAATGGACAAATTTCTAGAAAAATATAAACTCCTAAAACTGAATGAGGAAGTAGTGGAAAGCCTGAGCAGACCAATAACAGCTGATGAAATTGAAGTAGTAATCAAAAAACTCCCGGCACACAAAAGCCCTGGACCAGATGGATTCACAGGAGAATTTTACAAAATATTTAAGGAAGAGCTAACCCCTATCCTTCTCATACTATTCCATAACATTCAAGAAGGGAGAAAACTCCCAAACTCTTTTTATGAAGCCAGCATCGTCCTAATCCCAAAACCAGATAAAGACACAACAAAGAATGAAAACTACAGGCCAATATCGCTGGTGAACATAGACACTAAATCCTCAACAAAACATTGGCAAAACTTATCCAGCAATACATTAAAAAGATCATACACCATGATCAAATGGAATTCATCCCAGGGATGCAAGGATGGTACAATATTCACAAATCAATAAATGTAATACAGCAAATAAACAAAAGGAAAGACAAAAATCACATGATCATATCAATAAATGTGGAAAAAGCATTTGAGAAGGTACAGCACCCATTTATGATAAAAACACTCAGCAAAGTGGGAGTAAAGGGAACATTCCTCAACATGATAAAGGCCATATACAAAAAACCTATGGCCAACATCATACTCAATAGACAAAAACTAAAACTTTCCCACTAAAATCAGGAACAAGACAAGGATGTCTGCTTTTACCACTTCTATTCAGCATAGTATTGGAAGTCCTAGCCATAGATATCAGATAAGAAAGAGAAATAAAAGGCATCCAAATTGGAAAGGAGCAAGTAAAACTGTCACTGTTTGCAGGTGATATGATAGAAACCCTACAGATTCCACCAAAAAATTACTAAACCTAATAAGTCAATTTGGCAAAACACCAGGTTTCAAAGTCAATATTCAGAAATCTAAGGCATTTTTATACACCAACAAAGAAACATCTGAGTCAGAAATCAGGGAAAAGATCCCATTTGCTATAGCAACAAGAAAAATAAAGTACCTAGAATAAACCTTACCAAGGAATTGAAAGACCTATACTCAGAAAACTACACAACACTGAAGAAAGAAATTAAGGAAGACACAAATAAATAGAAGCATATAGCATGTTCATGAATTGGAAGAATTAACATCATCAAAATGTCCATAATACCCAAAGTAATTTATAGATTCAATGCAATCACTATTAAAATACCAATAATGTATTTCACAGATATAGAACAAACATTTAAAAAATGTATATGGAACCATAAATGACCCTGAATAGCTGCACCACTTTCGAGAAAAAAGAACAAAGTAGGAGGGATCACAATACCTGATACCAAACTATATTACAAGGCAACTGTAATCAAAACAGTGGGGTACTGGCATAAAAACAGACACATAGACCAATGGAACAGAATAGAGAGCCTGGAAATAAATCCAAGTCTCTATGGTCAATTAATATTTGACAAAGGGGTCAGAAGCATAGAATGGAGTAAAAATAGCCTCTTCCATAAATGGTGTTGGGAGATCTGGACAGCTACATGCAAAAAAAGAAACTTGATCACCAACTTACACCACATGCAAAAATAAGTTCAAGGTGAGTAAAAGACTTAAATATAAGTTGTGACACCATAGAAGTCCTAGAGGAGAACATAGACAGGAAAATCTCAAATATTCCATGCAGCAATATTTTCACCAATATGTCCCCTAGAGCAAGGGACATAAAGGAAAAAGAATGAGCAAATGGGACCTCATCCAAAAAAAAAAAAAAAAAAAGCTTCTGCATGGCTAAAGAAAACAGCATTTAATTGAAAAGAGAACCAACCATATGGGAAAACATATTTGCAAATAAGATCTCGGACAAGGGTTTGATCTCCAAAATGTATAAAGAACTCACATGAGTCCACTCCAGGAAGACAAACCACTCAATTAAAAAATGGGCAAAGAACCTGAACAGACACTTCTCTAAGGAGGACATACAGAGGACCCAGAGACATATGAAAAGATGCTCACCATCACTAGCCATCAGTGAGGTGCAAATTAAAACCACAGTAAAATGCTACTTCACACCAGTGATAATGGCCATCATAAACAAATCAACAAACAAAAAGTGTTGGAGAGGTTGTGGAGAAAAGGGAACCCTAGTACACTGTTGGTGGGAATGCAGACTGGTGCAGTCACTGTGGAAAACAGTATGGAATTCCCTCAAACAACTAAAAACGGAACTGCCTTTTGACCCAACAATTCTACTGCTGGGATTATACCCTAAGGATCCTGAAACACCAATTCAAAGGAACCTATGCACCCTAATGTTCATAGCAGCACAATTTACAATAGCCAAGTGCTGGAGGCAACCTAAGTGCCCATCAGTAAATGAATGGATCAAAAAACTATGGAACATTTGCACAATGGAATGCTTTACAGCAGAAAGAAAGAAGGAGCTCCTACCCTCACAACAGCCTGGATGGAATGGGAGAGTATTATGCTAAGTGAAATAAGCCAGGAGGTGAAAGACAAGTACCATATGATATCACCTATTAAGTGGAACCTAATCAACAAAACAAATAAGCAAGCAAAATACAACAAGAGACATCGAAATAAAGAACAAACTGACAGTAACCAGAAGGGAGGAGGGAGAAGGATAATGGGGGAAATGTAGAGGAAGGACTGTCAAGGAACATGTATAAAAGACCTATGGACAAAGCTGAAGAGGGTATGTTCAAGGGTGGGAGGCAGGGATGGGTGGAGTAGTGGGGGAGTGGGGTGAAAATGGAGACAACTGAACTTGAACAACAATAAAAAAATGAAAAAAAAAAAGAATGTAAAAAAATCATTCTAAATATGATCACTTCTTGTTCTCCACGGCTAAACTGGTTCAAGCTACCGTCATTTTGCCTGGATTATTGCAGCAACCTCTTGAGTCATCTGTTTCTCCCATTTTTGACCCTTCCCTTCACTGTCACAGGTTTTCTCAGCAAGCAACCACGTCATTTATGGGACTCATCTGCTAAAAACTTTCCTCTGATAAACTGTCTCATTCAGAATAAGAGATGACTTTTTTACAATGACCTACTGAGCTTGGCTTCATCATCTGTACCCTATTAACCTCTCTCACCTCATCCCCGTCTCTCTCCCCAGTGCTCTCTCTAGTCTAGCCACTCTGAACTCCTTGCTGGTCCTCCAACCACCAAGGACACTTCCACAGCAGGGTCTCTGCGCTGCCTCCTCCCTGAACAGGGCTGTTCACCCAGCATATCTGCGCTGCGCTGCTGCTCGCTTTTTCCATGCTCTCCTCGCAGACGGCCTTCCCAGAGAACCTCGCCAAACATCCGTAGGGAAGAGTCTCTCTTCCTTTTTTAATAGGAATAGTCTCTCTTCCTTTTTTTTTTTGCTTTATTTTTATTCTTAGCCCATGGAACTCCCAGACAGAATATTTATTTTAATTGCGTTTTGGGTGGTCTTTTTCTCACATGGGATATAAGAGAGTTGGAAATTTGTTTTGTTTCCTATTATATCTCTAGCCCCTGGAATGGTGCATTCAACAAACATGTATTATTTTACTATTTTTATATAGTGTAATTTATATTAGTTTTATGTTTGTATATTTATATTATATTTAACATGTAAATTATACTATTGTACAAATTAAACAAGCACTTGATAAACATTTATTGAATGAATGAGTGATTTTACTCTGGAAGCATTATGTACACACACATATTTTGTTTTCTCCCTTTTTGGTGAGGAAGTTTTATTTTTCCTCATCATGATTCCCTAAAACAATCATCTATCTCCCTTGTTTCTTTGACTGTCTTCATCAGAGTCAGCAAATGCATGGTGAGTGCTGTCACATTCCCTGCCTGGGTTCATGGTAAATATAAATAATCCATTCCGTTTCTTTCCCACTGAGCTCTCCTATTTTGTCATTCTGCTCAACACAGAACCTTGGACAGCCACCTCTAATTGATTGGATGTGTCAGGAAATATGAAACCTGTTTGTTATCCTGGATGTAAATTCAAACTTTCTTTGGTTGTTGTTTTAGGCTTGATTTCCAAACTGACCAAGGACACAGACCCCATGGGATAAAATGGAAATTGCATGCTCTTTAAAGTTCTTCCAGCTTTGTTAAAAAAGACAACAGAGGTGGAGATACATTAAGTAATGACTGCTGCATATTTTATTAAGACCCTAGGAGGTTGGTTTAAAAATAAAACCCCCAAGTCTCCCTTATCTGTACCTTAACAAAATCTCAATGTGACTGACTCATATTCCTCCTTAGCTTCCTAAAGTCTAATTAATCACAAATCTCAAAAACACATACAGAAAATCCCACAAACTGTTTACTTTCTTGTTAATAGCAAGGGGATACCTTTGCAGATATACCTTCTGAAAATATAAGCAAAGCTGTCTGTACCACTTGTGAGTGAGACAGACTGAGCAAGGCAAGAGAAATATCCCTTCCAATCTCTTCCTTTTAAAAGCAAAATGATAACATTACTCCTTATCTCTAACAAGGCCTCTCTGGGTGTAAAGTAAGGTGTTTATTATTACCAGGGATAGGGCAACTCAAGAAATAAAGATATTTTTTTTTTAAGAGTTACAGAATTTAGCTTCAGTTATAGTTGATATACTTGTGATAAATGCATGTGAAAAGCTGTTATTCCAGGAAGTGGAATGCAGGACCAGTAGGATTCCAGGAGATCAACAAGTGATTCAATTCTTGCACCCCAGGGATCTGCCAGTGGTGGAGAGGGTATCTGAACTATTGCGTTCCAGGGCGGGAACATCCCTGATACAGATAAAGAATTGTTTATCAACAGATAAAGAAGTACTAGGAAAATCCCTGTGGGACTGCAACTCTTATCCAATTAACATTTTTACAAATGGCTCACCTACCCTTTTTTCTCCTTATAAAAATAAGTGGGACTGAAACTCTTATTTAACTAACTTTTCCCAGTTGGCTTACTTACTCTTTCTTCTCCTTATAAAAAGGGCCATCTTGGGATGATATGTTAAGGTGGTTTTTGAGGGTGCACAACCTGTTGTCTTCTCAGATTGTCAGCATCTGAATGATGTGCACATAAAGATTCAATTAATAAGAAACAATTCTTAGCAGATGAATGTCGTTTTTTAACACCGAAGTGTCTGTTATTTTATCTTTAAACATTTAAACAATATTTAAGTAGTCTATATTGTCATGTAACTCTACATTTTAATTGTATTGGTATTTACATCAAGAGGCATTTCAATTTGACCTATTAGAATTCTATTATAATGAAGCTGTTATAATGTAGTTTCTACCATAGTTTTGAGTAAATAAAAATAATTTTTAAAATATGTAACTTGCAAATAAGGAAAAACAATATAATAGATTAACCCTTGAAGGTGGGCAATATTGTCTTGCTAATATCAGCAATACACTAAGAGATCTCACTGTATTTGCTTCTTTTTAGAGGAAATCCTATCTAAAATGGTTTTTCTCAAGGTTGACTTTTGCTCCAAGAAGGTAATTGGATATAAAGGCAGAAGAAACATGGAAAGCAGGTAATATGGTAACTGGTACACTGTATGATCCGCTCAGATGTTAAACGACTGGCTCTTTTTCAGGTTTCACCTCATTGGAGAGGTAATCACCTAGTTAACGCCCATCCCTAATCAGTTACTATATCACATCACTCAATTTTATGATCCTTTTAGCCCTTATCAATAACACTATTATCTTGTTTTTCTGTTTATTCATTTATTTTGTCTCTTCTTTGTGGAATCAAAGTTCTTGTAGAGTAGGGGCATTGCCTATTTTTCTCTTCACTGGATCTCCTGAGCCTAGAAAAGGGCTTGACACATAATGAGCAATCAACTGAATTAGTGGTTATTACCTTGTTCCTTTAGCTGAGTCCACTGGCATTCCAACAGCGAAGCAGAATTATCTGTCCACTGTGGCTCTCACCATGCATAAATAGATTGCTAGAAATTAGTAAACTGATAATGGAAAACAAAGGAAGAAACTGTATCTTCCTTTATTTGATTATGCTGGTAAAAAGTGAAAATATACCAAGATAAAAGATATTTACTCACTCAATAAACCTTTTTGAACATCTGTTATGTATGAGAATTAGGCTAGTGGTTGATCATAAGCTGATCATGAGATGCATAAGAATAGTTGATATATTTAAAAAGCACCTACTTTAATTGGCACAGTGAGCCATTTGTGAATTTAGTCTGTTGCCTGTAAGCCATCTATGAGTTTAATGCTGTTAGAATGCAATGTAAGCCCAGTGTGAAGTGATTCTGTGGAAGGAAACGTAAAGCAAAAATCCTTTATAACAGTGATATTTGCGTTGGACCTTAAAGATTCGTGGAAGTTTTCAGGGTAGAGAAAGAAGGACATTCAGGAATGCAATTAGTATGAGCAAAGGCCCAGAAGGGCCTGGTCCTCTGTATTTGCTAGAACTGGGGAGATGGGGGGGAAGAGTCAGCCCACGTCGTTGCAGGCCGAACTAGCACAGGAGCGAGTAGCAGCACCAGAAAGGTAAATCAGAACTACAAAGAACCATAAAGGCTTTGGATTTTAAACTGCACCCACTGGGGAGTGTACATGCGATCAAATCTGTATTTTGGAAAGTTCATCTTGATGACTGTGTAGAACAGAAGAGAGGAGAGAGACAGGAGGTTTTGAGAGGTTAGAACAGAGATTCTTTCTCGTAGTCTAAACAGTACATCAAGAAGGCCTGAATCAGGAAAGTCCAGCAAGAAGGTATGATTCCAAGACTCCAAGCAAATTTAAACAGTAAAATAAAAGCTAAAAAAATAAAACTGAACTACTCATAACCAAGAGACTGTGTAGTATAAATTCCCCACATTCAGGTATTAATACTCTACATCTTCCTCTACACACTTGTCACAGATCCATCAGTGTGTCTCTGGCCACCACAGTCACAAATTCCTGTTGAACAAGGAATCTCACTCCTCAATATCCAGCAGTGACATCCAACACCCCACTTCGAGCTCAGTGAGGAGGCGCACCATTGTTCTCAATGCTAAAATCACACAGCCTTTATATTCCCACCACATTCCTCAGAACCCCAACTCCTGCTTTCTGAGTCGTTTCCAAGAATGTCTTTGTGTTCTTATCTCTGTGTCCTCTGAAGTTGCAAATTCACAGTGCAGCACACTTACTCCCCCAGATAAACAAACGGGCTGGGCTTCCTCTGGGGGAGTTTTACTTTCTTGGCACTCGGTCCCTGCTTGTCATCTGACCACCTCACCTCTAAGTTCACTGAGGTCATTCCCTGAAGACCAGTATGTTCTTTGTTCTTTGCTGTGGTGCTGCTCTCTTTCCCAGGAATCTTCAGAACTTGAAGCCTGGCTGAGAGACTCTCTATAGTCCACCTTCTGTGATTCTGACCTTTTCCATCAGCAGTCTTTGGCAAACATCTCTCAGAAGTAGCCCAGGGTAATGCACTTTATGGCAGTAGTTTCACTCTTTCATCGTTTTTAATCTGTGCCATTTTTTTCAAAATAAAAACCTTATAGAGAAATTCAAAATATTAAAGGTATAAAATTCAGGGACTGATTTGAATGTTGGGGGCTAACAACCTTATTTGACTTCCTCCCTGAGCAGTAATGCTCCATGGAAGAGACCTTGACAACATTCTTTGAAGAGAGGGGTCTTAGCCAGCGGCCTGTTAAGCCAACATTATGTCTGCTTTCATTCCTTCTTTCTTTCTTCTTTTCTCCTTCTCCCTTCCCGCCTTTTTGCTTTTTCTCTTTTGTCCATAAAAGAAAACTTTTTTCTAAAACTTACTCTTCAGCTTAATCTGAAAACACTTTTTCTTGTAGTTCTCTTTGCTAACAACCCTTTAACTTTTTCTTCGACATTCTACAAAAACACTGATTTTACTGAATTCAAAGCATTTTCCTGTACTATTTTAATTTTTTTCAGTAAGTATTTACTGAATGCTTATTATGTTCCTAGTACTAGAGAAACAAACAAAAATTCCTGCTCTCATGGAGTTCCATTTGGGGGAGGTGAAATAGATGGTAAACACGATAAATAATTAAATAAGTAAATAATTCATAACTAGCAGAGAGAAAAGTAAATTAGGGAGGTGAATATGGAGTGGGAGGAGGGTGTTCTTGAATTGTGTGCTTGGAAGGACTTGAGCCGTGGCAAAGTACAGAGGAGCAGCATTCCGGGTGGGCAGTTGCTCTGGGGTGGAGGCCCTTAGATGATAAGATATTGGGCACGCTGAAGGAAGAGCAAAGAAAAGTGTGAACAGAGCTGAAAGTATGAGATCAATTCTGAGTTGGAGAGAGGGAGAAAAGCCAGCCTTGAAGGCCTGATAAACCATTATGAGGACTGTGGCTCCTGCTGAGTAGAGTGGGAGTCACTGGAGAGTTATGGTGATGACATGCTCTGGTTTATACTTTTCAAGGATCACTTGGCTGCTGGTACAAAGACACTGCAGCAAGGCAAAGATGGAAGCAGGGGGCCAGTGAAGAGGCTGTGAATTGAGAAAATCCTGATTCTTCAGTTTATCTCAACTGATACAGTGTTGGCTTCTTTGGGTTTCCCAGGCACTGGGCTAAGAGCTAAGGAGAGGATGGTTAACAAATTTTAATATATTTTATTTATTTTTATGAACTGGGGCCAAGCCTACAACCCAGGCATGTGCCCTGACCAGGAATTGAACCAGACACCTTTTGGTTTATGGGATGACACCCAACCAACCAAGCCACATAGGCCAGGGCAATATATATATTTGATTAGTCTCGTTGTGGATAGAGATGTTCCACTAGTTTATAGACCCATATACATTCAGCAACTCTCTAATTCATTTATTCTGTGTTCCCACTTCTAGGGAAGAATGGACTGTTACTTTTTTTCTGTTCTTATTTTAATTAAGAAATCTTTAAGTATATTCATTTAAAAATATATGCCCATATCTTTTGGGCAATCTAATTTCCTGATATCTGACTAGGGTGGCTTAATGAGATTGCATAAGATTACCTGCTCTAGTAGTTTAGATAATAATGTTCCAGTGACAAGAATGAAATCCAATTGCCAAACAGGTGATTATAAGGTTAGGAATCTTATTTAGTTAGAAAAACATATCCATTTTCTACTTTGACATCCATGTAAGGGGGTGTGTAGAGGAACCACTGCAAGAGATCAAGTCAATAAACTGAGTTTGCAGCTTCATCAATTACTCATTTCATGATTGAATTTAGCACACACAATCCTTAGCCTCATTGCCCCTTAGCCCTATCCTCTGTCAAATGGACAAGGAAGTGCTCTAGCCCTTCCAAAGCAGTGGAAAGAAGTGAGCCGAGCAGTGAAAGTCCGTGCTTTGTAAAAGTGCTCCGTGCAAGAATGCTTCCTCTCTAAGCCAAACGCAGCCAGACCTCAGAGCAATAGTTTTTGGAACTTCCCAACTTCTCAAGGATTTGTGTCCAAGTTAACTTTTCTTAAATACCTCCTATATGTAGGACTCCAGAGAGCTCCCCAATTTGATTCTCACAGCAAGATGTGGGCTTGCCTAGGTTTTTACTTTTTCCTAATGATGAGGTTGATCGAGTCCCTCAAGAGGTGAATCAGCTTACTCTGGCAATATTCCCAAGATCTCTGAGAGTCCAGGAAAACCCTTGAGAGAGACTTTAAAACTGTGAACGGATTCTGCAGAGAACCTAAAAACTGCCTTCACAATCCCATTCTCATAACCACCACTTGCCTTGGTGGGAAAGATGTCTACGTGCAGGAGACAGGGCTGCATCCGAGAGCAAGGCTGTTGTTACCTGTGTGAGGGTGACAGGAACATGTACCAGGGAGCATAATATTTACCATCCATTGCCATCCATGTTTAAACAATAGGCACTGTGTGTCATGTGGCAAACAACAGTTTGATTGCTAGTTTCTTATTTCTGTTTTTCTTGGTCTTTAGGTTCCTACAAGCCACAAAACCCTGGTTCACTTATCTAACAAATCTTTAGGAAACAGAATGATGCAGTACCAGATGGGATACCGGGATCTCTGTGGTGCTGGTTTATGAGTTGTGAACTAATATTACATATCTTTGTCAAGTGTAAGAATGAAGGAAGAAGAAATGGAAAATATTGCACTGCAGCATTTTGTGAAAAAAAATGGACATGTTTGCTAGCAAGATTCATAAAGTCCTATAGGTACTGATTCATGTAATCAAAACTAAAATGCCTATTAAAAGTCTGCTTAAGGGAATTTGTGTGTTATTAAATTGAAAGTATGTTTTAAAATAACAGCAAACAATATATTGGTGTAAGGAAGACTTAGAATATATATCTTAGAGGCTCAATTATGTCCTTCCTCAAATTCATAGGCTGAAGCCCTAACCCTAAGTACATTTGACTGCATTTGGAGATAGAGCTTTCAGAGAGTGACTACATTAAAATGAGGCTGTTAGGATGGACCTTAATTCAGTCCACCTGCTGTCCTTATACAATGAGAAAATGTGGACACACAGAAAGATGCCCGGGGGGCGGGGGGATGCGCACAGGTGGATGGCTGTGTGAGGAGGCAGCAAGCAGCAGCCACCTAGAAGCCAAGGAGAGAGACCTCAAGGGAAACCAGACCTGCTGGCACTGTGATCTTGGAACTTTCATCCTCCAGAACTGTGAGAAAATAGGTTTCTGTTGTTTAAGTCACGCAGATTGTGGTATTTTGTACAATAGGACTTGAAAACTAGTATAATCTAATAAGGAAAAGCAACAACTGGGATGACAGAACATTTAAGATGAGTTTAGGAATATTGAGGGTAACAAATGGAATAAAATTGAAAGTAAAAAAAATACCCTAGATTTATGTATGCTTTTTCTGCTCACTGCAAACATATACGGGGTCCAGCACAAATAACACCCCCTTTTTATTAAAAAAATTTTATTACAAAATCATAAGCATGTAATTCTGTAACATGACAATATCATACTCAAGCACACCATATGACATTTTAGGTGAAATGTTCAAATTAAAACTAGCAGTTATTACCCCCATATTTATTACCCTACCAAGCACACTCAAGCAGGCCTTACTTCTGCTGGACCCTGTATATGTTGAAACCCAGGACCCAAGAATGCATCGATATGTAAAAAGACAATGTAATTAAAGCCACATCTTGATAACTAATTTAAAAAACAGCTACATGGAAGAATGAAGATTATTAACTGTAACCCTCCAGTTTCACAAAAGGCTTTTCTTAGAAAAGTTCGGCACGGTGCCCAGGGTCACTTGGCGATCAAGTGCAGGACGAAGTCCAGACGGCCTCATCTCTCGACGGCAGGTTCAACGCGGCATCTCTGCTCAACTGCAGGGCAGCTTTATTCCAATTAGCATGTGGCACTCTCTAATTGCTTCGGAGTTGTATTTAGTTTATGCCCATCACTTGGGACCATTTCACTGAAACGGCAACAAAAGGAGCAGTGAACCTTATCAAAGCAGTTTTCCGCAATGTGGGAGGTTTTCTGAAGGGCTTTGTCTATTTACACCACAAGAGAGTGCGACACAAAAG
The DNA here is from genome assembly GCA_004027475.1 of Anoura caudifer. Classification (NCBI taxonomy): domain Eukaryota; kingdom Metazoa; phylum Chordata; class Mammalia; order Chiroptera; family Phyllostomidae; genus Anoura; species Anoura caudifer. The sequence continues at coordinate 150,224 of PVKU01000210.1, read as the reverse complement.
TCAGATGATAGGTTTAATTTTAACCAACAAAAATGTGCTTAAACTATTCAAAGCAAGGAACTTTTTAACTTTTTGCAGAAGCAAACACAGCTAAACCCACTTTACTTATACCCTCTGCCTGCCTTCCTTACAAAGCAAAGATAGTGAACCTTTGTTTGAAACAATTACTTAAATATATGTGTGTGGGTGGAGGATCTGCAAATCAAATCGCATAGTTCAGCTAAATATAGCCTTTGTCAGGAGAAATAATTTGTGAGCAAGTAAAAATTAAGAAATAGAATCCACTGTGGACCATAACATGAAAGTAATGTCTACTATCCTCAGAGAATTTTCAGGTTGGGATCATCGCCCATCAATCCAGACCGACCCAGTGATGCATTACTTTTAATGTTTTTTTAATTTTTTTCTATTATACTTGATATTCAGCACTATATTAGTTTCAGGTGTACTGCATAGTGGATAGATATTTCTGTAATTTAAAAAGTGATCCCTCAGGTAAGTCTAGTACCTACCTGATACTGCATATATTTATTACAATATTATTGACTGTATTTCTTATGCTGAACTTTACATACCTATGACTGTTTTATACCTACTAGTCTTTAATTTTAAATCCTTTCACTTTTTTCACCTACCTCCCCCAACTACTCTCTCAATTGGTAACAATTTGTTCATTTTCTGTATCTATGAGTCTGTTTCTGTTTTGTTTGCTCATTTATTTTGTTTTCTGGATTCCACATACAAGTGAAATTACATGGTATTGGATTTCTCTGTCCAACTTATTTCATTTCACATAATACCCTCTAGGTCCAACAATGTTGTAAATGGGAAAATTTCATTTTTTATGGCCAACTAATATTCCATTGTATTGTACCACTGCTTTTTTATCCACTTGTCTATTGATGGGCGCTTGGGTTGCTTCCACAGCTTGGCTATTATAAATAATGTTATAATGAACGTAGGGTGCATATATATTTTTGAATTAGTGTTTTGAGTTTCTTTGAATATATACCTAGAAGTAGAATTGCTATGGCATAAGGCAGTTCCATTTTTAATTTCTTGAGGAACTCCCATATTGTTTTCCACAGTGGCTGCACCAGTCTGCATTCCCACCAACAGTGCACCAGGGTTCCCTTTTCTCCACAACCTCTCCAACGCTTTTTGTTTGCTGATATATTGATGATGTCCATTCTGACATGTGTGAGGTGATATTTAATTGTGGTTTTAATTTGCATTTCTCTGATGATTAATGACATTGAGCACCTTTTCATGTGTCTATTGGCCATCTACATGTCCTTTTTGGAGAAATACCTGTTCAGCTTCTTTGCCCATTTTTAAAATGGATTTTGTTGGGTGTTGAATTATATGAATTCTTCATAAATTTGGGATATTAACCCATTACTGGATGTTTCATTGGCAAACATATTTTCCTAATCAGTTGGTTGTCTTTCTGCTTTGTTGATGATTTCCTTTGCTCTGCAAAAACATTTTAGTTTGATATAATTTCATTAGTTCATTTTTTCTTTTGTTTCTCTTGCTGAAAAAGATATATCAACAAAAATATTACCAACAGCAGTGTCAGAGAGCTTACTGCCTATGTTTTCTCCTAGGAGTTTGAAGATTTCGGGTCTTAATGAATTAAGTCTTTAATCCAATTTGAGTTTATTCTTATATGTGGTGTAAGAAAGTGGTCTAGTTTCTCTTTCTTGCTTTCTTGCATGTATCTGTCTAGTTTTCCTAACAGCCTTTATTGAAAAGAATGTTTTTCCTCCATGGTGTATTTTTGCTTCCTTTGTCATAGATTAATTGATGATATAAGTGTGGATTATGTCTGGGCCTTTTATGCTGTCCCACTGATCCATGTGTGTTTTTATGATGGTAGTGATATATAACTCTTGAAAGAAATCACCACTGCAGAGAAAAAATGGAAGTGTCATTCTACTTTATAGTGTGGTTTTTAAAAATGTAAAAGCAATCTAAACGAATCAAGCTTGAATAACATTGGAGTACAATTTAAAAACCAGATTTTAGCATTTTGTGAGGGACTCAACCATACTTACCTGCAAATAAAAAGTGACTGATAGAGTCTATTTAATCAAGGATGACATTGACACCTATGTGGATGAGTGTACACAAATATTCAATGGGCATCCCACTTCCTTTTATACTTACCACCATTTCTGAGCAGTGGTGAATCCCTATTTTGTAAATCATATTATTCTTTGCAATTATTCTTTTTTTCAGAAACAATATCTTGTCCAAAGTTGAATCTGTTGATCAACATTTGGAATTTAATTCTAATGTAAATTTTCCTCAACATTATGTGCATGTCTACATTTATTTGTACGTGTGCTGCACACTTTTTGGTATTTTGCTATCTCTCCATGTTGATATTTGGGCCTAACTTGGCCCTTATGTGTCTTTTGGGCTTTTTATTGATATTGTATATGCAACATATTGGTAAAGAAACACATAATCAAACCCTGATAATCAATGTTTTTCTGTTTGAAAAGAAATGTGTTCAATTTGGGCAGTACAAAGTGTCCTAGGTGACACACCAAACAGGCTACCTGGCTGGGTTAGTTCACACACACTTGCATATCTTCTCATTAACAGCAGTAACTGTGCAGCTAGTAATTAACACAGACCAATAAGTACAGTCTGAATTTTTAAATTCAAATGTGTAGGAGGTGTTTCCTACCTAAGTATAGTATTTCGAAGCTTTATATTATTCTATCAGGAAAAATTTATTGAGCCCCTCACTATGAAGAGCAGACAAGGAGCGGTTCTCTGTACTCAATGGTGAAAAAAGCATCTTCCTTTCCCTCATGGGTTTATATTTCAGTGGAGAACTAAACAAACAAATTAGACGAAAATAAATAATTGCAATTTTAAATGAGCTCAGCAAAGGCAAAGAATGCCGAGTTTGAATTTTGTGCTACTTGGAAAGCTTTTGCTGCATGCTGAAGGGTAACAGGAGATAACTCATGTCTTAAGGAAACCTCTCACTGGCTCCCTACAGCAGTGAGAATGGTTTAGAGGCAAAGGAGTAGAAGCAGAAGCTCACTGAAAAGCTGTGTGTTAGTTTGTTCCCACAATGACGGTGTCCTGGAACTGAGGGAAGGGAAAGATGATTAAATGTGGTAGCAAACAGATGACAGACAGGAGGATCTCAGGTTGGCTCCTGGGGATCTGGCTTGAAGATCTAGTAGATGGAAGAGCCATTTATTGAGGTAAGAGATGTCTCAATTGCACTGGGCATGTCAGGATTGAGATTTCTGTGAAATGTGAGATCAAGCATGAAGTTCCCTGGAGATGTAGTGGTAAGAGGTACAGGGTAGGATTCACCAGTGTATTCCTGGGAATGATGAACTCACCAAGGGAGGAAAAAAGGTCAGAGAGGTCAAAGAGTCAGAAGAAAACGAGCTTGCACACATGTCATTTCCAGGACAAGGGCATCTGGATGGCATCCAGTGCTGCTGAGATGAGTGAGAGGAAGACAAAGAGAGATCTTTGGAGCCAAGAGGTACCTCTGAGTCCCCATTTAAAATGCGGATAAGTGCAGTCCTTACCTCAGTAGGGATTTGTAAGGACTTAATGAGTTGTATGCATGAACCCTTAGGAGTATACATGACATGTTTTATTCAACACATAGTTATTGCATGTCCACGGGTAGGTACAGGACTAGGTACAGGGATTTGAACATGAATAAAAATCTCTGTCCAAAAGGCAGACAGTAAGTTATGAACAGGTGATAAGAATTATGGAGAAAAATAGTTTTCACACAGTAAAGGAAATTAAAAAAAAAACAAAATAAAAAGACAACCCATTGAACAGGAGAATATATTTTCCAGTGATATATCAGATACAAGGTTAATATCCAAAGTTTATAAAGAACTTATAAAACTCAATACCAAAAAACAAACAAACAAATAATTCAGTTAAAAAATGGGCAAAGGACCTGAATAGACACTTTTCCAAAGAGGACATACAGATGGCCAATAGACATATGAAAAGATGCTCCATGTCACTAATTGTCAGAAAATAAGTAAATTAAAACCATAATGAGATATCATCTCACACTTGTCAGAATGGCTCTAATCAGTCAACAAACAGCAAGTGATGGTGAAGATGTGGAGAAAAGGGAACCCTCGTGTACTCTTGGTGGGAATGCAGATTGGTGCAGCTACTACAGAAAGCAGTATGGAGCTGCCTCAAAAAATTAGAAATGGATCTGCCTTATGACTCAGCAATTTTGCTTCTAGGAATACATCCAAAGAAACTTGAGACACTAATTTGAAAGGATATATGCACCCCTATGTTCATCATATTGTTATTTACAATAGCCAAGAAGCAGCCTGTAGGTTAGTGGATAGAAAAACTGTGGTCCATTTACATGATGGAATACTACTTGAACATAAAAAAGAAGGAAATCTGGAAATCTTGCCTTTTACAACAGCATGGATGGACCTGGAGAACATTATGCTAAGTGAACTTAGCCAGCCAGAGAAAGACAAGTACTGTATGATTTCACCTATGTGTGGAATCTAATGAACAAAATAAACTAACAAACAAAACAGAAACAGATGCACAGATGCAGAGAACAGACTGACAGTGGTCAGAGGGGTGGGGGATTAGTAGACTGGCTGAAAAAGGTGAAGGGATTAAGCAAACAAAAAACCCATCAAAGACACAGACAACAGTAGGTGATTACCAGAGGGAAAAGGAGTTGGGGGGAGGTAGAAGAGGAAAAGAAAAAGAAAAACAAAACACCATTGGGGGATGAAGAGCGCATGGGGTGGGCAAATCATTTGAAATGTCTGGTCAGAGGGGTAAAGAATGAACCCTGCAGCTACCTGTGGTGAAGGGCAGCAGAGGCAGAAGGAAGAAGCAGGAGATTCCGGGCATGTTCAAAGAACAGGGAGACCCTTGTTTTGGACAGCCTGGGTCAGGAGCAGAGGAAATATGATCAAAATAATATTTTATTATGAGCATTATTTGTAATGACAACAAGGACATCTAAGATAATTTTAATCAGGTCCAGTGAAGTAGTGCGTGTGTAAGCAGACTGGAGGAAGTAAGAAGGGACTGGAGGAGGTGAGAAAGAGGAGAAAAGTTCAGCTCTGAGGGAGAGCAGAGAAATAGAGCAGGGCCATAGTGATTAACCACCTAATTTCTTATCAGCAGCTGAGAGTGAGAGGAGAGTGGGAATGAAGAGTTTGAAGACAGAGCTAAGAGAGCATATTGTTTTGTGTTTTTCACTTTAATGAGAAATACTAGAACATGTTCCTATGCTGGGGACAAGAAGCTGGCAGGCGGGGAGAGGCTCATGGTGAGAGGAAAGAGGTGGACCACAGAGAAGCAGCATCTTTGGAAGGAGAGGTCATGGAATGCAGGCACAAGTGGAGGAGTTGGTCTTTCACAAGAGGTGGGATGAGAAGGGGGAGGAGAGGCTGAGTCCAGGCAGAGGGTTTTAAAGGTGATTTGCTGGAAAGAGTGGGGAAGTTTTCCCCAGAAGACGTCTGTGCCTCACGCATGAGGTGTTCTCGGCAGTTGACAGTGAGGGGAGGGCCAGGAGGAGTGTCTGAAGAGAAAGGAAAAATCTGAAAAGCTTTCCTTTGGGAGGTGGGACACAATGCTCTAGTGTAACATAGAAGGAATTGCAGGATCGTTCCGCAGTTTTGAGGTTTTGCATCATGAGTTTAAAATGAAACAAGTCAACATAGCTTGTTTTACCCTCTTCTTTGACCCCCAAACCAGCTGTATCTAAAGTTTTTATGATTCTCTCTGAAAGAAATTATGAAGGGGGACTTGAGATGGAGGACCATATACAATAAAAAGCAATTAAAGCAAAATAAAACAAATACACTTCAAAATAGAAAAAAAAAAGCTCTTTTTTTTTCAAACTCTTTTTAATTGTTTATTTTGTTTTCATAGAGCATGGTATACATATCACTTACGCATACCCTCTGTGGGGGTTCAGAACAAGCCACCCCAAGGTGTGCCTCAGTGGTATTCAGACTCTTTTTGACCTAAAGCCAACCAAGACCTTGTGGGCTCAAAAGCAACTTCTGCTTCCCCTTAAATACTTAGAAGAACTTGAATTAAGGGCCCTGCTTATAGTCAGAATGATCAGAGATAACCTTTTTTTTAAACCTATACATAAGGCAAGGCAAGTTTCTAGTTACTAAGCATCTGTCCTTCTTGTCTCCCCGCAGTGACCTTTTGGAGCCCCAAAGCATCCCACTTTTCCCCCAGCTCACGATGTCACATATCCCCATTTCCCCTGTGTGTCTTTGAGCCTCTCATGTGTGTGGTGTCCGACTCTCTCGGGTATGTGGGATCCCCATACTTACGTGTGTAGTTAAATTTGGTTATTTTCTCTTGCTAATCTGTCTCATGTCTCTGTGATTATTAGACCAGCCAAAAGAGCCTTGAGGGTAAAGGAAGGTTTTTTCTTCCCCACACTTCCATAAGCTTTAATTAATAGGAACTTTGGTATTGTGGAGCCCAAGAAAGAAAAAGGGCTCCTGGTGGTTAATGGGGATCACATTTAAAAACAACAACAACAACAAAACCCAGAGGCTAGCAGCCATTCCTACACAGGGGCCTCTCGTGCAAACTGCCTGGCGGGGAATAGTCTGCACTGAGCTACCTGGCTGCATCCAGGGCAGCCCTTACAAAGGCATTCCTGGGATTGTATTCCAACCGGGAGGACTGAGACTTTCCTGTCCGATGGAAGTTACGCAATTATATCTCCCTCATCAATATCTTCACTGGCCAATCAAAACAGTGCTTTTTGGATCAAATTGTGAGGATTTGGATTCCTCATGTGCATGAGGACACACCGATTAGGGATCAGGGAGAGAGACTTCTCTCTCTGTATAAACCGGCTCCCTCTGTCTTATGGAGAAAACCTTCCTGTTCTGTAAAAGACTAAAGACTAAATATCCCCAGCTGGAGCTGTAACCGTTGACATGTCTCCAGACCAGAGCAGACTGGAGCAGATGGGTGGGGCATAGAGCAGGTGGAGCAGACCGGAGCGGAGCAGAGCCGAGCAGCCTCATCCTGGGGCTGCCCCACAGCCGTGCTGCTACATTGTGGAGCTGTTTGCACTGACCAGGTTCCTTCTTTACCACAGCCCAAACTAGGGACTCCCATTAGTGTTGAATTGGTGCCAATGACTATGGGTTGATAGTATTTAATCAGCAACAAGCTTTGTTCTTTCGGGGTAACTTCAGGAATATTACCATATATGTTGTGAAGATAAAGATATGCTCCTTTTCTAAAAAGCGCAAACAAAACTACAATGTAGTTGTTTCTTGGCACTTTAACAGTGAGAACTCCAATGATAATGGAGATATTTAATATCAATTGTGGAGTTTTGAGAGATTTTTCAGGGCTGTTAGAACCAGCATCAGTACAAGGTACATCAAGGTGCTTCTTCCTCATTTTGTCACATATGAATATAGGAAATGCTTATGTCCATGCTTGGATTAACCAGCACGTCCAATTTCCATGTAACACCATACAGCAAAGCACTCACAACACTTTGCTGCTTCTTTTCAAAGGTTGGGATGGGAGAAGCTCAAAATATGTTGAGATTGTTTCTCCTGGCTGAAAAGAGAAAGGACATTGAACTCATAAATTAGCAAAAATTACGCCTTTGTATTATGTCACTAGATTGCATTAGATGGGTATCGTTGTCCCTCACAAGCTCATTCCTCACCACTGACAGATTTATTAGACATGTTACACAGAGTTATAAAGAAAAGCGCTTTTTTCATTGTTATGCTCAAGGGATGAAAATTCTCTTTTTTAACCTTGTGCCACATGGAACAAATCCAAGTAACCTAAGTTGTTCAAAGGGAGGGTTGAGACAGTTCAGAACTTAGGAGCAAAAATGAAGATGAGAAATAGGTTTACATTTGACTTATCGATTCCAAGTAAGTTATTACAGTTGCCTTCCCTAAAAATCCTAAACAACTCTACTGCTGCCTTCATTGTCACTTGCTTTGCATAATCTACCAAAGTTTACATAGCCTCACCTCAATTCTATCTGATTCAGTCAACTTTAAGATTAGAATTGTAAGAAAAATTGAAGTAAATATAGTATGTATTCTGCTTACACATTCTGGAGCTTCGTTTTTTAAGATTGGTTATTCATTAGAGAGGGAGGGTGTAGGAGCTAGGGTGGGCCCTGGGACAACAGAACTGGTATCAGACATATGGTGAAGGCAAAGCCTGGCTTTCCAATTGTTTGCCTGACTTATCTGTGATTAAAGCCACACTTCACTCCCGGGGGTTCCCGCCAGGAGTTTGAAGTCCAATGGAGATTCCAGGCTATTGTCCATACTTGGTTATCAGGTCATTTGGACAACCCTTCTACGTGTGCGTGGAACAATCGGGCCCTCAGAGGGAAAGAAAATGTGGGGCAGTAGCTTCCCTGTCACTTAGGGTGAGAGTGGGTGATAAAATTGGGACTCCAGGTCAGAAAAATTTAAGAATAGAAGCCAAAGCAGAAGACAAGGTCTAGGGACAGCTTAAGATGAGTCGTGAGGAAGACTGTCGCTCAGGGGTCACGTGGATGCCAAAGGGTAGCTTGGTTAGCCCCAAGTTCTGCTCTGTCGGGCATTGAAGGAAACTGGAGCAAAACAGGAACCCGGAAAGTTTCTGGATTATTATATTGCTCTAGTATCAAATTACAAATATTGTAAAGTTTTATCAGTGTATTTATTGTATGGTTTACTTTTGTGGAGAGATACTAACATACATTCAGGACCTCCTATGGTTCAGAAACTTTAAGTAGCATGATTTCCCTAAATCCTATGTGTGGTACTTGTATTTTATAGAAGGAGACACTGAGGTTCGTAGGAGTTAAATAAGTTGCCTAAGGTGACATTCAATTGTCTAGTCAAGATTCAAAACTATTTTTATTTGGTAGCTTTTGCTGGCCCAAATTTTTTTCTGTATGCAGGGTGTATTTAATTCTTAAGAATGGTGGAGACATTTTGATATTCTGTGAACTGCAGTGACAACTAGAATGTCTTTGAGGCAAAAGTGTCCTCTTCTGTGTTCAGTCTCAAAAACCAGTGCCCAATCCACAGGGTTTGGACCCAGGGTTTGAATCTGTCATACTTCAGAGCAGTTCACAAATTCCTCACAGCTGTCCAGAGTTAAAAAAACACATCGCTGAGTAGTGACACTTTCTCATTCCCTTTTTAAAGAGACAAGTGTGCCCTCTTTTCTTGTACACTTCTAAGATCTCTCTATTTTCAAATGGTCCCTGAACTTGCTGTTTTGTCTCACTAGTATCTCCACTCTTGCATTCTTCTCAGACTTAACTTCCATTTTTAATGGTGATGGAATATCTTCTCATTCTATCTAAATCTTTTCAGATTACACAAAAGAAGAGATATCATTGCATTTCCATGGAAACAAGGTACCCTACCATTTAGAAATGCATCTTTATTATTACATTAAAATTGTTGCAAGGATTTTATTTATTTATTTTTAGACAGAGGGGAAGGGAGGGAGAAGATAGGGAGAGAAACATAGATCTATTGTCTCTCTCACGCCCCCAACTGGAGATCTAGCCCACAACCCAGGTATGTGCCCTGACCAGATTTTGAACCCATGACCTCTCGGTTTGCAGGACGACACTCAACCCACCGAGCCACACCAGTCAGGGTTTCATTACTACATTTAATTGGAATAGGTGGCCTAGTAGCACTGATGGTGGAAGAAAATGACTGGCACTCAACAGAAAAATGTACTGTGAACTGATTAAATGTGACGACTTCTCTAATGATTCGGGTTAACTGATGTCAGTGGTTTTCAGAGTATTGTTATCAGGGATAAAAAGAAAGCTAACTTATATATGGAAATGTATTTAGTAAACAGATAAAAGAGAGTTTTAAAAGTCAGCTCTGATAAACAAATATACACAATCCTAATTTCATGTCACCCAAGTTCTTGCACCAACTTTGAAATGCCATTTGTGTATTAGTTTACTAAACTAATATTTAAAGGCTCACTAAATAATAATTTCTTTTTTATGGCATTATTTTAAAAAATTCTCAAAGTTACTGTTGTCACAGGAGCCCAAATTTCTTTTTTCTTACAGTAGCTTATTATAAAGTATCTAGTTTTTAATTTATTCATGCTGTACAAAGGCCACTAAAGCACAAACATTTATAATTTATCTAGCTCACAACTGAGAACATTTTAAAGAACTAATTGTCAAGAAGCCACATGACAGTAATTGGACTATTCCATGTCACATTGTGAATTTCCAAAATATTCAACAATGTGTTTTAAATAGGTGCTAAAAAATAAACCCTTTGGACCACATCAGGCATTCCATCTCTTTTATTTATTTTTCTCTGAGCAAGCTTTTAAGTGGCTAAGGATTACTGCAGAAATAAAGTTTACAAACTTTAGCAGATCGAGAGAGCATTTGAGATCTTACTTCTTGGCATATTGTCGGTTGGGCTCAAATAAATTAAAAGAAAATAGCAGATCATAGTAATTGTAACCACGCTAGTGCAGTATAATTCTAGGCAAAAAGAACTAACCTGTGTCTGGGAAGAGGGCATGCTAGGGCTGTACATTGAAAATGTAATGCCAGCCACTTACAAGATTTAAAATTTTGTAGCAGGCTCATTTAAAAAAGAAACATGTGAAATTAATGTTAATAATATTTTATTAATCCAGTATGTCACAAATATTATTATGTCAACATGCAATCAATATTTTAACACATTAGTAAAATATTTTACTTTTATGTGTACTAAATTTTTGAAATTCAGTAAATATTTGACACTTAAGGAACCTCGCAGTTTGGACTGACCATATTTTAAGGACTAAATACACATACAATACTAGTGGCTACCATAGTGGACACATTAGGGTTATTCCAATAGCACAATCTTTTTTTAATTCAATTTATTAGTGTGACATTGGTTAATAAAACTATATATATATCATCTGTATATTGCATGATGTGTTCACCACCTAAAGACAAGTCTCCTTCCATCACCATTTTTCTCCCTATATCTTCCTCTACCTCTCCCCATCCCCCTTAACCTCTGGAAATCACCATATTATTGTCTGTGCCTATGAAGTTTCTTTTCTTTCACCCAGCCCACCAATGCCCCTCCCCTCTGACAGCTGTCAGTTTGTTCTCTGTGTCTATGCATCTGTTTCTATTTTGTTTGTTAGTTTATTTTGTTCATTAGATTCCACATATAAATGAAATCATATGGTATTTTTTTCTCTGAGTTATTTCACTCAGCATAATACTCCAGATCTGTGCTGTTGCAAAAGGTAAGAATTCCTTCTTTCTTTTTTTTTTTTTTATGGCTGAGTAGTATTCTGTTGTGTAATGTACCACACTTTTTTATCCAATCATCTACTGATAGGGCTACTTCTTGCCGATTGTAAATAATGCTACAATGAACCTAGCAGTGCATATATTCTTTTGGATTAGTGTTTCAGGTTTTTTTGGATATATTCCCAGAAGTGGACTTGCTGGATCATAAGGCAATTTCATTTTTAATTTTTTTAGGAAACTCCTTACTGTTTTCCACAGTGGCTGCACTGATCTGTATTCCCACCAATGGCACGTGAGGGATTTCTTTTCTCCACATCCTCGCCAGCACTTGTTGTTTGTTTATGTATTGATGACGGCCATTCAGACAGGGGTGGGATAATATCTCATTGTGCTTTTCTTTTTCATTTCTCTGATGATTAGTAATATTGAGCATCTTTTCAGAAGGCAATCTGTTAAAAAAAGTGAGAATAGTTATTCAGAGTGCATCCTATATTAAACAACATTTTCAATGCATTCAGTTGTTTTATTCTCTTCTATAAATATTTTTTGAACAATTGCTAAATTCCAAACCATATTCTGAGGCTATGAGGACCAATTACATTAAGAAAAAGAAACAAGTTCCTGCCCTCCAGCAATCTGCCATCCCATGGTTTGTAGAATTACTATAAACTGTACTAATACTTGCTAGGTAATGAACATGTGCAAGGAATAGTGATGGGCTATTTGAATTTAATTCTTCCCTCATTGTGACAAATATCTCTGATAATATTTACTTGTAAAACTTCTGTATAATGCAGAGAAGATATTTCTGAGCTCATATGCACAGCAGAATTTATAAATTTTAAATGCACTTTATAAATAAATATATAAAAGTTTGGGTTAGAATATATTAATATTCAGTATTTTAACACCTTTTAATTTCATATTTTTATAAATATATTTTATACTTTTTACTTTTAAGCTCATTAATTACTTTATTGGGAAACTCTAATCAAGCAGCGGTGGCCTAGCTTATGGCAGGCACTGTACCAAAATATATTGAATAAATGAAAGATTAGTTTCTGGAAAATACTGTGTTAATTACTATGAGAAATAAATAACTGGACACAAAATCTCACTCTGAGGATACTTCTCTTTTTAACTAATAAAAAGTGAAGCATGTAAACAGCTATATATTGCCACATAAGAGGTGACAGGTATTATGGAGAGACAGGAAGCTGCTATGCAAGTTCATTCGAGGGAAAGGGAACAGATGAGAAATCAGCGTTATGCTTTGAATTCCCAAAAAGTATCCTGATCTTTCATGTGAAAAGGTGCAAAAAGTAAATATGTTACTTGGACCTCTGTCAGACATCTACCATCTCATCTTTTTTCCCCCAGTGAGCCTTTTCCTCTCTTGCTTCTCCTCCCCTCCACAAGAAAATGTCTCAATACAGGGGGAGGAAAGGGGCTTATATGTCCTAATGGTAATGGGAAAAATCAGGCCCGTTTTGGGATGAATTATGCTCTCCCCTGAGTCCCACCCCCACCTCGAAATTCATATGGAGCTCAACTCTAACCCCCAATGTGACTCTATCTGGAAAAAGTACCTTTAAGGAAGCAATTAAAGTTAAGTGAGGTCATAAGAGTGGGCCCTAATCTGATAGGACAAATGTCCTTTGAAAAAGAGGAAGAGACACCGGAGAGACCAACGCCCCCTCTCTCCACCTGCTCATGGCAGAAAGGCCACATGGGGACACAATGAGTAGGCAGTCATCACCAAGCCAGAAAGAGAGCTCTCACCAGGAATCGGATCAACTGCACCTTGATCGTGGGCTTCTCAGGCTTCAGACTGTGCGAATATAAATTGAAGGCGCTAGTCTGTGGCATTTTGTTCTGGCAGCCCTAGCAGATTAACACAAAGGCCCATGGAACGAGGTGTTACTATTGATTGGTCGTAACAGTCCACGTAGGTTTACCATTCTGGGGCAATGCTAGGGAGTGGTGATGGTGAAGGGCAACAGAATTCCTGGAAGCACTGATGAACAGAGTCTGGCACTCGCTTTATTTACGCTTCTTTTCTCTGTAGATTTTCTTTCAATAGCAACAGGTATTGAATTTTCCCAGAAGGAGAAAAGAGAAAGTACAAACTAGTGAAAGAAAGAGGTCAAGACAAAGGGAGAAAGCTAGTCTCAGCTTGATTCCTGATACCCAGTGCTTCATACAGAAGATTTGTGACAGAGCAGACATGCGTCTGCGACACACAGTGGGCCTGCTCAGTGCCACATCACTGCCAACCTGGAGTTTGCTCGGCCAACGCAAACTGTCCTTAATGTGGAGCGTTTATGCATATTAAATCTCAGTTTAACAGCAACATTTATTGAGTGTTTACTGTACGTCAGAGCTTGGGCCAAAGACTACATATTTCTGTTTATAAAATCCTTACAGAGAGCTCATGAGTGAGTCATTATTAGCATTCCATTTTGCGAACAAAGCTTAAAGATGTATAAAAATTGTCCAGTGTCACAGTATTTAGTGATAGAACCAGGACTGAAATCAGGTGTTTCTGTCTTGAAGTCTGACGCTAACTTCAAGGCATTAACTATGCATTCTCCAAGAAATAAGTGTAAAAATAAAGACTATAAACCTTAATATAAGGGTTCTCCAAACAAGGCAGCAACATTTGGCAACTTACCTGCTCAAAGCTGAGTATTTTTGATATGCTGTTTGGATGACTGTGATATTTAATGGTTAATGTTTAAAAAAGTATAGTAACAATGTTATGTTTTGGTGCCAGAAAACAAAGAAAAATAAGTAAACCCAGCATTAAGAAATCTTCTCCTGGGATCTTTTCAGGCTTAGCTCTTTTATCATGACATGTTTTATCATGACATTATTTTAAAACTCCAAGGCAGAGTGAAATAACTTACCCACTTATCAAAAAAGTTTTATGTTTACATGATGTCTTTTTCAGAAATCATACTCTTAAGAGACAATGTTTCTCAATTTTCACATAAAAAAATTATCTGTAATGGCTGGTCCTGAAAATTTTTTGGATCCTTTTAAATTCATATTTTTCCTCAAAAGGATATGCAGTTACAAGTTTCCGTGTACTTTATCTGAGTTCCATTTGAGAATTTATCTCAATAACTCTGCCAAGATTCATTTTCCACATCCTGATAGTCTTATCAAACTAAGAGGGAGTGAGGCCTGTCTCCTGGTTACCCAGAAAGGAAACCTCCAGGTTGTTCTCAGTCCAAGCTGGTTATTAAATACAGTTTGAGTGAAGTACTATACAGTCTTTAGATCTTCAGAGGCAGCTTATGGAACTGGAGAAGCTCCCATTCACAAACACATTGTATCAGTGAATTTTGTGTTTCCGGTTTCATTGCTGCATTTATATATCTGCCAGAATTGAGGTGAATTCTTGGAAACCTTCCTGGCCTCTGAGAAAAAATAGCCTGTTGGTATGGTATTCTTACCTCCATGCATAGGTGAGAATTGAGTCTGGAAACTCTTTTCAACCTTAAAGTGCTCTAAAAATTAAAGTTTCAGTAAAGAAAGTGTTTAGTGAGTGTTCGTTTCGTGCATCCCTCACACACCCCTTGACTATAGGTAAACCAAAGTCTGAATCCCTCAACCCGACATTTAGAGATTTTCATTTTGTAATCTGGACACAACTAATGTTTTAAATCTAACTTCTTTACACTTATGAGTATGTCAACATGTGCTTCGCTCTTCTCTGCCCCTTTCTTTCTCTTCTGAAGTCCTAGATTTAATGCCACCTTCTCTGTTCCTCTCTCCATTCTGACAGTGTTGTTTTCTCCCAATGGTCCCCATGAAGTGTCATCTGCACACTGACGGTGTGGGGTTTGAACTAGTTGCTCCGTATTTAGTAAAATATGCGGCAGTGGCCATGTCTTTTCCTGATGCCTGAACAAAGAAGATACTTTGTAAGTATATTTTGACTAAACTGGGCTAAAATAAAATGGTTAGAAAGCCATTCGAGAATAAAACCATAAAATACATACAAAGCATTTTGCTATCATCATCATCAGCATCAGCATCATCCAAACAAGGTCATTATCTGTATTTAAAGTGATACAAACTGATTGAAAAATAGGTCGTGCAGCAGCTGTGACCATGTTGGTGTTAAATACTCTTGCTCTTTCTTCTGGAGAAAGCTGACGGGGAGATTACGTGTGATGCTCAGATTTCCAGATGAGGAGCAGCCGCAGAGTTTCCCTGGGCGGCCTCAAGTTTGTGGTGTTTGTTGGGTGGGAGTCTTCTCCAGTAGAAGAGGAACCAGCTCCTCCGAAAGACTGAAGTCAAGTCTATGTGAAAGCCTGGGCAAGGGAAGACACTCCCATTCCTTACTCCTCTCAGGTTCGTTTGTTCCAGAATATTTACAGTTGTCATGTAGCTTGCTATTGAAGTGCTTGTTCCAAGAACTGCTTCATCTGCTTATTTAATACTTTTGATAGTTTTCATGACAAATGCTCTTTAATGGACAGAAATATTTCTTACAATGGTTCACCTTCCTTCTCTCTTCATGCATAAAGAGGATTATAAGTAGTTTGTAATCTTTGCTTTGTTTTAACCCTGGAAATATTAGAAAAACATAAGCAGACATCATATGACTGAAGTTAGATACAAGTAGCATTTGATTAAAGCTACCATGAACTTTTTGAGAAAAACTTTTTTTATGAAGCAAGTTAAAATACACATGTCATGAATGCAATTATATGTTGTTTTGATTTACAGAAAATTATTTGAGGTGTTTCCTAGCAATTTTTACTCATTTGTCTATTATTTATAGTACTAGTTATTGTCTTTCTCAGATATATTTAATCCTTTCATTCCCAGTGGCACTGAAAACATATTTTTAATAAAACTTGGCAAGAATAAAGGCATAAATACTTGAACTTTGTTCCATCAGAAAAGCTGTAAGCTTCATTTGGAAACTAGTGCGCTAGAGCAGCTTTGCTTTTCATATTACTCTGCTGGTTTAATGGAAGTGATTCTTTCAAACAATGGATCTACTTAAGTTTCAAAACCTCCTGGGCAGGTTTCTGGATACGTTCAAGCAGATGCAGGAGCAGGTTAATGAAGTCTGCGTCAGGCTGTTACTCTTTCACATTCACAAAATTGGCTCTTGACCACCCAAGTGTTCAGCGGTTCTAGTGAGCATTTCATATTTGTATATTCAAGGTAGTAAGAGCTAAAAAATGTTCATATTATTGTCAAATATAATTATTTTGGAAATATTTTTCAGATGATATGTGTATTTATTTGAAGTATATAAATTGAATAAAAACTTACCGGGATAAATAAACAACAATAACAAAATGTCCTGGATGATCTGCTTTAATTGTCTCAAGGGTAATTAGTGACATAGGTAAGTTTAGAAGTGAAGAGTCCAAAACTATATTTCACTTGTCCCTATATCATGCTAAGGTCAGAAAGCCTCTGGAAAATTGCTGTCCCTAAATCATCCATGTAACGCTAGCCCTGTGGCCCAACAATGGAATGGATCTCCTGTGTGGTAGGTCTGACACCAACCTGGTTAGCCATAGGTTACAGCCACCCTCCGATTCTGTGTCAGGAAAAGGCCAAGATCACTTCTTTAAGAAAATATTGCCTTCTACAAATGGTCTAAATAAGCAAAATACTTTGGAACACATTCTGATTGATTTCTCATAAAGGAAATCTTAGATTTATTTCTAGCTGATGTGACATTAAAAGAGCTGCTTCTCTCTGAGATTAATAAATATTTGTTGAATTTGTTGAGTGTATAGATTATAGTTATCTTGGTAGCCTCACAAGTACCTTATGTGGGCCCTTGCACGGGGTAGGTGATACATCCACAGCGCGTTGCGCCTCTCTTATCCCTGCTTCCCCTCCCCATTTGCCCTCTTTGTACCAGCCTTCCTCCTCTTTCCACACCTCCTTCTTCACCTCCACCTTTCTCTTTTTAAAGTAATATTTTTTTTTCAAAACCTGCTTCTAATTATCCTAAAATTTAGCTTCTTATGATTTTCCCAGCAGTTTCACAAGGTCAGTACATATCATGATAGATAACTTATAAGAAACTCTCAGTTAGTGCTTATAAAGCTCAGCTTTATATAAATATTTGTATAAATTATAAAGTTAAACCATACATGTATATCATCTTTATATAAATTATGAAGTTATATAATAAGTTTATATAATTTTCTATAAATCAGTAGAGTTAAGATTTTGATTCTGGAAACTTAGTGTTATTGATGGAAATCAGCTCCCATAGAGAAGTTTCAGCTCATATGACTACTTTCTGCTGCTAAGTACACAGTCCTGCTGAGGAGACCAGTTACATCTGTTCTCCCTCTACGTGCCTGGAGGTCCAGGGAAGAGAATATAGAAAACTATTTTCTGCTTGGCTAGTGGAGAGACTGGTGTAGATGCTACTCCGTATCCCATAGCACTGACTGATGACAGCACGAGCTGCTAGAAGTGCTCTTCTTTTGTTCCTAGATGGGATTAGAGACAGACAACTTGTGGAAATCTCACAAGAGTGAAGGAAAGGTTTGCATCTGTACAGACTCGTAGTTGAGATACGAAGGAATTTAGTAAATAGCTGTGGGTTGAGTGACTGAACAGGGATTTAAAAGGTGTGCTCACTAGACAATTTAGAAGAGATATAAATGTTTTAGACTATACTCCATATTTATTTGTTAGCAAAGTTTTTAAAAAATCAACTATGACAAGTGAGGACTTTGCAGACAACAATGTTTTGTATGTTCACAGTGCATTATCCTTCATATATTATATTTCACACTTCCTTTCTTTTGTAACCTTCACTAAAACCAGGTGAGGAGAGGTGATATTTTCACACAAAGAGCATAAAGATAGGGGGTTTGTGTGTTTTGCTAAAAACCCCCTGGTAATTTTGATTGTTTAGTATCATAGTATATTAAGAATTTTGGAGTCACTGTGAGATGCATGTATACACACACACACACATATCCTTTACAGGTTAAAAACGTTTGTATCTGTCAACCAAAAAAAAGGCACATTTAAGATTTGTTCTCTCCAAATAGGTAGGGTGACAAAGAGGGACAAGTATGGACTTGGGGTTTTGAATCCTGTTTCTATCACATACCAACAATGTGATCTTCAGTTAGTTGATCTCACTATTTCCATTTTCTCACCAAATAATTGTAACAATATCCTATACAGTTACTGCAAGGACTATGTGAAATAATGTACATAAGATGCCTGTGATGCAAGAGGCAGCAGTAGAGTCAACTTCCTACTGGGAGTACTCCGTATCAATGCATCCGGACTATCTTTCTCAAACTTTTCATTAATGAATGGCACCCTTGGAGAGGTAATCAGCTAACGGTGCTGTCTGTGGCCTTTGGGAAATAGAAAAGTACCTGGTCCATGCCAAAATCAAGCCTGGAACTCAGATCTCACGAGCAAACAGCAAAGAAGGCTCATCAGTTGCAGACTTGGGATGGCTCATCATTTGGACTCTTGAGGGATGTCTTGGGACTCATCTATTTTCCTCATTCTTTGAGAAACAGTTGCACTGAGGCCCCTCTAAACATTGAGATCTACTGTTATTTCAGTGTAATTGCACCTTAGATTGCTCACCTAGTGCAAATAGAATAAACATAAGCCATTAAACTAGTTGAACAATTGTGGAACACACTAGATTCTATCCTGAGTTTTTTCTTGCTGATTAGAAACTTTCACTGAGGTAGAGGTTGGATTGTAGAAAGAATTGACATAAATTCTTTTCAGAAGTTTAATAAAACAGGAAGCTTAATAAAAATATCCTTTCCTATAATTTATTGATGCCTGGGAGGAGTTATGTGTGGGTAACATTCCAACCATCAGCGGAAGTACATTAACAGTGATATTACTGAGTGATGGGATTATGAGTGATTTTTCATCTTTGCTTCTTTGCACTTCTCTGTATTTTCTTCAATAAAAATATATAATGAAAAAATATTTAATGAGGTAAGGGCAGTCACTTAATCATTCTATTAGTCAATCAATATATGTGGGAAAGAAATACCGTTTGGAAAACTGTTTTGAGATTGAATGAAAACAGCTTCATTGAATTCCTAGGAATTGCTTTTGATAGAGAACAAGCACTTTTGTTCATCTATGTTCTGAGGCTTTTCTGCTCAGAAGTTAGGTTTTCTTTTCCTGAAGCAGCTTTTTCTACCCATCCATGGGTCTCATCAGCACAATCTGTAGGACTTGTATGCAGCTGGCTTTCCCTGTTTTACTTTTGAATGGGGAGCTTATTTCTTCCCAGCAGTTCTTTATTTTTTTTCTGATTGACCCAAAATGGGTGCAGATGTGGTGAGCACATGCTGAACGTTGTTGAATATCATTTTCACCCTGAAGAAAGGCCTGACACAAGCAGTTTCAGATGGTGTGAATCCAACACTGGCTTTGTTGCCAATGATAACAGAAACCAGGGAAAGACCTTGGGAGGTACACCGCAGATTTACTTAGTTTTCAAGAATTGATGACCTCACGTGTTCCTTGCTGTGTAATCTTGTGAAATGCAGAAGTGTAAAATAATGTTTTGACTTTCAAAATTGGTACTAGAGGCTAAATCATAATTTATGGCATTTTAGCTATATTTTTCAGTGCATACTTGTTGCAGCCAACTTCTGTGATTTGCTGTTTTACACCAAAGATAGTTACTTTGTGGCAATTTTGAGTTCTGAATTTTGCTTGGTTCTCTCTAATATTCTTCTGTTAGCTGCATGGTTTACTGAAGAGCCAGTAACTGGGAATAAAAAATCTGCACTTTTCCTATTGTTTGTGAGAGGAGTATATACTGAAAATATATGGTTGCTGAAAAAAGATAATGAAGAAAGATAATGAAAAAAGATAATGTTTTCTTCCACCCAACTCTTAAACACAATTTCTAATCATACTACTCATAAATTATTTTTCAATACTATGGAAAACACATTTTTAGATAGAATTAGCTTGAATATATATATTTGGTCTGGGGACAAAAACTATTCTAGAGGTTCTCAGAGGGAAAGTTTTCATATTCCCACAGATGAATTTTTCTTTTTACTTGTGGAAATTTATGACTTCTTTCTTGACAGAGGCTGGTCAAGGAATTGATTGAATTAGTATATTTCCCTATATCTCTAAACATCCAAAGACTAGACTAATGCACGTATTCATTCATTCACTTAACAAAAATGTACTGAGTGCCCAGCACACACCAGATCCTTTGCCAGGGATCAGGGATAGAGTAGCCAATTACAGAAACATAGTTCCTGCTGTCATGTTGTCTGCAGGTTGGCGTAGAGATGGGCAAAGAAGCAATTGCAGTAAAGAGCGCACTGGAGGAACACCTGAACCTGGACTTGGGGTCAGGAAAGGGATTCTGAGAGGAAGGGAGACAAAAAGTGAGTAGCGGTTTTACAAGTCTTTGTGTCAAGAAAGGGAAAGTGATAGAGAGTGTGCATGTGTGTTTCTACGAAGGGAGGGATAGAAGGATGATAGATAAAATATAGATGATAGTGCTCGTGGGCAAGCTAGACAGCCAGGTTTAAGTTTACGTTTGGACTAAATTAAACAATCAAAGCTGGTGGAAACTCACTCCGCGATCATCATTAGGCTCTTCCGAGCTTACTGGCAGGTTCCAAGGTTTGCCTTCTTGGAAACACATAAAGGAATTTAATAAATTTCCCCTTAGGGGGAGGAGAAAGTTAATAGACCACTATACAGGCCTAACAATGCCTCCCAGGCTTCAATTACTCAGAGTTAAAGTAGGGCAATTAAGATGCAGATGCCATGTGTAAAAGCTGGAGAGTATGTTCTGTGCAGGTCCAAACACTCAAGTCCTTCAGAAAGTACATGGGTTTACGTTTCACAGAAGCTTTGCTTTCTCAAGAAACTCACACCTTGGTTTCAGGTAAAAAGAAAAGGAAACAAGTCATGCCAACTCTATTTTTCTTTCTCAGACACAGTCTTCAACATATTAAATTGTTTGGTTTTGCTGGTGCAAGGATCAAATTTATGTTGTAAGAGAAAAACCACATGATTTTTTGAAATACGTCTAAAATTTCTTGCCAGCTTTAAATGAATGATTCATGTGATTTCATACTAGGGAGCTGTGTTCTAAGTTAAATTCCTAATGCTTCTTGATTCTTTGGCCTATTTTCCTAAGTTTTCATTTGGACCATTATGCAATGTCGTTTCTCATACATCTCAGAGCCCACGTGGATCTCTGAGTGCAATTGGTTCTGGATGCCATAGTATCCCCTGGTATTTTGCGGAAAGATCCAATTCAGTTTCAAAACACCCTTGTTTGGGAAGGTTCTGAAGTTGTGTAAGATCTTTAAGACGCTTAAATTTAATCCAAGGACTGCAGCATGGATTCATTTGAATTATTCAAAACACAGAGGATGCCTCCAAGAGGATGGCCAGAAAGTGAGAGGACTTGAATCGGAACCCAGCTCAGTTTGATGCCAAATCCTTTGCTCTTTCCATTAAGTCACCATGTTCCTTAGCACTGGGAAAGTATCTGGGAGCTTACAGCAGGAAAATAGAGTTAAGAGCCTTCTGGAATTTGATTTATGTGCGTGTAGTTTCATATAGTTTATTTTTCATTTCTATCTGCTGCTTTTCTTTTATCAAATAACAATGAACAGCAGCTGCTATTGGTTCTGTTGATTGGGGTACATGTTTGAAAATGGAATCTTGGGCATTTGTTCTCTCCTGTTATATTTCACAAGTAGAAATTTATTTGAAACTTTTAAAATTAAGTTTTCACTTAAATTTATTTAAAAGTATTTTAAGGGTAATATGTGCACATGGCAAAATGTAAACAATACAAAAAGGGTTTTTTTATTTTTTAAGATTTTATTTATCTTTAGAGGGGAAGGGTAGGAGAGAGGGACAGGGAGAGAAATATCAATGTATGGTTGCCTCTTATGCATCCCCTGTTGGGAACTGGCCTGTAACCCAGGCATGTGCCCTGACTGGGAATCGAACTGCAATCCTTTGGTTCGCAGGCCTGCGCTCAATCCACTGAGCTATACCAGCCAGGGCCAAAAAGGTTTTTTTAAAAACACATGGTAGCATATTGTGTATATCTCTGTATATTTTGCTATTGTCATTGAATAATACATCTTTATATTTATTCCATATTGGTACATAAAAATACATATTTCATTATTTTAATAGTTACCTATAATTTTATGTATTTATAACACATAAATGGTAGGTTTAATAATATGATGACCACAGAAAAAGTAGTGGAACATCAAAACTTACAATGTTTATCAGGTAAGCACAAGACTATGTTATTTTAAAAAACATAGGTTAAATCAAGCAATGTGACTGATAAAAATGGAATTTCCATAGCATAGGCAGATATAGTTTATTTTATACCAAAAGTAATAAAAGTATTTAAAAGTCTCATTCCTCTTATTGTGAATCATTCACGGCCAAGTATCAGAATCACAGAGTTTTTGAGCTAAGAGTGAGTTTAGGGATCACTCACTGCAGTGCTTTTAAATACATTTTTTTGTGGGTAAGTTTTTCTTGAGGAGTGAGCTTACACAGAAGCACAATAATGTCTCGTTTATTGAGCACCTACTTTGGGCCTGGAACACTCCTCATTACATCATTACCTTATTGCTTATAACGATCTTAGGGATAGGTACCATTGTCATGTTACTTACAGGTGAGAAACAGAAATGTAAACTCTGCCAGATTCTAAATTCCATGCCCATAACCGTGGTATTCGGTTTTGCCTGCCAGATGTAAAATGACTAAATTCCAGGAACAGTCTCAGGGCCACCTACTTAGCCTGTCTTCACCCCCGAAAGTCCCTGAAGGGAGTCCTCCAGATCTTTAAGGTTTTTCAGAACACATGTTTAAAATCTTCACAGAGTCCTTGCCCATGGTTAATAATCAGCCACTACTCACTGGTATATCTGTACCCATTTTGGAAAAAATTAAAATACTTCCGACTGTTTGGTAAATAAGCCTGTGGGAGTCTAGCTTCTCTCTAAGACACACTGGCTGTTACGGGCTGAATGTGTCACCCCAAAGATTTGTATGTTAAAGCCCTGATCCCTAGGACATCAGGATGTACCTGCATATGGAGATGGCATCTTTAAAGAGGAGATTACATTAAGTCAGTTGCAGTGGGACCCGAAGCCCATCTGACTGAAGTCCTTGGAAGAAGAGAAGGAGACACCAGAGCTTGCTCTCCCTCCAGAGGAAAAGCCATCTGAGGACTCAGAGGAAGACTTGTGATCTGCAGGCTGAGGAGAGAGGTCTTAGAAGAAACCAAATGTACTGACACCTTGATCTTGAACTTCAGCCTCTGAAACTGTGAAAAACAAACAAACAAACAAACAAACTTCTGTTGTTTTAGCCACTTAGTCTGTGGTATGTCGTTAACGGCAGCCTGAACAGACTAACACACTGGTTCTCCTCTCTACCCAGAAGCTGAAGACTTAATTCTTGTCACACAATGGAGGTCCTCCCTCAGGGAACTTGCTCTGGCTGGTCACTGCATGTCACTGTCCCCTATTAAGGGACAAATTTGTTTGTTTCCAATGGACTCTGCTGTGGTGGATTTTCTTGCACATATATCTATGTGTTCATCTGAGGATATATTTTAGTATGTACTTCTAGAAATGGTTAATTTGGAAAATAACTAACTGTATTTTCACTTCCCTTATACGTGTCTAAATTTATCTGGGCAAAGTTACCTTTGTGGAAGATACTGGTGTATTGGTTCAGTTCATTCTGGTTTCTTGACATTAACAGCTACCTTGCCTTTGAATGGGAAAAAAAGTTTCAAAGTAGAAAATATTTCAAATGCATTAGGAAGAAGAAGTCTGAAATATTCCATCACTTGATAAATGAGGCCCAAAACCACAGAAGGGAGAAACGTCTAAGCAGCTTTGACAATGGCTTTGGGTGTGAGCAAGGCCGCAGAGCATCATCGCTGAGAACAGAGGCTTACAATGATGCCTTTCCCCTCAGGCATCCTTTGCCCACAAAATGTATCCATGATGACAGTTTACATTATGTTCATTCCTTCAGGAATAATTACTGTGCCTCCATGTGGAAGTTTTCTCATTCCAAAGAAGCAGGCTCATCCATCATATCAATGTGATATGGTTTTGCCAGATGCCAGATGAATTAGCAAATGGTATTCAATATACGCATTCGTCAGTTCTGACTAGCGCTTAAATAAAACCATGAGGATAAATCCTTGGAAAATACTCGTGGACTTAGAACATGTTTTTTAAATTGTCCAGACAGATGTATGGCTCTCTTAGTCACTTAAAAATTTTAGAATTAAAATAGCGTCGGTCAAAACCTAGCTCTCTTCAATCCAAACTGAAAAAGGCCAGAGGCAGACATTCTTCAACGGCAGTGCACACGAGACTCACCTGGTGGGTTGGTTGTTAAAACACAGATTACAGGGCTGTACCCTGAAATTTTGGACTCAGTAAGTGTAGAATGAGACCATGGTTTTGCTTTGGTAACGAGTTTTCAGGTGACGCAGATGCTCCTGGTCTTCTGGAAAGCACACTTTGAGGATCGCTGCGCTTGACAAGACTTGTGCCAAATTTAAGGTACACATGAAGCACCCAGGGATGTTTTTAAAATGCAGATTTGGATGAAGGAGGTGCTCAGGGTTCTCCATTCTGACAAGCTCCTGGGAGATGCTGATGCTGTTGGCCCATGGACCACACTTGTATCATCAAGGTGTATGTACGTACATATATCAATGTTCTGATGGGTATGTGTATATATAAAATGTGCTATAACATTTATGTCGATGTTATAGCATATTTTAGCTGACTGACAATTTTTGGGTTTCCTGATTAAAAGATGAAGGTAATTAAAGAAATGTGAGGATTTCATCCACTTTCTCCCAGTTTTGTTGTCAAATGTCAATGAACCTTTTGAGACTGATTTCCAGGCCTTTTCATGTAGCCTAGGAAATATAATCAATATGACCCATTTTTTACACCTGCCAATTTTGCTGAAATTAGTTTAATAGATTCTCAAGTACATGCCAACAAATAGAAATTGGGCACAGAACATTTTTGGATATTGAGATCTCATGGATGCAGAAGCTGAAGTTTAGGGTGGGTAAGTAATTTACCTAAGACACGAAGCCCAGGTGAAGGATGCTGCCTCTTCTGCTGCTCAGGAGAGGCACTACGGTGGGGGTGGATTCTAAGGGCTGTGAAAAGGAGGGGAGGAGGTACTTTGATGATCTGGTGATGGTGACAGTGTTCCAGGCATGGGGTGTGACACGGCTAGAAGCTGGAGGTCCAAAGTGTGCAATTACCCATATACCTAGCTTCTAAGCTAGGTTCTAGCTCAGAACTTTGAATTAAGAAATTAGAAGTTTCTGCTTCAATGTTTTGTGGAAGGACTTCAGACTTTAGGTGTTAGATTCCAGGATCCATTCCTCTGTCCTATACCTCACATACTAGTTTGTATCCGTTCATATTAGGGTTATTATATTCAGGAATATTGAATCATAGAGTTGAGAAGAACCTTAAAAATTATCTAAGGCTTTTTCTAAGACTGTGATTTGGCACTAATGCAACTCATAAGAGATAAGTTTTTAACCCATCTCTAAGATAACATTTGCTATGTAGTAGAACACTTGCATCCAAAATACAAGGATCTTATGACTAGTACTAAGACATCTCAGAAACTGAAAGAAGTTTGATGAACATGGAATCAATTAGAGCTGGGGAGATGAGAAGTTTTGTGAGACATTTAACCTAAATATGAAAGAATTCGAGAACTTGTTCCCCTATTAATATTACAACTGTTGGTGCTACACTTTCCAATCTGCCTGTACATTCAAACATTTTACCTCCTGTGCTCAGGTCTCCTGCTCAGACTGCATGTCACAAATTTTGATTTGGAAAATGTCACTTCCATAACTAGAGAATTCACCTTCCCTGGGGGTGGCATCTCTCTGTGCCTAGAGGGCCTCTCTATGTGCCCCAGAGACGGCGGAAGGCCCAGTCTGGGCTCTGTGCTGGCCGCTCCGCTCTCCGCGAGGCCTCCAGCCTTAGCATCAAACACTTGGTAAGCTTTCTGAGCCTCACACTGTATCTGAGCCATAATTTCTGTGGATACAGAAAGAAGGTTCGCCTATAGGGTTCCAAAGAATAAAATGCAGACTTCGGTTTTTTAAAATTATTACTTTTAAACACCATGGGTAAATCCCTTACCCTCTTTTTATTTGAAACAGACTATTAAGACTGAAAAGACTCAAGGCTACTCCCAAAATCTCAGAGTTCCTGCAGCTGCCCTGCTTTTTTGTCTTTTCTAAAACTGTGTAACCAACTCCAGGCAGGTATTAATATGTTCAAGCTTAATATTTTCCCATGTGTATAATAAAAATATACTTATTTATCGCTTATTTTCATTAACAGACCATTTATTTGGTGATTTATTGCACCCCTGGAGTGTTGTTCTGTACTCACGATGTCAGATCCAAGGGGTGCAGAAACCAAGGGGCCACAGCCCTGCCTGAAGAAACTAATGGCCCGAGGAAAGGCAGGCCTCCATGTTTTCAGCCACCCGTTCATCCCGAGAGCAGTTTTTGCATTCTTGCAGTGCTCCAGCCGCTGTTCTAAGCAGAGAGGAGCTTACATTTTTAATGGCAATGGCAGGGGTTAGGGGGAGAAGAGACCGAAAATAAATAATTAAACGAACGAATGAGATCACAATTGAGTGTTATAAACAAATGAGTGTTATTAAAAAATGGTAAAAAGCAAAAATCCCCAGACACTAAAGCAGGGACAGAGTGGTCAGACAAGGCATTCCTTACCAGGGGATAAGACAAGAATGATAAAGAGGACCAGGCCCTGTAATGACCTGCAGGAAAAGCATTCCAGGAAGAAAGGGCAGAGGTGAACGCGTCCTAAGTCCAGAAGAAACATCTTCTGTTCCAGGAAGAGAGAGAAGTCCAGGAAGTTGGAGAGTAAGGACACCTAAGGACAACAGGAACAGAGTAAGTGATGAAAGGGAAGATGGTAGAGTGTTTGGGAAAGATGGCACACGTTACTAAATGAAAAGGCAGGCACTGTGGGGCTCTGTCGTGGGAGTTTCCAAAGAGGAGGTGGCTCTTGCAAAGGTTCTTTAAAAGTAGGAGCCTGCGGTGGTTCATCCAGGGTGCTCCTGAGACTCTGGCCCGTGAACACTGGAGCCCACAGGAAGGGAGCTGAGCAAAGGTGGTGCTGGGGACACTGCTGCCTGAGGCTTCTTATAACTTTATTCCCATAGGTGGGAATGTCCCCAGATCGTTTCCATGTCTAGAGATATCACTTTTTAATAAATTCACACAACTAGATACACTTTGATTTGGTCCATTTCTGAATGATTCCAATTTAGCAAATTCTGCATTTATGAGATTTTCATACAGTCATATTCTTTGTCAAGGAACTTGAGATCCATGCCAGAAGAATCCTTTTCCTTATCAGGCTTGTTCATTTTTTATGTGACTTCAAAGAATATTTTTGTGTGTGTATGTTGAGCATTTTTTCTTTTTCATGGAAATGTTAGGGATAAGAAATAATTGTGAATTAAATCACCTTGATTGACCCTTCCTGATAAGGACTATGGATTCCGCAGAAGTTATTTACTTTGTGGCTAGAAATAATTTAATAATATTAGCAATTAAAAAAGAAATTTAAAACAATATGGGCTTAAAAATAAGAAATACTCTAATTGGAGAGGGGGGGGGAGAGGGAGAGAGAGAGGGAGACAGGGAGAGAGAGAGAGAGAGAGAGAAAGGTTTTGATGCTTGAACACAGCAAATAGTCCAGGCGAGCCTGTGGGTCTGAGCACCGTCTTCACCCCAGAATCTTAGTGTTCCTCCGCTTTAGATCTTCACCCCATCTCGGGCTTCGTGAGTAAAAAAGTGAAAAGTATCAGCCTACATTTCATTTATCACTGAGTATCATTTCATGTATCATTTACTATCACTCTAAGTCATCCAATATACTTAAACTTCTCTTGCATATTAGGAGAAAAATGTGATTTTGGATTTTAAAATCCTGCTTGAGGCTGTCCTCGCCTTTATAAGTGGGACCAATGACAAAGCTAGCGTTGTCTGTTGCTAGCTCTGTAAATAGGTGAGAGCTTTATAAATAAGTTTTATAATTACTTAAAAAGGCATTTGTCTATGCTTCTTTGCATCTACGCTTCTTTCCACTCCAAAGGCTTTTTTTTTCCTAAGAGGATTTCAAAGCTTGGTATTTTGAGAATTGCGGTAGTGTTTGTGTTCTTTTAAGAAAAAATTACATTCGTATGCATAAGCTAAGGCTAAAACATATTATTTTCTTTCATGTTTTATCTTTTAATAGAAAGATTAGAATAATAACACTTCAAATTGAACTCAGAGAGCATTTTTAACCAATTTTTCAGAAACCATATTTTTATTCTATCTTCTCTGTACGAACTTGACTTACTTTTAAAATTCTAAGTGCCCCATGTTCCCCAGAGGTTCCCTTCGTGGAGGATGGAGCATTTCCACTTAACCCTGCCTTGTCGCTGAAATTGTTCAAAGCAATTTGTCCAAGGTTGTACTGGATCTAATGCAGTGAGTGGATTATACACTATATTCCTTTTTAAAATTCAAGACACAATACGACCTTTTCAGTTGTTCAGGGCCAGCATCAAAGTATAAGTAGAGTAAATGATATGACATACGATTTGAGGAAAGATGCTGAGAGACATCTTTTCCAGTCTTTCTTCCCTTTACCCTCTCCCCAGGGCCCCCAGTTTTTCTAAGACTTCGTTTCTATAAGTACAGAAAGAGAATGAAAATGCTTACCTATATATAAGGGGTTAAATGCAGAGCAGTGATTAACCTGTGACTCCTCTGTGGAAATGTATTCATCAAATTACTTAGCCAAGAGCTTAGCGCTAGGGGGTAATATTGGCAAGTGTTTTATTCATAAAAATAGTGGAGGAGGGACAAGACCTGACTGTCTTGCCTCATGTTTTTAAAAATCCAGAACGTATATGAGGGGTGGGGAGCTTGAAAAGGGAAAAGGGATTGTTTAGGTACCTGGTAGAGGGATGAAGGCTCCCAACTGGCCTGTTGGACTTGCTTCTTCCTGAGGCTCCTTTCCACCTCTGCACATTCATTCTATTTCTCAGGTTGCCCTTTCTGACCTCTGCCCCAGTCTCTTAATGAACTGCTTGCTATCTTCAAGTCCAAGGTCAAATGCTGCTTGTTTCCAGACTTCTCCTCTGACCTTGATTCTTTTCCTGCACTCCATGCTTCCTTCTCTATTTCCAGAGCACTGTGGGCACCTCTGTTACAGTCAGCTTTCCTGAACAGTTTGGTTCTCTCCCTTGTCAGATCATAAGCTTTTCAATGGTTGTGACAGATGGTCCTTTATTCTTGGAGGACCTGGCATTGTTATTCAATAAATGTAGACTAAGTGCATTTCAATGCTGCTTTTGTATGTTTCCTGACTTGTTCATCTCCTACATTTGAAGATAAACATAGCTAGATTATCTTGCATTTCAATACTTTTATTTTTTTGTTAATTTTTAGTCTACTGAGTTCCTCACAATCTTTATAACATGGAAACTGCACGGGCGAATGTGCGAATGTAACATTACAGTCGTCACTGTCCACAACACCCCATTTGCCTTCCCCATCTCTTTCAGGGCAGGGAACTGATGGCTGCTCCCTGCTTGACAGAAAGACCAGCAACCAACTTGAAAACCCCCAAATCCTCACCTCTTTCACTTACTAGGTCCTACTTCCCACTTCCTTTACAAAAGACTCCTCTTCAACATGCTCTTCCGCATTATATTCTGTATCTTTTGAGAGATGAGTCCATCATGTTTCTCTTTTTTCATATCTCCAACCTTTCCAGTGATTCCTTCTATTCAGCATGAAAATATACTCAAATCTCATTAAATAAAAAACTCCCTTGATTATAGGAGTATTCCTATAACTCCATCATTTCTCCATCTCTATTCAATAAAATAATAATTACTTGCAATCTTACTCTCACTTTTCATTAACTTCTAAACTATTGGATTAGCCATGCTCATTGCCAAAGCCAATGTTCATTTTAGTCTTTAATCTTACTTTTATTCTCTGCTGCATTCGACTCTGTTGGCCATAGCCATTTTTTACCTTTCTGATTACTCTTACCTCCCACCTTGTCCCTTCCCTGATTTTTCACTTATATCTCCAGCCAGTCTATTGAGCCTACTCTGTAAACCTCTCTTTGTCCACTTGCTGCTTAAATGTTGATATTTTCCAAAGTTCTGCTCTCGACTTCCTTACCTTCTCACTTTACACTCTCCAATGGTAATTTCTTCATTCATACAGCATCCTCTACTAACTATGCAGAAGAATTCCCAGGTGCCTGGGAATTGTGAGTCATCTTGGCTTTTTCCTCTCTCTCAGTCCCACATCAAATAAATTCCAGCCTATTAGGGGATGAAAGCTAAAGCTGAATAGCTTTCTTCTCCTTGTTTTCTACAGAAGGGTGGATCAAGTTGAAGAGCAATGCTCTGCACTCCCTTGTGGAAGAAATGCTGCCAGAGACTGATCAGGTGTAGGAGCATAATGTTTGACCTTGGCCTGGTGAGGAAAGTGCACGTGGGGGAGGTGTTTTCAGCGTGTGTTCTTCCCCTGAACAGCCTACCGAAGGCTCCCAAGGAGTCCCACCGTATCAGCCATGGGTTTCCTCTCCTGTCCTCCCCTTCCACTCTTCCATTTCCTTCTCTTGCTCTTGCCCCTCTCCTCAGGTGTGGCCTCTTGTCATGTTGGAGAAAACCTTACATTTCTGAATGGACTAGACAGAGGTCTTTCATTCATCTTTTATTGTAGAATTTTAATGTTGAACTTGTTTAGTAAAAGGAACTCCTCTTAGAAACAGCAATTCCAAGACCTCTCATTGGACTTTTGAGTCAAAATCCTCAGATAGAAATTAAAGGGGTCATTGTAATCTTGCTTTGTTCTCTGTGATTATCTTTTCCTCTGGGAACCATGGAGAAAGACAGGTAGCCAAAAACAGGATTCAAGTATTCATGGACCTCTAGCCAATATAATTGTAATGTCAGTTATCTTTTCTCTTTCAGCCACCAACTGTTTTGATTTTATCTACTAACTATTCCAAGTGGTTAGATTGCAAAAATGCACTCTGCCTCTGTGGTTATATTGCAACAATTCTTTGTAGTCCTCACATCGAGAAGCACAGTCTCTTTTCTTGAAACTGGGCTGACCTTGTCACCGGCTTTGGCTCATAGAACAAGGCTGACATTACAGTGTGTCCATTCTGAGACTGGGCCTCAGTAGGCTTTGCACATTTCTTAATCTTTCAGAGCCCTGCTTCTACCATGTGAACAACTCCTGGTCAATCTGCTGGAGGCTAAGAAAGACAGGGATCACAGAGCAGCTGTCACAGTGGAGCCACTTCAGATTAGCCAGCTCTCAGCTGGCCACCCAGCTGACCAACCAGCTGACCTCGAATGCATGAACCAGCCGGCTGACATTGGTTGAGCCTGGACCAGTTCAGCCCAATCTCAGCTAAACTCAGATCAAGTCGATGACTTGCAGAATCATAAGCTAATTCAGGGTTTCTCAACTTCAGTACCATTAACATTTTGAACCGGATAATTCTCGACAGGCTGTCCTGTGCGTGTTGGATGTTGCGCAGCAACCCTGGCCTCTCCTCACCGATATTAGTAGCACCGCTGCTGAATGCGACAACTAAAACTATCTCCACACACTGTCAAACGTCCCCTGGTGGTGGTGGCAGGGGAGAAAATCCCCCCCCCACCCCGGTAAGAACCAAGAGCTAAACAATGGTTGTTGCTTTCAGCCCCTAACTTTTGGAGTGGTTTGTTATACAGAAAAAGTAGCAAATATATGTCCTTTTTCTTTAGCTCTACTGCCATTGTCTTAGGTCCCCTCCCTACAACTCTGTTTTGCCTAAATTCTTGCCCGTTGCTTAATCAGGCTTTCTACTTCCTGTGTTCATTTCTTTAATCTATCCCACACCTTTCCACCAGTGGTTAAACAAACATACAAACACAAATCTGATCATATCACGTCACATTTAAACAGACTTTACTGTTGTTTCATTGCCTACATGGTAAAGTTTCAGGCTCTTGGCATTTGCGGTCCTTCATCATCTAGTGTCTCTGCTACACATTCGATTTCTCACCTCTCCCAATACACCCCATGTCTTTCAGCGCCATCACACTGTCTCTGTCGCAGGGTGGCTGCTATCTTTTCATGCCTTTGTGCCTGAGGGTTAAATTCAAGTCATTCGGCTTCTTGAAAGCCTATTCCCAATGATAGTGTAATTGCTTTAACTTGTTCTTACGTTTATTCAAAACTAATATTGAATTAATTTGCATATATGTATTCCTTTTACTAAATCAGTATGGATTTTGCCTAAACCAATCAACTTAATGAGAGTTTATTATGTCTTTGCCATATATGTGATCTCTAGGTGCCAGAAGTGGGAATGGGTAGTTTAGAGGTTATTTGCATTGTGTGTCTCTTCTGTTTTATACCCACACGTGCAAACAGAAGCAATGTTAAGAATTTTTTCCCAGTGGTCTACAGTGGAATTCCATTAGATTTGCTTAGGTTTTTGAGAGATGAGGATGTCCTGTTGAGGTAGTTATTAGTGCTGTTCACCCAATATTTCCTGTCCATCCCCTTCTGTTCTGGACACATGGAACTATACTCCCCATCCCCATTGTGGCTGAGTGGGACTAGGGGACTAGGTGATTGTTTTTGGCTCAGGGGTCGTGAGCAGACATAATGTGTGTCACTTACAGGGCGTTTACTTACTAGCTGATGCAAGAACTCCCAGAATTCCCTTTTCTCTCTGGAGCGTGTGCAATGGGGGTGCTCCCACAGGGAATAGTGTGAACAGAGTAGGTTGATATGAAGATGGAACCAAAACCCAAACTTTCAACCAATAATATTTTGTTATTATTGTGGGATGCTGTGACTTTTCCTGAGTGACCATTTCCAGAAGATAATTCTCCTGAATCTCTACGTGTCTTCTAATGATAAACTGTGTTGAGCGAGCAAGAAGAAAACCTGAAGACTCCATTGCCTCTCATGTCAATATCTAGTGTTTCCGTCTTGGCTTTCCGTTGATGTTTCAAAAGAACACACAACTTCCCTGCCTTCCTTTCTACCTACCTACATGGGCCCATAAATCTCTGGAAAGTTTGAAAATGGTTTAGATAAATTTCCATCAGCCCAAACTTCACTCCTAAATAATAGAAAGAAAAAAAATCTGCCCCCACCCTCTACCAAATTTGTCTTTACTTTTAAAAATGATGTCTTTTAATCTAACAAAGTTCCTTACAATTCAACTTGATTATTTATTTATTTTTTTATTTACTCACTTACTTATTTTTGTGAAAGGAGAGGAAAGAATAGTATTCATCACCTTTTTTCACCCCCAGCCTTCTTTCCTTCAGTCTTTCCGTTTCTATCACTTCCGGCTTGATCTTGCTGTGTGATGCGTCCTCAACCTGGAGAAGGTGGAAGCGGAATGGGGATGGACGGGAGCGCAGCTATGTGTTTGCCTCACAATTCCAGCATAAATCATGCCCTGATTTTTTCATTGCTCCTAGAACTGGCACTCACACTAACACAGTTCTGATTACACTCGTGAGACCTGGAGAGCAATAACCTCTGGGTTTTATGCTTCCAGAGGGTTATACATCTGCAAGTTGACAGGAGGGCTACAGAAAGATTCTTTCTTCTATTCTTTCCATTTAGGTTGAGCTCAGTGGCCCAACAGAGACCAATTAAAAACACAGGGGCAGAAGGGAAAAAGAGGAGGATTATGGGTCAAAGGTAGTGAACGACGAAGGATAAAATGGCACAAAGTTGGCACTTAAACAGTTTTTACTAGCCTTAGTGGCAGAACTGAGATGTTTTTTATTTTGAAAATTCAGGTTGAAGCCTTTAAAAAACATACCACCACATTGATTCTAGGTCAAATTAAATTTCTTCGGGGTGTATTATTTTCTCTTCTATAGTGGTGTTTACTCTTATTTTATTTTTCATCACCATTCATCTCCCATATCCTTTTCCACTTACGCCCACCCCTTGCCCCCTACAATCACACACTGTGGTCCACGTTCACCAGTTCTCTTTTACTTTTTTGCTCGATCTCTCACCCCCCAACCCCCTCCCCCACACACTCTCTCTATATATGAGTCTGTCTCTATTTTGATTGTTAGTTCGTTTATAGTTTTTTTTAATTTAATCTATTCTTTTTACAAAGAACCAGGCTTCTTTTTTTCAAAGATTTTATTTATTTATTTTTAGAGAGCAGGGAAGGGAGGGAGAAAGAGAGGGAGAAAAACATCAATGTGTGGTTGCCTCTTGCACACCCCCAAATGGGGACCTGGCCTGCAACCAAGGCATGTACCCTGACTAGGAATCGAACTGATGACCCTTTGGTTGGTAGGCCGGCACTCAATCAACTCAGCCACACCAGCCAGGACAAGAACAGGCTTCTTACTTTGTTGTTATCGAAGGGGAGAGTATATAAATACAATAAAATATTATACGCATCTATGATTCTCCGGTTGAACTGCTGGGAGCGTTCTGTTGAAAAACATTCTGAGACTCTGGTCTGACCCCATGACTGAATAGCAATGACAACCAAGGGTTTGGGCACTCTTCATTTGTCCTTCTTATTCTAGAAGATGTCTGAGAAATAATCTCTTCTGTTCTTGTATGTCAAGGAAGAAAAGGGACTGCACTCTATTCTCAAAATATGATCATCTAATTGTAGCTTTAACATCTCTAGAGAAAGAGTTAAATTGGACACTTTTCATCTCTCACAGGATTTTTCTCAGTTCAGTACTTTTAAGAAAGTAAACTGAATGTCAACATCATGTAGTAAGTAGATTGTTTTTAAGCTTTTTCAAGGAGAGTTTTGTTTGGTTCTTTGTTTTTACTGAAAGGGCACATGCAATAAAATCTGTGCCTGAGATTTCACTCATGTTACTTGTTACAAAACAGTAATAAATGAAACTGTTTTCTTTAAAGAAAAAACAATGATCTAAGACTCAAATTCTTTAGAACCCTCCCTCATGCCCTTTGGCACCCTGCAGGATCCGTTAAGTTTTATCTAATACAAGTCAAAACTTTAGAAGTGACATTTGAACCAGAAAGATTTGGATTTGGATCTCTCGCTTGCTTCCTAGCATGTAACCTTGGATAAGCTGTTGACTCATCTAAGCGCTGTTTTCTTTATTTGCTCAATAGAGATGACAGGCCTTAGCTTGCAAAACTGTGAGATTGAACCAGGATAGCAGAACTTAGTAGATGCTCAACTGAGATGATTTCTGCTTCCTCCTCTGCTTGAAGCTAAATCTATCATAAGAAAATAAATTCTTTGTGACAATGACCAGAAGTAATTTGTCATCATTATCCTTCAAATATTTGTCGATTCTATGCATTTTCTTCAGTTTTTTGTTGTTGCCTAAATCAGCTCTGATTTTGTGTCTTTTTCACCTTGTTATTCATTTATCTTGTGAAAAAATGGATAAAAGAGCTCTTTTATTTAAATTTCTCAAATGCTCATTATGGTTATATCTTACTCTTACTAATTTAAGTAATCAATATGACAGTTTTAGAGCTATACTGTTGGAAATTATTTAGCTTGTTTATTTATTTAATAAAAGGCATTCCATATATCTTTACAATAGCCTATTTTGTGTTTTGGTAATTCTTCTCTTTAAAAATGATTTGCTTAAAATTTCTTTTTTAAATATACATTACGTCCATGAGTTTCCAAGATTATATATTGTTACATAATGTGTGCATATGTTCTTGATATAAAGAAAGGATCAGTAAGAACATGAAATTACAGCTTAAAGTACTTTTTTCCTAAAGACAACTAGCTCAATGAATAACAATATTTGTGAAGCTTGTCACTTTGCTTTTCTTTCTACTATTTAAAATTAACTGTTGAAAGATGCCTTTTCTTCTTTCATCTTTGTTTCTTTTATCTTAGCCTATGCTTGCCAATTTTGCATAGTTATTAATTATTGTACATTATTTAATATTGAACATTATTATGTCTTTGCAATGTTTGTTTGAGTCCAACCTGCCCCCTGCTTCCCTCTCTTAATTATATGGCTTAAATGTTAAGAAATTCAGGAAATAGATTCAATAAAGAAAGTTATCAGTTCCTAGACTAATCTTTAAAAGGTCACTCTCCTGCCCTGGCTGCTGTGGCTCATTTGGTTGAAGCATTGTCCCATAGGTTGAAAGAAAGATCGCAAGTTTGATTCCTAGTCAGAACATATATCCAGGTTGCAGGTTCGATCCCCAGCTGGGTTGCATATGAGGCAACCAGTTAGTGTTTTTTCTGTCCCATCAATGTTTTTCTCTTCTCTCCCTTCCTCTCTCTGAGTAACAAAAAATGGTAAAATAAAATATCTACTATATATAATTCATAAACAGAAGGAATTTAACAAAAAGTCAAGCTTCTAAGATGATGAGGGAAAATAGAGTGAGAAGGAAAAGCTTAGAATGAAATTATAAGATTGGAAAGATCTAAAACGAATAATTTTTAGCAACCAAAATTAAGTTTACATTCCTGACCTACTAGCTAATTCTAGAAAGGAACTTGACATTATAATATGAGGAGCTGCTTGAAGGGTTTAGACAGCTAACTTTAAGTAGATATTTAGATAAAAGGAAATTAATGAGTATGTTTCACAGAAAATTATTTTCCCTGTGACACAGAATTAATGAAAGAAATGTATTTTCTAGAAAAATAAACTAAAGGAAAACAGCTGGAATTCTTACAGGTTATAAATGAAGTGCCTGAAGTTTGCCTTAACATAGTTTGCTAAACGTTTCCAAAGTTACCAAGAGGTCTCCACATCTTTGAACTAAAACACAGCAACTTTACTAAGGAAATTCAAAGTAGACCCGAGCTGGCACAGCATTTCCGGGCCATGTGATCCAATGAATGAAACTTCAGTCACCCCTTCCCAAACAAAGTGGGGCTGAGGTTCCGACGTGGGCAAGGTTTTCCCTTCTTGATGTCGAGAGCTGCTTTTGAAACGTCCTATGATGGGGCCCAAGGGAGTTTTGATTTGAGAATCACAGGAAATGTTTTTTTTTTTTTTCATCTTTCAAGAAAATTCAAAGTTTTTATTTATGATCACTCAGGTTTACAACAACTTGCTTTAATGACTTATTTTGTATAGTAAGGTAAATAATTCGTAGAATGGAAGGGGATGTGTGCATGCTTGTGTGTATAAAGCTATTTGCAGGAAACTTGTATTAGTAATTATAGCCTTTTTCAATCCTTCAGCAATGTAGTAGAGATGAGTCACTTAGATGTGTGTTTTGATGTTGCTTAATTAAGGACCATGCTGTTTACCAAGTTATCCTGAAAGGAAAAAAAGGTTTGTGGCTGAAGCCTTCCACTTCGCTAAAACACAGACTTGGATTTTACTACCAGGTTGAAAAACATCTGAGAAGGTCTCTGTAATTTTAAAGTTTTCTTCATCTCACAGGCAAAATTTTCTTTATTTTCTAAATGCATGTAATATTAAAATATATATATCTTAAAATATTTTTGGTCTTAGAATCAGAAGACCAATTTGACAAAAGAAAAAACAACAACAACAGAACACTTATAAACTTGGGGCTTTCACTGGTAATTTTAATATTTAGGAACTTCAACCCCTTTGCGAGTTTTAGCAGCTTATATATGAGACCACTTAATGAATAAGTCATGGACACTTTTTCAGATTAGAAAAAATTAAGTCAACTTTATATTAAGAAACTATGGAATGCCATAAACTCCAGAAATAGAAAAGTCTTCCACAAAATATTATTCCATACCCCATAAGTAAAATATTTTGAACATGCACAATTAACATATATGTATTTACTTATGCCACATTATAAAGTATGACTATAAATATGAAAATACAGTATATAAATATTGCATTTTCCTAAAGGAGTAGATGCAATCACCACAGATTGGAAAAGAGAGAGAGACGGAATCTAGCATTTCTGCTGCAGCTCTGGCAGGGGCCACGTGCAGCAGTCTTTGTGGCATTTCTAACAGGTGGAACTTGGCAGGGGAGAGAGGGATGCTCCCCCATCCCTCGGATGGCCCTCGACACTCACTCCCATCGGAATCACTTAGATGTTTTTGAAAATCCTGATCCTGGACTCCGATGCAGGGATTCGATTTCCACTAGTCAGGTGAGGGAGGGACTGGGCATTGCTACTTTGAAATCTTTCCAGGAGAAGGTAGTGTACAGTTGGGGTGAGAATTGCTACTGGAGACCCGGAGTGGGTCCTCTCTTCTTGTGTGGGCTGCTGTGGAAATTCCCACCAGAAAGTGGCTGTGGTGCCTGGGATGACTCAGTGGCCGAGAGGACATGATGGAGGCGGTGACGTGACTGCAATGCTCTGGGAAGGCACTGGGTCGAATCTGGAGAAGCCACAGCTGCAGCCTCCAAGATGGAGCACAGGGGAGGCTATGCAGCCCACGATGAGGGCTGGACTGGCTAGAGAGCTCTGGTAAGTCCTCAGGAGAATAATTCAGGAGCTGAGATCCTGAGCGAGCAGGCAGGAGCAAGCACCATCTAGAATAACTTAAATTAATGTCATTCCTGTGTCATTAAGTCTTCCACAGCCTGAGGACGCCTAGGGAAACTCAGGTTACAACATTAATATTGTAACAATAACCAACTTTTACAGAGACCTTCGCATTTTACAAAGCTCTTTTGTGTATATTATGTTACTTGATCCACACTTCATTCTTGGGAGGTAGAAGGGTACATGCTGCTAGTTCCATTTTATATGGGAAAAACAATGAAGTTCAGATATGTTAAATATTTACCTGAGGTCATGCGACGTTAAAGGGCAGAGCCAGAATGCCAGCTTCTTTTCCTTTTCACCATTCCTTGAGCTGGTAGAAAGTGTCTGCTGATGCACAGGCAAGGGTTCCTATGAACCTGAGTCATTATTGGTTTGTTTAGGAATGGAGTAAATCTCTCTTGGAGCTTGCTATTTTTTTTTTTCTTCATTGCAGCCAGAGCTAGTATTCTGCCACACCAGTTGTTAAAACGCTGAAAGCCTTCCTGGTCATTCAGGAAGCAGCCGCTGTCCTGAGCCCCTAGTCCCTGTGCCACCACAGTCACTGTCACTGCAGTTCTCCCCCTGGAATCTCCCAGACCCCACCAAGGATCCGACAACAAAGGGTGTAAGGCCTGGCACAGCAGGATGCTCCTGGCCGTGGGTCAGTGTTAAAAACCAGAGTGATTGCCTGGGCTATTAAATCTGTGGTTGTTAATATTAGAAACATCACCCTTTTTGACAGGCATCCACTTTCAAATCCAGGTGCTTGATAAATTAATATTATTGATAATAGGATGTAGACAATGGATCAGTGAAGCACTGATTGACCCATCTATCCATCCATCCATCCATCCATCATCTGTCCATCAATGATTCTTTCAATCTGTGGTCAAGTCCCTTGTATTCTGCTTCCTTAATGTATCTTCTCTCTGTCACTTTCTCCCCACCAACCATCACTGCCTCCATTCAGAGTTTCACCACCTTTCACTCAGACTTTGCCATGTAGTCTCTGTCCCTCATCTCACTCTTTCCCAGTTTGTCCTCACAGCGCCTGCAGAGCTTTCACTGCAAAATTCAAATCTGATGGCATCCTAATACTTTCAGACTTTATCCTTTGATTGATAAGATTTTCCCCAACTTTATTGAGATATAATTAACATATAACATTGCATAAGTATGAGATGTACAGTGTGATGATTTGACACATGTAATATTGCAAAATAATGATCACAATAAGGTTCATTAACTCCATCACCTCACCTAATTATAATTTTTTGAACAAAAGATTTACTCTCTCAGCATCATACAGTACAGTGTGCTTGGCAACTGTAGTCACCATACTGCACAGAGATCCTCAGGACTATTCCTCTTATAACTGGAAGTCTGTGCTCTTTGGCCAGCACCCGCATCTCCCTCACCTCCAGACCATGGCAACCACCACTCTACTTCGCTTCTGTGAGTTCACGGGATTTGATTTGTCATCAACCTGATACACAAGGCTCTCTGTTCTGGCTCATGCTCTCCTCTTCAGCTTCATCTGTCACTGAGCCCAGCTCTTCTTGTATCTTATGCTCACATAACAACGAAGTACCCTGAATTTTTCTAACGTTCCCGGTGCCGTTTCCCACCACTGTGCTTTCACTGTACAACCTTTACTTCCTGATAAGCACCAGTACCTTTTCTAGGCTTACCTCTGGCCTCCTCTGCTCCACGGCCCAGCATCCCGGCCCCCTGTTGTCCCACCCAACTGGCATCCCTCCCTCTTTTACAAACCTGTTTTACTCCACATGGACTTCCACCATAGCACCTACAGGTTTTGTTGCATTTACTTGCGGCAACCGAAGGTCACTGTTGCCAATTCAATGCCAACAGGAGTCCCAATTTCAGGTGTGGTGAGGGAAGAGAGACTTTATTCAGTGCAAACAGTTCAATTTGCGGCTGTGGAACAGCACTTCTGTGGAACACCCTGGCTGTGAGGAGGCTCCAGAGAGGAAGTCTGGCGTTACAGCTGGGGTGTGCAGTCCCCACGTCAGAGCTGCAGTGCAGTGAGGCAGCGCTGCTCCCGTACTGCAGCTCAGCCGACACTGCAGCTCCAGTCGGGTAACACAGCCTCCAACGGAAGCTGCAAGTGTGCTCCTGGAGCCCCAGCAGAGCCAGACAATGCATAGAGAAGTCTCCACCCCTGGTCTCTGATTGGTCTATCCTCGTGCAACCTGGTCCAAAAAGCACTGTCTCCATTGGTCAGAATAGAGACACTCTGATTGGTCAGTAAATATGCTAACTCGTGTTGGATGGGAGAAGTCTCAGATCTATTGGCTGAAGGATGATTCTAGGGACTCCTTTATATGGGCTGGCTCAGGTGGCAGAACTGTTGCAGGCAGGCAGTCCAGTGCTTCAGAAGCGGCTGGGGGTTTAGTGCAGGCTTCTCCCTGAAGCATGGTTTGTGTGAGAGGCCCTTGTTTAGCAGTGGCTGTTCGGCTGTGTTTATGAATATGAGGCCAATTAGCCACCAGCAGCCCTTCTCAACAGGTATGTTCCTTCTCTGGGTCAACACTTGTTTTTGTGGCCCTTTCTTCTAAATTATTTATAAGCCTTGGGAATATGAATCGTGTCTAATCATTCTTACCACTAGCATCAAAAACAGTATTTGATATATAAGGTCTTCAATAAGTGCTTACTAATTAAACGCCTCAGTTCATGAATTTCTGTATATGACTCAGGGGCTCTTTCTCAGAGGTAGCTTAGAGCTTCTGAGTTTTAGAAACAATCGGGTTAAAAGTTCTGGCAAAAGGTTTTTTTGGGTCTCTCTTTCAAATATATGAAATAATAATGATATATCTATAAATGTCAGCTGACACTGCTAAGTGCTTCGCAAAGCAGTAGGAATGTTGAATCCAGGCACATATGCCATCTACCAAACTACATATAAATAACTGCATGCTGCAATGAATAGCTTGTTCGGAGCTGGGTAATCTCTGTAAGGACGTGGGCACCGTTTCCAGTCAGGAACTGTCCAGCAGTGAGCGAGCCCTGGCAAGTCTCTCTTTTATGTGAAGAGAGATTTCAAGCATCACTTTGATACTTAAATAGTTAGAAACACATTAATATCAACCATTATTTGGGTATAAGTGTGTGTTATAACTGGCCTACTCCTTCCCTCCCCCCAGAATCTGGTCTGTAAGGATACTTGCCAAATGGAATTGAAAATAGGCTGCACTCACAAAGATTCTGTGACCACACGGTATGAGGAACAACAAAATCAAATAAAATAAACACTTTCCTATCTCTGAAATGAGGTGGTGAATTCTCATTTAGAGATTAAAGGAAAAAAACTCGTGAGTGTTGACTAAACATCTAAATCATAAGCATTTTATAGTTCATTTTGGAATATTCTTAATTGCTAAGATGTAAACTAAGATATATTTCAATAGTTTCTTCATTATTTACCCCATCGTATAACCTGGAAAGAAACAGACTATGCAGTAGCACAAACCCCTTTGATGTGTGGAATCATTTTCCTACTGGATTTCAGGGTTAAGGGCAATGTTCCAGATTGCTTTTGAAGAAGATGGATTAAGCATGTCTAGTACCTTATCCACAGTGCGTGGAATCAAGATGTGATCACTTCCAACCCTTCCAGTGTATGCCCTGAAATGGTCACATAACTTCTCTTATCCTCAAGGTGCAAACAAGCAATTATATACCAAGTGATGATTAAGGCCAAGTGAAACAGAACATGTACTCAAGAAGTGTGTACATATAAACACACCTAAAGCCTAATATTATAATAAAGCTTTTAATGTCTGGTGGGAAGAGCAATGAAGAAGCATCAAATAACAATAAAAGAAAAACAAACAGGCCCAGCACAAATAATGTCCCTCCTTCATTACAGAATCTTTTATTACAAAATCATAAGCATGTGATTCTGTAATGCAACAATATCACACTCCAGCACACCATATGACATTTTAGGTGAAATGTTCAAATTAAAACTATAAGTTATGACATCATATCATTACCCTACCAACCACACTCAAGCAGGCCTTACTTCTACTGGACCCTGTATATTTACTTTTTTAATTAAAAAATGATATTTTCTATAATTTCCAAGAAATGCCACATAATTTTAGGGAATTTAAAATTTTAGTATATCCTTTACTGTACTGTGTTCCTTGGTCAACAAAGCAATTGGTGAGGTCAGAGAAAGAGAGACTAGAAGAGCAGAACTTTTCTTATTTGCCAGCAGACAAATGGGCAGACGCTAGGGGTAAGGTTAATTCAAAGGGAGCTTCATTAGGAGCTTGGGCAAGGTGAGGGTGGCTTCCCTTTACCAGATTCTTACGCTGATGAAATGACTGCTTTCTGTGCTAATTTCTGTGTCTGCTCCAGGCTGTCCCACAAACCACCTGCTTGGTACTTTGGTTTCAGAGATTCTCTCTTCAATGTAGCCGAGGGCTTCTGAATTAAAAAAAAAAAAAATCAGGTTAAAAGATCTGACAAATGTTTTTTTTCTACTTTATGACTTGATTTATATAGTGCACTGGAATTAAATCACATTTATTCATACTCTCATGTGCAATGTTAATTAGAGGAAGTAAAGTTATACGAAATTGGTTCTCCGAAAGAATCTCAGGATGCATGCAGGCATATATATTTCAATTATTTTCTCACACCTCTGAAAATTCCTATCCAGGCTTTAGATCAGTTTGTTGCTGATTTCTCCCCGCTTAATAAAATGTGAAGATCCTCTCTTATCTTTCCGGAAGATTCTAGCTCTCCACTTATTAGAGTTTGGTAATGGAACCAATATGCTAAGTTTTATGCATCCTCCACCATTAAAATGTTATAGGAAAACTGACGTCCGCCCTGGCTGGTGTGGCTCAGTTGTTTGGAGCATCGTACTGGGCAC
Source organism: Anoura caudifer (assembly GCA_004027475.1). Lineage (NCBI taxonomy): Eukaryota > Metazoa > Chordata > Mammalia > Chiroptera > Phyllostomidae > Anoura > Anoura caudifer. The sequence goes on along the minus strand of PVKU01000210.1, from coordinate 106,322 downwards.
CGAAAGGCTGAGGGTTTGATTTCAGTCAGGGCATGTAAGCATAGCTAGGTTGTGGGTTCCATCCCCAGGTGGGGCCTGTACAGTAAGCAACCAACCAATGTTTTGCATTGATGTTTCTCTCCCCCCGCCTTCTTCCCTCTCTAAAAGCAATTAAAAAAATGTCCTTGGGTGAGGGTAAAAAAATAAATAAAACAAAAAATGACACCCCTTGCTACAGGGGAGAAAATTATTATATTACAAAAGCTACAAATTTTAATGCTTTATTCAGCTTTAATTTAAAAACTTGAACTTGCAAATAAAGAGCAAGCTTTTTACCAACAGTTTTAAAAATTCTAACTATACGCTACTATATATCTCAAACTGTGTTTTCCAGGTTCACAATAGACTGGGCGTAGCACAAGGCTAGTAATAGTCATGATTCAGATGTTTGCTTGAATGCTTCATGATACTAGGTAACCACGCTGAACCTCAGTTTTTTCATTTGTAAAATAGGAGTAAAAATACATACCCAGTTTCCTCTTGGGGTACTTGTGAGAGTGACTTGACCTGAAGTCCATAAAAGCACTGTAATGGGTGAGGATATTGCAGTTCCCTGCACGAACCAGCAGGAGGGATGATCCAGCGCCTTGTCTTAACAAGGTGTCTTGCCTTCTCATCCAGCCTCTTACAGAGCTTGAGTTAGAAGACTTTTTTTGTCAACCTTTCATGCATACAGAGCCCCATTCCAGCCTCTGGCTTTGAGGAACAGGTATTTCTGTTGCCTGTTTGCCTGGTGCACTGCTTGATACCTTCACTTGCCTTGGCTGCACTCTTGACTGCCATTGCTAGGAATGGCTTTGTCCCTGCTCTTTGTTTTGCATTTCTAACCAATCAAAATGCCGATCTTGTCTGTGAGATGGACTATGTTTTTTAATCTCTCTGTTACCTGTCTGCATAGGTGTTGGATGTAGAAGGTATGCTCCAAAGCCTGAATTCATGCAGCCAACTTGACTGGAAGGCTGCTTTGGTGCAACTGTTTTATAAATTGTAAAGTCCAATCACATATAAGAGATGATATTGATATGTTTAAGAAAAAAAAATCTAAGGTACATCTCTTTTTGAAAGTACATATTTTACAGTGCAGTGATTAATTCACTTCTAGAGTAGCAAAGATCAGTACTGCTCAAAGTGTGCGCAAGATGGTTAGAAAGTAAGAGCAAGCAATGGGAAACTTTTAGAACCACTTCACAAAGTAACTTTACCTTTTTTTTTACCTAATTTAGCTATAGTCTTGTCTTTTTAATTTCACTTTCTTGTACTTTACAAAATATCTGTGATAGATTAGAAATTAAAAGAACTTAGATAGTTTGAGAGGTACTGTTATTTATATTTATTATATTTCATCAAATATGATTCCATCAATTTCATTTATGTTATTATTTAATATAACACAAAAGAAGAAAATGCTGACAGATAAGCTATACAGTTAAGCTAAGTTAAAGTATATAATACTTTAGATTTTTTATTTTATATTTACTGAAAGAACTCTTTTAGACTTTTACATAATTTTAAAAAATCATAGATCACTCATGTTCAGGTATAAATAGGAAAATATTAATGTAATAAATAATGGAAGAATTTCTCAAACTTGATCACATTCAGAGTCCAATGTTTCTGGCTTCATTTATTCACTCTTCAGTTTAGTGTTGTTGATGTCTGTGTTATTCCACATGGTATTGCTCAACACCAAGTACCTAACACTTTTATCAAGAGTGTTGAGGGCATGGCAATTTTTTAAAAGATTTCTCCAATATAATTTCCCGTTTTCTCTTCCAAACTACTGACCTTACTAGAAAGTGTCTGTGGCTAGTCACGTGTATTTTAGAAACAAGTCATGTTGTATCTTTTTTAGACTTGTATCATCCTTTTTAGGTCTCATAAAACACTTGATTGTTGTTTTGCAAGAAAAAATACAAAGATGAATATGTGCTTCTTTATCATCACATGCATACCCAACTGCTCTATTTCCGTGTTTTCCTGTACACACACTAACCTTTGTATGTTAATGCTGAGTTATACTGTAATCTTTCTGAAGATATTTTAAAAAGCAGCTAAACTGAACATGTGTACTATTAACCAGGCATTTAACTCAACTGAAGAGATGAAAATATGAGAGCTAGGACTGAGCTCTAGAATGTTTAGGCAAGGCTGGGCTGACTGTGACTGTGATTTACAATCATAGGTTGTAAAATGCATCCTAATGTCAAAGATGTTAAAGTGGAAAAAATGTGTTTTTAAATTGGTGAAATGTGGTAATTTTGAACTAAGAACTTTTGAGAGCAAGCTGTCATTTTATGTGAATAATTTAGAGACATGTAAGGCTGTGTTTTATAAATTAATAATAATTAATTAATATTTATTCCTAGGAGAAGCACTAAGCTTATTTAATGCATCTAAATTAAATTTTCCGAATTTAAAGGAGTGTCTGCATGGGGACTGCAACATCTCATTGACTAATTCAACCACCCTACCGCAGAGTTTCCGAAATATCCAAGTGATTTAATTTATAGAACTACTTATTCCCAAGACAGAGTGAACCTAGCTCTCCATAACAAACACTCAGTACTTGTCTTGTATAAGGCATTACCCAATGCGGTGAGTAACAGTCATTGCTAAAAGTTACCTAACTTTAAAGGGAACCTTTTAAGTTAGTTGACTCTTAGCTTGCCCATTTACAATCCGAGGCAACAAAGGCACAAAGAAGTTAGTAAATGGTGAGGCCAGGACTCAAACCTGTAAGTCTGGCCCAAGAGTCTGAGCTTTTAACACAAGCTATGCTCCTCAAAAGTAAAGTTCTTTTGGCTACACTTTTGGTTTTCAAAAGAGCTTGTATTTGATTATCAAAATAATCCGTAAAACTTTCCATGTCATAAAAACACATAATGGGGATGGGTTAAAACCAGAATTTAAACAAACAAACCAATTGGATTGGTCGGTCAAGGTCTGGAATCTGAGTGAAACCAGCTGAAGAAAATGTGGCCCAATCAGAGTCTTTATCAAGTCTTAGTAACGAATGCCCTTGGCAAACAAACGTAATCGGAACAAAAATTACTTTCCAGTACCACTGAAAGGAAAAAATGTTGGCAGGGACTGTGGAAATGTGGTGACTAGTAATTATTCAGTCAAAAGGGAAATATAAACTGGGACTTACATAGACTTCAGATGCCAAACAAAACTATTACAATGAAGTTCTAGGAGACCAAATGTAAACCAAAACTGTCCAGTTTCCCCACTATTGTATATACACACAAAGGTGAAACTGAATCACCATTGCGGACAAAGCAGTAATGATACCAGCTATTTCTCAGAATGAAATCCCAATAAATATGAAACTGAGTTTGTTAAAATGAATTGTGTAAAGTAGATGCTTATTCTCTTGCTACAGAATTTAAATAGTAGATCCTTCTTTACCCAAAATACAGAGCAGAAAAATATATATTGGTCAAATATAAATGAATCTGAGATTTCTTTGAAGACCTTTGTTAAGAAATACAATGGATGAAATACTCAGTAGGGCATTTTACATGTCATAAAAAGATGCCATTTTATTTCATAGAGAATTGAGTTTCCCATGAGTTAAATGGCTTTCCGGATCATTATTTGACCAAGCCGTTGGGTTCTAACAAACTTGAAAGCAAAGTGTACATAATAGCTGCCAAGTAAAGATGAAAAAATAAATGAATAGATAAAGAAAATTTGGAATGATGATATAAATAAAAAACCAAAGAACTTATTTTACCAAAGTGTTTAAAGTAAGGCATACCTTATTCACATATATCAGTGCTGCTTTTTAAGAATCCCTGCATCATTTAGGAAGAAAATACTATGGAACATTAGAAGATAATCCATTCTGGATCAAAAAACTATGGTACAATTACACAATGGAATTCTCTGTAGAAGAAAGAAAGAAGGAGTTCCTACCCTTTGCAACAGCATGGATGGAACTGGAGAGCGTTATGCTAAGTGAAATAAGCCAGGAGGTGAAAGACAAATACCATATGATCTCACCTTTAACAGGAACCTAAACAACAAAACACACAAAGAAGCAAAATATAACCAATGAAACGGAAATTGAGAACAGGCTGACAGCCACCGTGGGGGTGGGGGGGGGTGAATTTCAGGAGGAAAAGGGGAAGGGTTTACAGGAACAAGTATAAAGGACACATGGATAAAAACTAGGGGGATGGAAATGGGAGGGAGGTGGGGAGGGCTGGGGCAGTTGGCTGGAATGGAAGTAAAAGACAGAAAACTATACAAGAACAACAATTAAAATAAAATTAAATAAAATAAAAAGGAAAAAGATAATTCATTCTGATTGGAAGATAAAATTACATATATTTTATGTGTGTTTTAAAATGACTTAGTGCTCAAAAGGCACAAACTGTCAGTGACAAGATAAGTAAGTCCTGGAGATGTAATGGGCAGCCAGATTGTTAACTACAGTTAACGATGCTGAGTTTTATCTTTAAAACTTGCTAAGAGAGGAAATCCTAAAAGTTATCATTAGAAAAAATATTTTGTAACTATGGTGATGGATGTAAACTAAACTTACTGGGGTAATCACTTTACAATATATACATACATCAAAGCATTATGTTGTATGCCTAAAGCCAGCACAATGTTATATGTCATTTTTATCTCAATGAAAATGATTTTTTTAAAAATTAGAATTTTATCTTTTTAAAATTAAATTAAATTAAAAGTTTTAATGGCATTTTTTCCCAATGCCATTTATTCTCCCTATACGCTCATGGACTAAAATTTTAAAACCGTATTATTATAATTATATACATATTATGTATCACATTAAAATCTAAAAAAATAAGATTTTATGTTTTATTCACTTTCGAACCCTGGTTTGTCCCAGGAACCCTCACTTGATCAGAATGTCAGGGTACAGGAGCCTTCCTGCCAGAAGGAAGAGTTCCTTCATCCTATGATGGTAACTGCAGGTGTCAGGTTGGCTGGGCCGGGATGCCAGATATTTGGTCAAACACTGCTTGTTGAATTGTTTCTGCAAAGGTGTTTTTGGAATGAAATTGATATTTAAATTGGTGGACTTTCAGTAAAGTAGATTACCCTCCATAAAGTGAGTGTGACTCATCCAATTGGTCAAAATCCTCACTAGAACAGGAAGAACCTGTTCTACCCCTGCTGGGCAAGAGGCAGTTCCGCTAGATGATGTCTTTTGGACCCAACTACAACACTTCCCTGCACCCCCAGCCTGAGGACTATTTTGTGGAATTTGGATTTACCAAACCTACGCAATTATGTGAATTGGATCCTTATATATTATGTATAATAATATATGTGTATTTTATGTGTGTGAGTATATATATATATAATATACTCTGTGCAGAAGGTATCCAGCCATATAATATGAAAAATAGAGACATTTACTGAGGAAGATACAAGATGCAAGAAATGTACATGGGACAATGATGCCTAGCCTGTCCATCTTAGACTAAATTTATCTGGATTTTCACTTCCCACCAAATGAATACAAGGAATTATATCTCTTCTATTCCTATCTGAATAGTGTATATTTATTCGAGTCCTGAATACATGAGAAATATGCAAATTAGTAAGCGCAGGGCCTTGAGGTATATGACATGTGCTTTGCCTGCATCCTGCCCCTTGGGACAGTCAGTCATCCTACTTGATTTGTGAAATTACTCACTCTACTACGCACCCCTTGAAGTGTCTGCTTAACCCCTCTTCTCTCAGAACTAACGCTCACCATTGCAGCAGGCCCTCTGTAGCTACATTTGTTTTGCTTGCTTCTATTTCCCAGCAGAGTTAATTAGATCAAAGACTGGACATCTGACCTAACCTAGATCCATCCATTTCTTAAGGGAGGTGGGAGTTGTGCTCCTAGGAGGGACAGTTCATTTTTGTGTGGGACAAGAACTGTACTATGGTAACCACATGCTATGTGAATGAAGCAGAGAGCCAGTTTTGAGAGGGAGGATGGAGAAGACTTTTGCCAGGTTCCTAAAGTTACTTGTTTCCTGATCCCTTATTCTCTCTGTTTTCCAGCTATATTGCTGTCCTTAGGATTTAGAAAATACCATCTATGTAGTATCTATTTATCTACCTACCTACCTACCTACCTACCTATCATCTACTTACTTCTGTCCCTGTTTATAAGTATGTCCATATAAATTTATGGTTCATTCATTCATATATTTTTTGATTAAGCTAACTCAAGCTGTTCAATATTTATTATCCAGCCCCCCTCCAAACCAGGTCATCACATAATACAATTCCCATTCCTCTTACTTTTCAGTTTATAAATTCACAGTAATCCAACATTTCCAATCATTTTCACATTTACTCAATTCTCATTAAATTTTCCCAGTGTTTTGTATGCCACTCTTTAGGAACTATCCTTAACTACTTTTATCTCCCTGAAATATGAACAGAGTCAATGTACCTGAGGCTGTATTTGTATTTATTTGTTCCTGAGGTGGAAGGTAGGGCTGGAGTAGTCACGATGCTCTGCCAGAAATCCTGTGTTAGGACAGGTGCAAGAAGATGAAGTTGTCAGAGATTTTACCTTACATGAAAACTAAAAAATTAGACTGTCACAATTTCATGGATGCTCGTGGAAGATACAAGAGTTTTGGGACTGAGAGAAAAGATTTTGTTACTCACAGCAATATCAATAACCAGAGTATCAACATTTATTTTGCAACCGTTCTCTGAGCCCCAATTCCCGCAAGAAAACATGAAAAGGGCCAAGTGACCCCTGTACATGGAGCAGATTCCATTGTCAGGGAAAAACCCTTAGTTCAGAGAAACTCTCTATCATAAACAATAAGCATGCCTGCTTTCCTTTTTTTTTTTTTTTATCCTCACCCGAGGACACGCTTATTGATTTTAGAGAGAAGGGGAGGGAGGAAGAGAGGGAAAGAAACAGCGACTGGTTGCCTCTCTCAAGCACCTCAACTGGGGACCAAACCTGCAATTTAGGCATGTGCCCTGACCAAGAATTGAACCTGAGACCTTTCAGTTCACAGGATGATGCTCCAATCAACTGAGCCACACTGGCCAGGGCAAGCGTGCCTCATTTTTACTCTACTGAGAAACACTATCTCTATTTTTCAAGGCTGTTTGCTGAACAAATATCCCTGGCAGTTCAGAACTAAGGTAATTTTTGCTCAATGAATGTGCAGAATAACTAACAACCTATGGACAGTTATCTTCAAAATAAGGGAATACTAGTTTGGAATTCCTCCTTTGAAATAAAGTCTTGCAAAATAAACAGACAAATCAATGGCACAAATATAGATTCTTCCCTCTATAAGGTATAAATGATTTTTTGCCTGAACTAAAAATTGTATTTGCTATTATTTCTGCAGTGCAATTCTGACAGTGCAAATAGCACAAATTTCACAGGTAGAAGTCACAGTTCTCTACAAGACTCTGCTCACTTCAGACACAAGTCACCAACACCAGGGTTCTCAGGCCACCCGTATTTATGATCAAGTATAAATTTGTGGGTTCCCATGATGCCCTAGGGTTCAACAATTCAATCGAATGACTCACAGAACTCAGGAAAGTGCCATAGATATGATTATAAGTTTAATGTAAAGGATAGAAACAGGAATCAGCCAGAAGGAGAGATGGGCAAGGTCTGGAAGGGTCCTGGTGGTGACATTTCCATATCTTTAGGTCATGTAACACTTTTGGCACATCAGTGTATGATAACCAACCAAGGGAGCTCACCAGCCAGGGGACCTTATCTGCACTATAGGTATCCAGAGTTTTTATTGGATTTTTATCAGACAGGAATGGTTGATCAAATCATTGACCACTCCTCCCCTTCCCAGAGGTCAGAAGACCAAGGTGAGATCAAGGTGACATCCAGGCTCAAAGCCTCAACCTTCTAATCACATGGTTGGTCTTTCTGCCATGACCAGCTCCCATGCTGAAGTTAACTGTGGGTCCTCCATGAGTTCCCTCATTAGCATAACTCAGGTGAGGTCAATGGGTCCAGCATGAATAACAAAGACATTTCTGTCACTCAGAAAGTGTCTAGATCTTTGAGACTTCCTCCCAGAAACCACAGACAAAGGTCTGATAAATTCATTACATTTTCTACTTACTCTCTCAGGTATATGCCACAGTAATTTTGTAAAGTAAGAATATAATAATAAAAAAGATTATGGATCGGAACTGTAGCAGCTACAATAACTGCAATAAATTGCCTGGTGAAGAACACATGACTTTCCAATTATTTATTTTTGTAACCTGGACAATGATATCTTCCATTACTCAAATGTTCTTTCTGTTATTTTCTTCAAATATATCCTATAACACTTTCCTAATCAAGGTTATTCTCAGGCATTTTGTATTTTTATTGTTATTGTGAATTATAATGTTATTTGATTTTCATATTGTTATTAGCTCACAGGACAACCATTAACTGAATTCTGTGTCTAGGCAGTTCAAGAAGTTGATGATTTCTAACAATATTTAAGGAATTCTTTCTTCTCTTTCCTGTCCTTGGGTATAGTCAGAATTTCTGGAACAACGTTAAATAACAATTGCTGCTAGTGACCCTCTCTGTATTCTTTGTGGTGTCTATGGGCATCCCACCAAAATTACTTCAATAACTGGACTTTGTTCTTCTTTATTTGACATTGAGAGTTTCTGTGTAACATTTCAATTAATGACTTACACTCCTGGGCCTAGGTTTCTCGACAGAAGCACTATTGTTATTTTGGGTAGATTACTTTTATTGTGTTGGGCTATTCCATACCACAGGACATCTAGCATCCCTACTTCCCATATAAAATGAAAGAAGCATCTCACTGGTAACCCACAAAGTTCTACACATCCCCATTTATTCTCACCAAATGGGCAGTTCCTCCCTTTTTTGAAAATACCTGCTTTAGCCCTGGCTGGTATGGCTCAGTGGATTGAGCACTAGCCTGTGAACCAAAGGGTCACTTCCTAGCCAGTATGCCTGGGTTGCAGGCCAAGCTCCCAGTAGGGCACACATGAGAGGTGACCACACATTGATGTTTCTCTCTGTCTCTTTCTCCTTCCCTTCCCCTTTCTCTAAAAATAAATAAATAAAATCTTAAAAAAATAAAAATTCACCCTTTCCAAAAGAAAAAAAAAAAAAGAAAGAAAATACCTGCTTTAGAAAATGTAAAAAGGCCAATGCATTTCTAGGGCTGAGAGAAAATTCTCCTACAGTGACAACACAGCATGGTGTAGATCTGGAAAGAACAGGAAATATTCTGAGATTTATTATACCACTGCCAGGATATTGAAATTTCTGGCATTCAGAATTTCAAAATTTAAAAAATTGAGAAGGCTACGAATCTTTAGGAAAGTACCTTTGTCTAGACACAAATCGTCCTGCACTAGCCAGCTGACACCCACTCTGAGTGTCCACGGTGCAGTTTTTTCTGCCGCCTGTACCGTCTTCTCAGCCTTGGTTTCCCATCCACTTAGGGAGGAAAGGCTGTGGCCCCAGTACATTGAATGTACAATTCAGGTGCCCCATGGTTTCAGAGGCAAAAAGAATTGAGGAATGGCGTTTCCAGCTGTTCCAATTTACCTCCAAATCAATGCACTTTCATTGTCCCTGAGTTGGGGACTATTAGAGAGATCTGGTCCTGGTTGAAGACATGTAGCCTTCCAAAATGGCAATTCATCATATGTTTTTATCAACTTAATTATGTAATAGAGTAAAACACTGTTTTCTTATAAACGATTGGTCTATTTTATTATGTTTTCTGGTGCTGATGTGATCCCCTTCCCCCATTTTTACATTTCACTTTAATAGTGTGAGAAAGGAAAACATTTCTTTTTCTTCTACCTATTGTCCAGGCCCTGCAAATAAGACAGACAAAGACAGATTAACGAGAGAAAAACGGAAGTTTACGGACATGCGTATTACACGTGCACATGGAAGTAAGTGATGAGCAACTCAAAGGGGCAGCTGGAAACTGGACTCACAAGCCTCTTAACATAAGAAAATTAGTTGTAAAGAAGTGACAGGACAAAGGAAAAGGACTTTGAGTTTCTAGGGCGACAACTTGTGGGAAGGTAAATGTAGGTGGAAATTTATGTGAGATAAGGGGTAGTTGGTAAAGTTCGTTAGGGTGCTGTCTCTGCATTGATAAAGGTCTAGCGTTGTCTCTGGGGACTAACTTCCGCCTTTTTTGGGAAAGAGGAGTGTGGGAAAAAGCTTACAAATGTATGTCCTGCTTTTAGGCAAATGGGGGAGGGCACAGAGCTTTTCTTATACCTCCTTCATCCAAACTGCCTTTAGCTCCAAGGAAGCCATATGCCAAAGTGGCATGGATTGGGAGTGGCATATTCTGCAACCTTTCAGTAGGAAGTTGAGTGAGTAACCCAAATTCCTATGCCATTAGTTCAAGGAAAACCCACTCTGCTTTTTTGCTTTAGTGGTCAGACTTAATTATTCATTCATGCAAGAAATATTAGTCCACTACTCACTGTGTGTATCAAGCATTTTTCTGGGAGCTGAATTCATGACTCCAAAGCAACTGCCTTATGTACTGATTGCATGAGGATTAATTTGCTAACACAGAGTGAAATAGCCATCCTCATGTGTTGAGTTTTAAAAATGCATTCATCCAACATTATGACTAAGGCAATTCCCAGTGGAATACTTCACGGTCTTTGAATAAAATCAAGTTATTTTGACAAGCTTTGACTTGAAACTGACAGCATTGATCTTACCGTAGAATTAGAGATACACTGAGTAAACATAAGAATTATTATATTGATACCATTGCCACTATAGTATATTTAAAGCATATTATTGTGCAAATGCATTTTCTGTTCTAGAAAATTATGACTTTGTTAGGGTAGACATATATGTAATGTACGAATGATATTTAGTCTATGTGCTTAGTCCTAAGTTAAACATTTGAAATTTATCTTTAAACATGGCACATCATCAGTAAATTTATTTATTTTTTTTACTCATGCAGCAGAAGGTTTCAGACTTTCAAGACTTTACCAGAAAGCTAAAACCAGATTTTTCCTCCACTGATATTTCTCCCTTAAGAATTACGTACATTAAAATATTTTGTTGGGTATTTTCTCTGGCTCTGTTCATATGCTTAGTCCTGAGTAGCAATTTAAAGTTGTATCTTTTGTTAGTATGTCATGTTTGCTTGTGTCCTTTTGATTTTCTTTACCCCAGCACTGCTTATTGACTCTACCTGTTCTCATTGATGGATCTGGAGAATCAATGTTGCTTCAAGAAATGTCTTGCTTTTGTTCCTCTTGGATATATAAGATGTCAATATTGTGCTCATGAACATGTAAAAGCACAATGAAAGGTCTTAAGAGGCAATGTTAGTGGAGTGCTGATGAGCCCAGCTCTGGAGCCTGACCCTTGGGTTTCAATCATTGCTCTCTGTGACTGTAAGCTGCGTTTGGGTTTCTGCATCTGAAAAATGGTATTTATAGTAAAATGCAGTTCATATATTTCTTGGAAAGATTAAATATGTTAAAATGTAGAAAGTGTTGAGAACAGTGGCTGACACATAGTAAATGCTTCTGTAAATGTTTATTACTCTATAACTTTAAAATCAGTTCTGTGTTTTTTCTTAATGTACTTGGAGGATTTCCCTGCATTTTGAATTGCATTTCACACAGTCATTCCGTGTGCCAACAGTTAGTTAAAAAAATTACAGTTTTGTTAAAAAAGAGCAACTTCTGTGGAGTAATTGAATACATTTTAGAATTCTGCAATGTCAGGAGTTATTTGAGAAACTTTAATTATCACAAATATTTTCTCTCTCATACAAGTTCAGGAATGAAACCTCTAGTTATGAAAATCTAATTTCCATACAAAGACATGTTTTTCCCCAAGCTGTTCCTTGTGAGTAATATTATGGGATTCCACCCTTTCCCACCTCTGCATCAGGTCCCCACGTAGTTCACAGCTAGATGCCCAACCCTTCCTGTTGCTAGACTGGCTGTAAATTTCTCTAACACTGTGTATTCCAGAGACTTCTTACAGAGTCATCCCATGATGGCACATTAGCTAAAGAGTTGTTTTGTGAGACCCTTTACTATCTCTGCCACGCCAATATGTACCTTTACATGCATTTGCATTATGAAAAACATTTTCTCTGCATTGTCTCACAGAATATAGGCTAGAAGAGGCTTTTGAAGGATGAAATCTGAGGGAAGAAGTTTCAGAATGAAAGTAAGTTCTTAGGAATACTGGGGAGAGTTCAATTCCAATACTTATGTTCTTTGCAGCACATACCACTGCCAAGATATGAAATAACCAGGAGAACTACGACAGAAGTGATGACAAACTTTTCCAGTAATAGCTACAAATGGTATCATTTTCTTCCAAACCAAGCTCCACAATATTTTTAAAGGGAGGCCTGGTCACACTGCAATATCTAGAAGAAAATAAACAGGGAGGGTGGCACCCTCCCTGGTGACTGATTACACCCCAGAGACAGGAGGAGATTGAAAGCAATCTGCATAGACAGGTTAAGGTGAGATGTTTCAGATGTGGAAGGAATGTTGAGGCGTCTGGTGTAGAAAACACATAAAAATGGTGCTATGTAGTTAGAGCTTTAAAAATTAATGTATCTTCTTATGTTCATTTAGCTAAGAATAAGAAACTCTTAAAATGATAAGAGAATAAAAATATATTAAACCAAAACAATAATTTGGGATTAGAGTCATAATGAGACATTTTCAAGGTTAAAAATATGAAAACGGTTGATTTTACAATAAAACTAAAAGTTCTTGCAATACGAGTTTGTGTTAGAACTGTTTTTAATCAATGACAATATTTATATTTGTAAATTAGTTAACATTTTTGAACTATTTGATGCTGATTTCTGCTGCCAAAGTGCAGTTAAAATAACCACATTGGACTCAGCTTTGAGCATTTGAAGGATTGTCATCAATAGATGAGAGCTAAATTTTCCAAAGGCTTTGCATCCCCATTATTTGGGGAAACATAGAGCTTTGATTATGATCAGGCGGAAAAGATTTTTTGAATCAGGTGAAATGGACTCTGAGTAATGAATTCTTTTCCCAACGTAATGCCTGACTTGTGCTGTGGCCAAGATGATGTAAAATTGATCCGGCCTCACACTGTGCTTGTCCCTGCTGGGCGGGGCCGCAGCAGTGGAATTCTTGGCTCCACGCTCACAGTGGAGGGCGTTTTCGCCCTCACTGAGCAGGTGTCTCTCCACAGTCAGGACAACAGTGGCAGAGCCAGCTGTGCGAGGCACAGAGAAGCAGCCTGGGTTTCCTCTGTCAGCCCTGCAGCCCCCATCTTCAAGTCCCACAAAACCACCTTATCACAGGAGGGCGAAACAGTGGCAGCAATCTGAGCTTTGCAGCTTCTTTATTTGGAGAAATCTAATTGGCTTCACACGAGTACAAAAAGCTTTTAAATTTGCATCATCATTTCAATGTAACAAACACCCCATAGACACCCATGCACGCACAGGCACACACCTATTTGGTTTATGTTATCCTAACACTTTATTAAATTAGTGATTATATTTTAATGGTATTATTAATATATTTAATCTTTAGCCTCCAGTTTAGTCATTCAAAACCTGTTTTGTATTTTCGCACTAATTTATATGATTATTTCAATTTAAAAAACTTGTTTTTCTCATATTTATGTAGTTCATTTAGTTTTCTTTCGTAACTTCAGTTTTTACTCCATCGCATCTATTTTTATTCTGCTTTCTTATCTGACAGGATCTTCCTTCAGCTTACTCCATTTTAAAAATTGCCAGCACATCCTCCTGTTAAAATATTTTTATTACTCTCCTAACTTATTAAATTATAGGTAGGAAATATGGCTGATGCTATAAAGTGGGAGCTAGAAAGTTAATTTGTACCTTTAGAAGGAAGGCTGATGACTTTTATCTATGTTTTCCTGGCCCTTTTGACACAGCAAACCTTCTGCCTAGTTTAAATTGACAAGAAGTTTTTAGTATGTGAATTCAATAGTAAACTCTGAGTTTCACTTATAAAAAATATTCATTTTAACATTAGGCTTCAAATGATCACAGTTGTATAAATTCAGGCCTTGCTTTTTATATTCCTAATGGTGAAATTTTTCTAAGAATTCTGCCCAGTGACTTTATGTAGTTGTATTATATTATAATGAGGGCTTGTTGAAACATATTTTCAATTTTGCCTTATGTGTTTAGATTATTTATTTATTATTTATTTTTATTGAGATGTAGTCAACATATAACATTATATTAGTCTCAAATGAACATATAATTTGATATTTGTATGTCTTGTGAAGTGATCACCAAAATAAATCTAGTTATTATTCATCATCATACATTGTTACAAATTTTTTTTTCTTGGAATGACAATCATGTTTATTTGATAACTGAAGGACCAATGCATAGGATTAAGAGGAAAACTGGACCTGGCTGGTGTGGTTCAGTGGATTGAGTGCAGCCCTGCAAACCAAAGGGTCACCGGTTCGATTCCTAGTCAAGGCACACGTCTGGGTTGCGGGCCAGGTCCCCAGCAGTGGGTGCACAAGAGGCAACCACACACTGATGTTTCTCTTCCTCTATTTCTCCCTCCCTTCCCTCTCTCAAAAAATAAACTTAAAAATCTAAAAAAAAGCCTTTTTTAAAAAAAAAAAGAGGAAAACTGGAGAGGGTATTCTTCCCAGCTTTCAATAAACCAATCAGCCAACAAATAGACAAATAAGAAAATGAAGAATTTACCATAGAATCACACATTCCCTCCAACTGTTAGGTCAAATAATATGTAGTTTCTTTTAGCTGAGGTTGCATTTGTCCCTTCATAATCAAGTCCTCAACTTCTATATATCACACACAAGGGCAAATTTGCTCAAGAGACCCTATAGGAACTAACTGATGTTTAAAAAAGAGGATCTACACAAAGCCCAAAGCAAAAGTACAAAATAAATGTGCAAACTACACATGAAGAACTGGAATATGGTTGGGATCCAAAGAGAACTGACCCCAAATTTTTACCCATCCATATATAATGATTTTTGCAGATGTTAGTTAATGGCTTTCACTTCTGCATTTTTCACAAGACTTGTAATTCATCAGATCTGGAAACAAACATTTCAGGAGTTCCCAGAGAATTTCTGGCCTCCCATAGCCAGGAAGTTGTGGAAGTCTCCTGAGGAATCCTGTCCTTGTGATAGTTACGGTCCACTTTGTAAATTCTGAAGAGTTGAATTAGGTTCAGCAGCAGATAGTATTTATTTGTTGGCCACCAAGTACCAGATACCGCTAGGCATTTTACATATATCATGTCATTTATATCTTACAACAGCCTTATTAAATAGATATAATTATCCTTATTTTTAAATGAGAACTCATAAGTTCATTTAAATTACCTCAAGGTCACATCCAGTAACTGAAGAGCTGGCCTGGAATCCAGATCTTAAAAGACTGTATTCTTTTTTTTAAGCCAGAAAAAAATTTTTAATGTTTTTCTCTCTTCACAAATTTATATTTAAGTATATAACTAAATACTCAAATTTTTATCTGCAGTCCTTTCATATGTGTTGCAGTTCATACCGGCTGTATATCTGTACTTACTCCATTCCACAAATTTTTGTTAAAATTTTGCACACACAAATATTATTTATTTCTATGTTTGTGAAGTGCTCGTAACCATAGGGGCTCACTGAATGCTGACTCCCGCCCCCACGTGGTTCCTTCTTCTTCTTTTTGAGTTGAAATTATTATTTTATTTTTAAATATATTTTATTGATTATGCTATTACAGTTGTCCTGTTCCTCCCCCTTTATTCCCCTCTGCCCTGCACACCCCCTCCCAACCACATTCCCCCCTTTAGTTCATGTCCATGGGTCATACATATAAGATCTTTGGCTTCTAAATTTCCTATACTGTTCTTGCCCTCCCCCTGTATATTTTCTACCTACCATGTGTGTTACTTATTCTCTGTACCTTTTTCCCCTTTCTCCCCCTCCCACTCCCCTGCTAATAACCCTCCATGTGATCTCCATTTCTCTGATTCTGTTCCTGTTCTTGATGTTTGCTTAGTTTGCTTTTGTTTTTGTTTTAGGTGTGGTTGTTAATAACCGTGACTTTGCTGTCATTTTACTGTTCATATTTTTTATCTTCTTTTTCTTAGTTAAATCCCTTTAATGTTTCATATAAGGGCTTGGTGATGATGAACTCCTTTAACTTGACCTTATTTGAGAAGCACTTTATCTGCCCCTCCATTCTAAATGAAAGCTTTGCTGGATAGAGTAATCTTGGATGTAGGTCCTTGCCTTTCATGACTTGGAATAGTTCTTTCCAGCCCCTTCTTGCCTATAAGGTCTCTTGAGAAATCAGCTGACAGTCTGATGGGAACTCCCTTGTTGGTAACTGTCTCCTTTTCTCTTGCTGCTTTTAAGATTTTCTCCTTATCTTTGATTTTGGCTAATGTAATTATGATGTGCCTTGGTGTGTTCCTCCTTGGGGCCACCTTCTTTGGGACTCTCTGAGCTTCCTGGACTTCCTGGAAGTCTATTTCCTTTGTCAGATTGAGGAAGTTCTCCTTCATTATTTGTTCAAATAAGTTTTCAATTTGTTACTCTTCCTTTTCTCCTCCTGGCACCCCTATGATTCAGATTGGGAACATTTAAAGATGTCCTGGAAGTTCCTAAGCCTCTCCTCATATTTTTTGAATTCTTGTTTCTTCATTCTTTTCTGGTTGAATGTTTACTTCTTCCTTCTGGTCCACACCATTGATTTGGGTCCCGGTTTCCTTCCCGTCACTGTTGGTTCCCTGTACATTTTCCTTTATTTCCCTTAGCATAGCCTTCATTTTTTTAAATCTAATTTGTGACCAAATTCAACCAATTCTGTGAGCATCCTGATCACCAGTGCTTTGAACTGTGCATATGATAGATTGGCTATCTCTTCGTCACTTAGTTGTATTTGTTCTGGAGCTTTGAACTGTTCTTTCACTTGGGCCATTTTTTTTTTTTTTTTTTTTTTTTTTTTTTTTTTTTTTTTTTTTTTTTTTTTTTTTTTTTTTTTTTTTTTTTTTTTTTTTTTTTTTTTTTTTTTTTTTTTTTTTTTTTTTTTTTTTTTTTTTTTTTTTTTTTTTTGTCTCAGCATGCATGTTGCATAGTGAGGGGCAGAGCCTTAGGTGTTCACCAGGGCAGGGCAACCCACATCGCTGCATTGTGATGCTATATGTAGGGAAGGGGTCAGGTGGGGAAGGGGTCTGGGAGGGATCAGTGGCACTTGCTCCACTCTCTGCCAGATTCTAGTCACTTCCCCTACTTCCCACAGCAAATTGGTCCCTTCTGGTGCTGATTTCCATGTGGGTGGGCTTGTGTACATTCTAGGACCCTGTGGATCTCTCCAATGAACTCTCCTGTGAGGCTGGGAGTTTCTCCCTCTGCCGCCTCAACCCCCACAGGTGTTTTCAATCAAAGGCTTTGAGGCTTTGTTTCCTCACGCTGGGGCCCTGGGTTGCACAGTCTGTCCCACTGCCCAGATATTCCCCCCGGTTTATCTGCCTGAGAATGTGGGACCGCCCAGTCCACCAGCCGCTGCCTTGCCCATCCCGGTCCTCTAGCTGCCACCTTGCTGAGAGTCCTCTCCACCTGGCTGCCAGTCTCCGCCCCTCCTACCAGTCTGGATGAATGTTTCTTCTTTAACTCCTTGGTTGCTGGGCTTCCATACAGTTTGTTTTTTTCTGTCAATTCTGGTTGTTTTTTATTTTTAAATTGTTGTTGTCCTTCTTTTGGTTGTGTGAGGAGGCACAGTGTGTCTACCTACGCCTCCATCTTGACCAGAATTCCCAAAAAGACTGTATTCTTAACCACTGATTAGCACTGTCCCCAGTAAATACAGCCAGATTTGGAAAAGTTATTTAAACTCTGAGAAGAACAGGCATATAAAATTATCAAATGTTTTAAAATTAACCTTGAATTGAGTGAGAGAGAAGCAAATGCAAGTCTTCATTATCATTATTATGATCATATCCAGATCATTTAAAAATGAAGTGTGCTTGGTACCACAGTAAGATCTATGGGCAAGAACAGCATAGAAGCCATAGCTACCAACTGCAAAGAATATAGGACATCAAGTGATAGAGCCAAAAGTTTCAATCTATAAAAATTACACCCAGTGTAATATACTGAAGCTGCACAAATTGCAGAGGTTAAATATCCACATGCATAACCTTTTTCCGAGCCTGCCTTGGCTTCAGTAGCCTTAAGTTCCATCTCCCTTTCCTTGGCCTCTTTCTTGACCTCTGGCTGCTAGTCCCTTTGCTTCTATTTTAGTAACAATTTTCTCAAGAGAAATTTCTTATATAAAAATTTTTCCATGTTAGAATAATTCATATTAAAATGTTAAAATTGACAAATGGAATTAAGCCATTTTTTGTGTTAAAATCTTGGATTCAAGGGTAGAAGATTCTATTAACTCCAGATTTTCATGTAATAATTTACCAAATTCCAACACATCCTTAATTGCCTCTCTAAAATAAGAAATTATCTTTTTTATTTAGGTACCTGTTTCTTTCCATCTGTGCACAACTTCAACTTTGACTCACTTCCTGCAGGTCCACTATCTTCCTGCAAATCCGTTCCTTTGATCTCAAATTCTTCATTTCTGAGTGTAATGGTTTCTACTTGTCTTCCATTGGAGGGCAGACCTAAGAGGCTTTCTGGCAAGTAGCATAGTTCATTGTTGTTCAAGAACATTTATTGAAGGCTTCTAATGTCAGGCATCGTGCCAAATGCTGGGATATAAATGCAGGAAAATATACGTGTACTATCCAAGGGCACATACGAGTCAGTGGATGGGCTTTTCCTGCTCAACTAACCTTTATTTCCTGTGTCACACATTCCATCTAAATTAAAGTTCCCTCTCTGTTGACCTTTATATTAAGTTATCTCTGCTTGAACCTGGAGACATTGGTTGAGAGCAATGACTTTCTGAGTACTATGGGCTTTCCTTTGCCACACCTCTCTGTGGTTTTCCTTTAAAATTTTCTTCTCTTGAACATCCCTCCTTTTGGCAGCATCCTAGCTCAGCCCCTCTGGTCAGTGTGCTCTGAAATCACTTTAATTTTACCTGACATTCAAGTTAGTTTATCTCTAATGGAAGGAAGCAGGTAATAGTCAGTTAATATTCTATGGGTAGAAGGTGTATGACTTTTCTGCCTTCAGAGCTGAAGAATTTTTATCTTATCAGCAGGCATGAAGGTCCTGGAGTCAGGTGGCATAGGTTCAAATCCTAACTCTGACAATCCACAGCTGTGACATAGGTCCAGTTATTTCTACTCTCTTGGCCTCACTATTCTGTTCTGTTAAGTTGAATTAATAATACTGCTGACCTGTCAGGTTGGTTGGGAGGATTTAAGTGGGATCCAGCATGTAATGGATTTAGAAGAGCAGAAGTAAAATGCTAAATAGCATTATCTATTATTGAAAGTAATTCTCATTCTCTCCTGGCCTCAATGAAAATGGGTGTGAAATTGGCCTAGGATTTAAAATTTGCTATGGTCCCATGTATCAAAATCTCAAAATAATTATAACACAAAAAGTTAATAGTTTGGTCCAATATTTTCATTTGGGAAATATATCTTAGGGAAATAAATGCAGCTTCAGACAGATTCAGGCACAGAAACATGCCTTACATCAATCATTTAAAAGAATATAAGACCACCTCTAGCTGTACCTTTAACTTGGATATTAGTATATATTAATGTATTAAAATCATATATATCAATTATGCATAATTTGGAAATTTTTCATGGGTAGAGATTTAATGAATGTCTATTATTTTATTTACTAATATACCATTATTTACTATTTATTTAACAGAAATTCATTCATTCATTATATGGAAAAGCTCTCTAACAAATGAGAAATGAACATAACAAGTAAAAGAACAGATTAGAAATTTGATATATAACACAGGCACAGCTCTGAAAAACAATACACATAAAAGGAGACAAATACATCAAATTTGTTTGAGCAGTTAACTCTTCGTGGTAAGAATATGGATATCCTGTATATGTATGTATATATATATATAAACCAACTTTTATATTCTGCTATGAGTTTATCAATTTATAATCTCAATGAGAAATATTTAAAAAAATTAACATAAATAACCTAGTAGTTTGTAAAATCCCCTTTGAAAATTGAAATGTAATGTGATCTTTAATTAGCCCTTTGGTGAATTTTAAAATATATGAGGAAGGGATTACTTGTTTTTAATAATTTTTCTCACCTAGTCAAATGCTTGTCCTCTGAGAATATTTGTTTTGTGATTGTTGACACACCAACAGACCGGTTGACAAAATTTGTAGACTTTTAAATTTTAATAATCCAGCAGAGCAAATAAAATAAATATAAGCATTTTTATGATATATATGAATGTTTTTCATTTTTTATTTTATATTTTTAATGTTTTATCATTTGTGCTGTTACAGTTGTCCCTCACTCTTTATTTTTATGAGGCTCCACAGCCTCATAAAAACCAATACATGTTGTGCATTTTACAGACCTAGCAGCAGATGTAAGGGAATGAGAGCGGACCTGAAGGCCTGAGGGAGAGAAATGTGAAGAGGCCCCCGGGAGCCACTGTAAAAGCCTTGAGAGTCGTCCATGGCAGCATCTGGGACAGTTGGGAGCTATGCAGTTTCCAAGGCCATAGACAATTTCCTTGATGAGTGAAAGGGGCTAGATTTCTGGCATTGGACCTAGAAGGGAGAAATAGAGCTGACTTGGCCCACCTCTGCAACTTGTCAATAATAAACCGATCAGCATTGTCATCACCACTTTCCTGAGAAGAGAATCTAAGATGGCACTGAAGGTTCTGAAAAATACCAAAATGGTAGAGCCAGAAGTTAGTTAAGAAGCTGTAAAACCATTGCTGGCTATAAATGCACCAGAAACCCAGAACCTTAAGTCTGTTTTGCCCTTTCTTCTCAAGAACAGTGACTCTCATGTTCAGTTTTCCTGCGACACCCCAGTACTGATATGAAACCACAGTACTCTGAGTAACTTTTCTCAGCTACCATTTTCTTTTCCTGAGATTGAGCTTAAAACTCTTACCTGGAGTTATAAGAAGATAGAGGAAGGCAAAGTAGTAGAAGGAAACACCAATTTGGGTAGGAAAAGGCACAATGAAGAGTCTTAGCAAAGATGGCAAATTTCTCTGAAGACTTTCATGTGGGTTGAAACTTTGCCCTAATTGTGAAGACATTTTTGTTTTCAAGTGATTTTTTTCTGCTGCTTTTTGCCTATCCTCATCGTCATCATCATCATCACCACCATCATCATTTGCTGGATAGTGCCTTAGGCAAACAAAATGCTATCATGTATATGTATATTCACTTTAATCTTACAAGAACCCCATAAAATTACTATTGTCTTTTTAGAGATGAAAACACCAAAACTTAGAGATTAAACAATTTTTTGCAGCTGGCAAACAGAATGCAACTCAAACTCACATTTTCTGATTGTCAATCATCTATTTGGTCCTATAATTGACATGCACTATCATGTCATTTGTCCGAAATGACAAAAACTTTGGATTGGCTTTATTCGCACTAAACTGTGTTTCAAATTATCTACAACTTCCTTTGAGCACCTCAATACTCTTATTGCAATGCCTGTAAACCCAGAAATCTGAGTAGAACACGGATGGTTCTGGTAGATGGTTCTTGCTTGGGTTCAGGATACTATTCTAATCTATTTGCACAACCCTAAAATGGCACTGTTGACAATACTCTACCCTTAAGTTTTTCTTCATACATTTTTCATTAATACACAGTTTTCCCAGTGCTTCATCTTTGGTCATAAAAGGAGAAACTATGCTATTTTAAGCCCAGAAACAAAAACTATGAAGATTATGGGAGAAAGAATACATTGTCAGAGTTCTCCAGATCTTACATAGGACCAGTGAACATTTTCAGTTTCCAGGGCCCATGTTGGCTTTCTTCAGAAAAAGTCAAGCCCTGTTTGTAACTCAAAAGACCTCTTTTACACTGATAATAACATGGTGTCAGATTCTGAAAACACAGAGCTGTCAAGTGTCAACATTTTGTGGAGAGGGGTCAAATGAGCATTTCCTCCTGAGAATTTTCTCTAGCTTTTCCTGTTACTGGCTCTGGCCCTCAGAAGGGTGGGGCTGGTTGTTATTCCTCAGGCTTGCATGAGAAGGAACCCAGCTCTGTTGCTCTCAAGGGAGGGTCACATTACTAGATAGCGAGCAGTGCAAAGGAGATGAAAATTTTCCGCTTTGGCAAGATCTATTTTTTTTCTATGTTGGCTTATTCTGTACTATACAATAAACCTTAGAAGATTATTAAAAAAGATTAGTAAAATTGTATCAATTTCAGTTTCACTGAAACACATTTTTATAGGATTTCGTAGTTTTGATTTAAATGTTTATTGAGCACCTACTCTGTATAAGGTTCTGTGGGAGGTAAAAAGATGACTTATTCAGTCATGTTCCTCCAGGAAGTCTTCCCTGCATGTAGCTCAAGACCATGTAAGGTGATCAACCTATGTGATGGCGTGCTAGCCAGCCTTTGCCTTGATTACAGCAGTCATTCCAGAAATGTTTACTGAAAGTCTTCTAAGTATGGACAGTGTGGTATGTCACCCCCCATCCTAAGAGCTGAGCAACCCAAGGACTGAAATTTCAACACAAAATACATGAGTTAAAATGATATTGGCCAGCTCTGCTAAACAAAGGGGAAGGTGTAGGCTCAGGGAAAGATGGGAATTAGGAGTCCAAGTGGCAGGAAATTGTGGACAGTCTATTCCATCCTAAAATTGAGTATGTCTGATCTTTGCATTTTGATTCAAAATTTAAAGTCCTTCAAGGGAGAATCTAATTGGCTTAGCTTGAGTCATGGGCCTACCACTTGACTAGAGGCACTTGGACAGATGATCTTGGCATGCACATTGATGAAATGGAAATTTACCCAGAGACTGTACCACCAAATCAAGAGGGACAAATGCAGATAGCCAAAGCCCAACAAAAATGCACTATACATGGCAACAATACACAAAAACTTTTTAGGTTGTTCAGGAGGAAATATAATTTTACTTCTACCCTTCTAAGTCTTCTGGCTGGTCTAATCAAACTGACATGAGGCAGATTAACAGGAGAAAATAACCAAGTTTATTACATATGCACATACAGGAGGGCCCTAAGAATATGGGATCCAAAGACAAATTGGGCATTGAGGTTTATATGCTATTCTGGACTCAGGAGAGGAAGGCAGTGTCTGGCACTCCAAAGAGGAAGTAAGCTATTCACTGGGAGATGAGAAAGAGCAAATATGTGGTAAACAAATTCTTGCTGGGTCACCTAGAAGCAGCAGGGCACAGAGGAAGTCTAACAGACTTTGCAGGTTCTTTTTTGTCTGCTGAGCAATTGGTTCTTTTATGACACTAATGGCTCTTTACTTTTCAGCAGGTTTTTTCTTTGAATTCCTTTAGGCAGATAAAGGGGGAGATTCAAAGGCTCTTGGGTCTTGGGGTTTGTTTGTTTTTTAGATTTTATTTATTTATTTTTAGAGAGAGGAGAAGGGAGGGAGAAAGAGAGGGAGAAAAGCATCAATGTGTGGTTGCCTCTCACACACCCCCTACTGGGGACCTGGGCCACAACCCAGGCGTGTGCCCTGACTGGGAATTGAACCTGTGACCCTTTGGTTCACAGGCTGATGCTCAATCCACTGAGCCACACCAGCCAGGGCCATTGAGTCTTGTTTTTTAATAACTAACTTAAAATAATCAGTATCACAAAAGGCATAGTTTGGAGATGGAACCCTACTTTCCTTGAATTTCTAGGTTCTGAAACTTAAAAGGAAAATCCTTACTTTGGATTTTCCCCAGAGAGAGTTAACTCCCTTTTGCTGCCCCATTTCTCTCGTTTGTCCTTGGCCTTCATTCAGGAAGAATCTGGAAATTAATGCCAACAAATACATTGCCGATGTTGTACTACATCAGGTAAGCTAAGAATGTATAAGACATGGAATTCTTAAGCAATTTCAAACTTTTGGCTTTGTAGTCATCTAAGAGTTCATTAATTTTTTTATCTGTGCATCTAGGCTGAATTATGAATTTTTTCTAAGTATTTTTTTCCTTTTTCCTTGTAATTCAGAGAAGTGAATTCCTCACCTGTTAAGCCATATTACTTAACATCTTTAAGCCTCAATTTTCCCACTTATAAAATAGGAGCTCAATCCATCTAAGCTAAATGGTCTCTTCTGGACTACATACTTATGATATTGAGATATACAGGTCCTCATTTTCCCTTCAGATGCTTTAATTTTCAGTCCATTTGGCCCAAGGGAAAAAAAAAATTGAAAATAAGTCAATTTTAATTCTGGGGCTTACCCTCCTCTTCTTTCGCTGCTGTTTTTCCTCCCTCCTGTTTTTCATGACCATTTCCACACTTTCCTTTCCCCCTTAATAAGCTAAAGAATATGGAAAGTGGACTGACAAATTTTTTATGGTAGTGAATCTTGAGAACACAAACATTGTATCCCGAGTCCCACTTTTATGCAAGTTGTTCAAATTTTAGTGTAAATGCATTCATATTTTCCAGGGCCTGTAATGTTGGTGTGGCTTTCGGCTATGAAAAGATGGACGCTTCCCTATAGGCTGGTGGATCTGATGATCTCAAGATTTGGATAGCCTGCCTTGCTCGGCTCTGAGGTTTTAGTTGTTAATTCCTTGGCCAGAAGAGGCATTGCAGAGCTGTTCACATCACAAAACACAAACCACGTCTGATTAGGTGATACACCACAAACTCTTTTTACTCCATACGCGAACCAAGATTCCAGACAGCATTGTATTTACTTTTTCGTGACCCACACATTTTTCTTTCTTGTAAAGTCATATATAAGTGAGTTTTAAAAATTCCTAAGTGGGTTCTGTTTGTCCCTAGACATTTTCTATTCCTTATCTTTCTGTCTCAGAAAAAAAAAGGCAAACCCCTGCTCCTTTATTTTTAAAACAACCCTTTAGGTATTTATTTTTCACTTACTCTGACGAGTAGCTGGTTAGGTTTCTACAATTAATACCAGGAGCCTGACATCTAGAGTAATATTTTCCAAGAGAGCTCTGGGAATCTCTGGTGATCAATAAAATTTTCCCAATTTGGTACTTTATAATAGTTATACTTGATGACAAATTATGAATGCAATGGTATCTCTAGATTCACTTAGCTTCCATAAATGTAAAAAAATTGCAGACCCTGGCACCCAATATCCTTCTTAAATTGCCTTTGTTAATAGTGTAGATTCTAACTCATTTAGAAGGATCAAAAACAATGTCATCATTGTGAAGTTATAACTGTGAAATTGTCGGTCCAGGCTTGACAGAGGTATTAGTAATAGTTATTGAGGACCTAGTTAAAAAAAAGTTGTTATATGAAATGATCTCAGACTTTAAAAAGCAGAAAAAATTAAATTTTAAAAAGAATACTAGTGTATACTTTTACCCAGATTCACCTATTGTTACCATTTTACCTCATTTATCCTCATTTTATCATTTGTCATTTGCTCTCCTGTTGAATACCTGTTCTTTTGTCATGGTTTTTACCTGCTTGCTATTTCTAATCTTCACACTAACCCTGTGCAATATTAGCCATATTTTAGATATAGAGGAACTAAGGCTTTAAGAGATAAAGTGGATATTTGTTATTTTTTGCCTGTTTTTCTTTTTTTAAGTGTATCCTAATTTTCCTTTGAATAACTCTTACTCTCTATCCATGTGGTTCAGATTGTTGGGTCCCTTCTGACTCTAAAGCACAGGTGGCAAACGCAAGGCCCACGGGCCGAATCCGGCCCTCCACCTTGTTTTATCCTTCGGGCACCTTGTTTCTGCCCCGAGGCAGCACCGAGCTCCTTGCCCCTAGTTAAGGAGTAGTTACATTTATACGGTCATAAAGTTACGTTCAGCACTTTGAAGGCAACTGTGAGGCTGATGTGGCTCCCGGGGAACATGAGTTTGACACAGCTGCTCTAAAGACTGGGTCCCTGTTCCAGGCTTAGAATAGAGGGTAGTGCATCTTTGCCACAGACATTGGTCCAGGGATGGGCATATGACCCAACTCTGAAAAAACTGGTAAATTTTGGAACCAATCAGCATTAGCCTCAGGACATTTTCTTCTGGAACAATTGGGAAGCAATTCTCTTTCTCTTGTTAAGCTGTAGAATGTAAGTTTCAAGTTATCAGAGGTCTTTTTTCCTGCCACAAAGAGAGATATTGTGAAACTGAGAATAAAGCCCACAGAGAGGAGAATAGAACTGGCAGAAGGAGCCATAGATTCCTGGAATCAATATTTACAAGATAATGATTCAGTTATGTGAGCCAACAATTTCCCTTTATGCTCAAACCAGGTTGATTCAGCATTCTGTCACTTGTTACTGAAAACATTCTGACTAATCAAGAAGCTACACCCTTCTCCAAGGTTACGAGACTATCAAGTGTCTGGACCTGGGATTTGAACTAAGTCCTGTCTTAGGTCAGGCTCTCTCTCTTTCAAGTAGACAATATGTCTTTTTGCCACTGAGAGCTGCAGAATGGAGAGGAGAGAACTGCATACGTGAAACTTTTTAAGAAGCGTATTTCAGTAGATCAGTTTTTTTAAATGTCTTGCACATATGTCCTGGCAGAATACCATACTCAAAACCGTGGCAAGTAAAGAAGGAAGTAGAAATCAGAGTAACTGCCTTTATAATGGTTATAAACTGATGGAGAATAAAAGACATAAAAGTCATAAAAAGTAAAACAAGCCAAAAGACAAATTGAGAAATGTGATCATTTTGAAATGGATGAAAAATTGTGGTCTCAAAGGACAAGTAAAAGGCCACATCATATCTGATGACCATTATCCGTTTCCAGTGTTTCCAACATTATTTGCAAAGGGACTGGCCTCGGATCCTTCAGGGACATAATACTAGAGTCATCTTCAGCTCTTTCTTGCCTCCTTCAAAAAGTCCCTAAGTCAGTCCTGTTGATTATGTTTCTAGAAAATTATTTGTCTTTTTTATTTCCACCAGCCTGGGCAATTTCATATTAAGCCAAGACTCCTGCAATAATATATTTACTCAATTTCTGCTTTTAGGCAATGGGGACTTCGTTACCTAAGAATGTACTAAACTAGTGGTTTTAAACTCTGAACAACTATTTACAAGTACATCACAAATTGACTTAGTAAGTAAAGACCAATATGTTTTTAAAAAGTGGAATAGAATAGTTACAAGAGAAGTTATTACAGCGAAAAACTTTCTCTTACATAGCTATAGGTACGTGTTCTAATACACATCTAGGTGTCGAAGTTGAGCTGGGTGTTTGATGTGAGTGGGTGTGCACGTGTGTGTGCATGTGCGCACTGGATTGTCATATGGAAGTTATTTCTTCCAATGGGTTATGAACAGAAAAGTTTGAAAGCCAGTGAACTAAACAGAGCAGTAACCACTAATCAGTCAAAGAGTATATATTAGTAAAGTACCTAAATTGTGCAAACATGGCTGTAGGAATCACCATTATAAAATATAAATTTGGTTTTGCATTATCCTTGCTGGGAAAATTACAGTGAATACAAATTTCCATAGGTTCTAAGCACCCAGATGGTATTTCTTCTGAACTAATCTTTGTCTGTAGCTACTCTCTGAACATTGTGCCTCTTTGCCTCTCTGCCAAGTGACCGCACTCCCTCCGTTCAGGATCTTGCTCAGAGCACACCTCCTCAGCGGGGAAAGTTAGCTTACACTGCATTAGATGGAAATATTTTAAATTTAATACTAAAATATTATGCCCTTAACATATAAAATTTGGAAATTATAGAGAAAAAGAGGTATAAAGAAAGAGAGAAAAGGAAAATCAATCATATCGATATAGCAATATCCATTGTTAACATTTGGTAGGTAGAAATATCTAGATGGCCGCAGATTTTCATTTCATGATGTTGAAAGGGAATCATGATAATTCTCCCATGTGTCCCAGTTAAAGCTTAAGTAAAATATAACCAGTGTGGACATAAATCTTCGATAGTAAAAATTTAACAATGATCACTTCGAGTTTTAAGTATAAGAAAAACACGGATTTAACCAAGATTACCTGTGATTAAAGTACATTTATAAGAATTGATGTAACTGACTAGTTTCATTAATAATCTGTGCCAATGTTGTTTTGATTCAGACAAGCTAATCGGAGTCACAGTCATGTATTAGGTTGGCAAAAATATGATATTCACAGTGGTCCAGCCTGATGAGAAATGACTGAAAAACTCATAGAAACAAAACACATGGGAAATGTTAGGCTAAGTCTCTTAGAGAATAACTGACTAGATGTGTAATTCTAGTTCAAGTTTCTACAGTCCTCCTCTCCCCATCTCTGACAACCATCTTTCTAAACAAATTAATGGTAAAGCTAGCAAGAATTTTGCTAAAATCCAGATATATTTTTATTATTCTACTTGAACATCATGGGAAATAAATTTGAGGTTATGAATATTAAATTTCATGGCCTGGTTTCTGGTCCCCTTTCTGTGCCTGGTCCCCACATTTCTGAGCCAGATTTGGAGTTCCCATTAATGTCAAATGGTGTTTTGCCCTGAGGCAGGGAACTGATTGGCTTCAGGAACAGAAGGAGGATTTGCCCCAGTGGGAATGAGTAAAGGAAAAGAAACTCAGCTTTTGTTAAAGAAAGCAAGAAAGTCTGTCTGTAAGTTGGAATAAAAAATAGAACTTTTAAAGATATCTTTGTTACTTGATGTAGAAACTGAACAGTTTGAAGCTAGCAGTTTTTACTCGGTCGCCTTTCAGAGACAGCAGTGTCTGCGAGCAGTAGGGTCCTGTGGTCTTTGCGGTCTTTTCTGAAGTCCTTTCTTATCTCAGGTGATGAAAACTTGGGATAGGACTTCAACAAAACACTCAGGGTTCGAGAAGTTAAAACTCCATCCTGGGCTTTTATAAGAGGAAAAAGTAAAAAAAAGTTACTGCCTATGTCAGCAAATATAACCCTTAGAGAACTGGAGAAGGACCAAAGAAATGGAAAGAAATCAGTTTATATTCTTACAGGAAAGTTCTGTGAAAGATAAGGCAAAGCCAGTTTTCAGTTAAATTTCTACCAAAACTAACAAAAGCCACATGAGACCAAAAAAAATTAACCATCGTAGACAGCCACAAAAGTTAGTATCCTACACCTACTGTCCACCTCGTTTTCTGTGGGCTTTGAACAGGATACATTGCATTTCGGCTCAGGAAAGTCGTTTGCCCTGGAAGTTCCTGGCTGGCCAGCCTCTTCCCATGGAAAGGATGGAAGGCAACGTCTGTGAGGCTGGCTCATTTGAAATTGCTGGTAAGAGGTAGGAGGCACCTTAGATATGTTACTGCTTTGATCCCTACAATTCTGCTTTGAGGTAGATACTGCTATTCACAGGAAGCTGGTGAGAAAGGAGACCAGAGGGGTAATAAAATTTTCTTAAAGTAGGGTCACTCAGCTTGTTTGTGTTAAAGTTGGGGCTCAAATGGAGTCTGACTCTGAAAGCAGTGACGAGTTATTTATTTTATCAGGAAACGAAGTTACAAAGAAATCCCCGAAATGTTTTCCAGGAGGTCCAAAATTAAAAGTTATTCACTAAGTGTGTTAAGGTGGGAAGAGGATCCACTGTCTGTGAAAACAAAAGGGGAGAAAAATGGGAGAAAGCTAAATATAGACCAAAACTAACTACTTCGATGAAAGAGTCAGCTGTGTATAGCAAGCTGTATACCTGGAACAAAATAAAAGCAATGATTTGCCTCTTAATGAAGAAGAGTGGGAACGTAGTATGTAAATGCAATGGTACTTGAGATTACAAAAGGAAAATTAGAAACTCAATAATATGGACTGTTGACTTTTAAAGTCTTAGAACTCTTTATTGTAAACAGTGTTAGAACATTTAACGGTGTTTAACAAATCCAAGTTAGGATTCCACGACATTATTTTTGTCAGTTACATAAAATGAATGCATGAAAAGAGTATTCTGAATTCATTGATCAATGAGCAGGTATACTCAGGTCATGTTTTGTGCAATTTTAAATGTCTGCTCTGCCCTCTAAAGAACCAGAGGAATTCATTCAGTCAGTTGATTATGAGTAGTTGCCACACTCTGAGATTTAGGCCAAGTACACTAAAAAGATGGGTTTTTTTTTTGTTTTTGAGTGAGACTGTCATATACATATAAATAATCCACTTTATTTTTAAGAAACATTCATTGAAAGGCAAATTTTCACTACATCACTGCACAGTTGATCCAAGCCATTTAGTTGAGTAAAATGTGTTCAGTTAGTCACTCAAGACGTGGTGTCTTCCACCTGGAACTTCTAGAAGAGAGGTTAACCAGCATCCCTGTATTACTATGGGCTCTGCTTGTACAGTGATAAAAAAATCTATTGCTTTTCTAATTTTTAATGCTTTAATTTTTTCCTTTAAAAATTTTATTCTCTTTAAATCTAAAGTATGGAACTACAAAAGTAGACTTTAGACAAAGCAGTGGTTATAATAAAAGTATCTCTGAAAATATGAACAAGATATAGTACCACTGAAGAAACTCTTAATAAGATTAAACAATTTAAAATGCCACAACTGAAAAGCTACTAGGGAAATATAGTTAACTATCAAATATTAGTACAACTGATTTTTTGTTGTTTTGTTTGACATTATCTTCTGCATTTTTAAAAGTGCTTTTCTATCTGTCATTTGACTTTTCAGTCAACAGGCAGTTTCTTCAAGAAAGTTACTAGTAACTTGGTCCAATGAACAGCTTGGGTGGGAAAGAAACTTTGAAACTAAAGTCAACCTTAGATAAATATTAGTAATGGCAGGGCTGGGTTGGGATTAATGTCATTTGCCTCAGAGCAAAATTTAAGGGTGCGGTAATAAGACTAATTTACTGCAACATTTTAAAAATAAATAAAAATTAACCCCCAGATGCATGATGAATAGAATAAAATTTTCAATAAAGACAGCCTGTTGATTTTTGCTTTACCACTCTATATTATTGCATAGCTGAAAGAGCTTTTGGCATTCTTTACATAGTTCCTAGCTAGGTGGTCTGTGAGGGTTGACAGTGTTTTGTTGGAGAACTTTTATTAATTTTTTTCTAGTTGGTTCAATTTCAGGAGGATAGATATACATTTTTGTTTTTATTATTTGGCCTTACCACCAACGAGGCTCTGGTCAGCACCAATAACAGAATAAGTCCCAAGTAACTGATAATTCAGAAGTTGTCAATATATACCTTTAAGTCTGAAGATGAGTATGTTTAATAGTCTAAGAATTTGCTTCAGACAAAATTAGATGTTACTTCTTGGGGATCTAAAGAAATTGAAGCAAGTTCTGATTTTCCTATCAATATTTAGAAAGATGAACAAGTGAATCCTAGAATTAATTAAGCCTGAGACATTGTTGAAGGCAAAAATGACAAAATTGTAGCTACCCTACTTTGGGCAGAGTTCTTTGGAAAAGACAATCGTGCAGGGAAAAATAGAAGCAGCAGGAAAAGAACACCAAACGTGGCATGGATTGACTTCATAAAAGGATGTAGGCATGAGCTACAGAAGCTGAGAGGGCTGTGGAGCCTAGAATGTTGTGGGCGTCGCTCATTCACAGAGTCACCAGGCTGACTCAATGGCACATAGCACACGCTAGATGTCTTAACGTTACTCTGAGCAAAAAGATGTATGTTTGCTCCATAGTACAGTGCCTTACATGGATTAGTTACCTAATACATGCCAGTTGTCTGATCTCTCAAGTACCCACAGATTAAAAAAAATACTGTGTTTTTTAAAGTAATAGTAATAATAAGTAGAAAGTAGAAAGTAATAGTGATAATGAATAGTAATAACCCAAATGTTAAGTAGAAAGCAATAATAAATAGTAATATCTCACATTTGTTAACAAAACTTGAAGGCTTTAGATTATTGTACTTGGTAACATCAAAAAAATTTTGTTGTTGTTATGTCTTTTATATTATTTTCAAGGCTATGAAGATCAGGCTCTCATCTCTCAAAACCAAAATTGGATATCACCAAGAATTCATTTCCTAGCTTCTTTCCCCTGCGAGTAAAACTAAATGACGTGACATCTATGTTCCTACAGGATTCTGCCTTGTTTTAATGTGGGAGTCCTGGAGGTCACGTTCAGTGCCTTTAATAACATTTTTTCAATAGATGCATATGAAATTAACTGGCACGAATCTGAACTGTAGTAACATCTTTACTAATTTTATCTTATTTTTGTCCAGGAGTCGAGGGGATGGTGACTCTCATCTGCCTGGCTCACTGCAGCCTGGAGCAGCGCAGTGCTGCCTTGGAGGACAAGCAGAAGTACCTGGAAGGAGCCAGACCCCTGGTCGCTCAACCGGCACCATGCTGTGTGTGATCCCAGGGAGAAGTTCAAAGGATTTCTAGGCAAAATAACATCATTTCCTTTTAGAAGGGTTCAAAGTAGTCTGAATCCCTCTCCTATACCTTGTGAGGATCTTCTTCCTGAACACAATATCAGAATTAGAGAAAAATAGAAACATATGTTATAGAAAAAAACAGAAATAGAGGGTAACAGCAAGGCCTAATGCAATTCTATGAGTGGAAGATTAGAATTTGCCATTCATGTATCGTGAAGAGCTCCTCCAAGTGAATTCTTAAGTTTCTGGTATTTTTCTTTTACCCTCAATTTGGCAAATTTACCTATCCTATGGGGGGAAAAGAATAACCTGAATTAATAACAATGGCAGGAATTTTAAATCTCATTATCAGGTGCTAGATCATAGATTGGGGGATGGGATAAGGCATACCACGTAAGTACCAACCTTAAATAAGTGCAGTCTTAGATACAAGTCAATGTATAACAATTAGATCAAGTAATGCAGCATGTTTCCACACAGTCCATTCACTTTTTGGGTTTAAGGGCAGCCCAAGGAGGTATGTCTAAAAGCAGGGGTGTCCAACCCGCAGCCCACAGGCTTCACGGGGCCCAGGATGGCTGTGAATGAGGCCCAACACACAAATCACAAATTTCCTTAAAACATGATGAGATTTTTTTTTGTTTTTGTTAGTGTTAATATATTTAATATGTGGCCCAAGACAACTTTTCTTCCAGTGTGGCCCAGAGACACTGAAGGATAGGACACCCCTGGGACTCTAAAGAAATTTTGGTGTTGATTATGATTATATGCAAACATCTTACAAGCAATATTATATGGTTTTGAGTTTTGCTCAGAGAAATGTGTGTGTGTGCATGTGTGTGTGTATTCCAGATCAGAATAATTTTTTCTTTTTACTATATGGTCATTAATAATCCCACTACATTTTAAATGCATTCATTTCATTGATTTACTAGACATAATATAAATAATGAATTTCTTACTCTTGTTTTCTTAAGGGATTCAAAACCTGAAATAAAATATTCTCTCTGCTCACCAAAAAAATAACTACAAATCTTATAAAACAGTGTTAGTTATATAGCATATAAATTTGGACATGTATTATTGATTTTACAGAGGTAATCTTGAAGACTATAAAGCTAGCTGATGGTGTTCCAAAACAGAGTTATGTGAGGCAACATTTTTGATGACTTGAGCACAGAACAATTGGACCTGAATTTTGAAAACCATGGAGCCCACTTTAAAGGTGATAGGCAGTCGTGTGGCTGCTATTGCTGCCACTTGGACATGATAAAGAATTTTAGTAGCATTCTTCAGTCAAAATCTATTGATTGAAACAGGAAAACAGTTTGTGAGAAACACTACAGTAACTAACGATCAGCTGCATTTTCTTTCAGACTGGTGGTCTGGCACAATAACAGGTCAGAAACCTTAACGTACAGTATTTAAACAACAACAACAACAACAAAACCCTTCAAGAACGTCCAGGGCCTCTCAGGGTATACATAGGAGAGATGTCCATGTTGCGGATCCAGGGGGAGAGCTGCGGACCAGCTTACCCAGGTCGGTGCATTGCTTACCAAGAGAAGAGAAATCGCAAGCTTCCCCATGTTGTGAAAGGAGTCTCTGTGAAAACACTGACATTTACTTAGTTTGGTGTTCAGCCACATGTTGTGAAGTTATCGACTCCCGAGATCAATTTGAGTCATGTTAAAAATACTTTGGTACGTGTGCTCGGGTAACTGCAGGTGTTTGGCTGTGAAAGTTAAGAAAACGCAAACATGCAGCTAGAACATTGTGGGGATGTGAATTGATTCACAATGATTTGAATGGAAGCTGAGAGAAAACATCGTTTATTAGCAATGAATTTATTTCCTTTTCGGAAGTGTTTCTGTGATGCCAAACATCTGGGTGTAAAACAAAAAGCCTTAGAGAATTCTCTGCAAAAATTGTTTTCTTCATCCAGCCAATCATTCAGTAAATATTTACAGGGTGTTTGTAATAGGGCCTTACTGCCAAAGGACCTAGGAGATAAAGTTATGCACACATACTAATATTATTATAGCACTTAGAAAAAAATGGAGAGTGCCAGAAGAGAGATGTCAATAAATTGTCACACCTGAGAAGATTACTTAGCTATAGCTGGGGAATCCAGGCACCCTTCTGGACAGCATGACATTGAGCTGAGCTTTAAAAGGAACATTTTATTCTAACTGGAGTTTAGTCTACGTAACAGAGGCACTTTGGGTTGCAAAATGAAAAAAAAAAAAAAAAAAACCCACAGCTAAAACTTGAGTTGAGAAATGGGGGAGGGCAACCAATGTTCACTAAAGCATGACAGTTGTCATTCAAACTGAGTGGTCAGAGTGCAAGGGGAACACTTGCTGTTACATTGGGAAGGGGAGCGGTGTACTCACTCCAGAATGACTTGAGAGTGCGAAGAGAATGCAAAGAGAGACTGACTTAAAACACCAGTGTTCATTAAACAATAGCCTAAGATGTAGGGCTGTAAAGGTAGATGCAACTGTTAATATCAGATGAGGGATTAAACAGGGCACAGAAGAAAAAGAGGTAGAAAGTAGGAAGTGGTTGCAGTAGTAAAGGCGTGTGAAGATAAGAAGGGCTTGGATTTTGGTGGCGAGAATGAAGTTAGAGGAGTGGGTTCCAGAATCAGGACAATTAGACATCCAATTTGAATGTGAATATTGATCATTTTCATGGCACCATAAACCAAATTAGACCAAGTTGTACATGAGAAGGAGCTTGTGTGTGAGGGATGAAATGTGGTCAATTTGGTGCATATTGAGCTTGAAGTATAGATAGGCCAAAGAGGTAGAACTGTGAAGCAGGGTTTTGGAATAGTGCAAGTGTGATGTCAGAATGGGGCCATGGATCTGGGGGTGCTACAGAGGTGATAACAGATGTGTAGTGATGGTCAAGAAATATACATTGATAGAGAAGAGATGATCAAAATGTTTGATCGCTTAAACACTGGGACATTTGAAAAGTATGGATGTTTTATTCTCCTAAACTATTAGAGTAACTACTTGAATTTTACTTCTCACTTATACACTTTATTAGATGGGACATTTACAATTAAATTTTTTGCGATTTAAAAATTTATTACTATATGTGGAAGGTGTGGTGATCTCTAACCTATGAGCTTGGTTCAGGGTCTCTGTGTAATTATCACATCCTATCTCTCTGTCTCTGTCTCTCTCTCTATATATATATGTGTGTGTGTGTGTGTGTGTGTGTGTGTGTGGACACATACAGTCTGAAAAGTCCAAAGGGGACTTTTCTAACTGGTCTCCTCAATTATAGACATACTTTATTTAATCTTCTGTGCTTTGGTCATAGACAAACCTATTTTCACATTTTGTATCTTGGTCTTTGGTTATACTCATTAAACTGCTGACTTCTTTATGGACATTTTTGCAAGCTGCTCTGGAAGTTTTTTTTATTGAGCATGAATTAATATTGTTTATAGGTAAACATTTCTGAACATAGTCTTATATTATTTGTGTTTCAAAATTCACAGTCATAAGCATATCGGGACATCTCACACAAATTTTCACATAAGCCTACACTTTCCTTGTCATCCAGTGGTATCACTCATAAGGATATAGTATATAGTCTTTTAAGAGGTCTGGCCAGACAGTCTCCAGCCATTAGTAATATAACAAGAATGGTTTGTGCGACATCGATGTAACCTGGCCCCCAAGGAGAGTGGACTAGAATGCACAGGCATGAATGATGACAACTTCTCTAGACTAGTCAGTGGGGGTGGTAGACATCACTGAGTGAGTGTGTGTACTGTGTGGTCATTGCATTCAAAATAATTGAGCAAGTAGATCAACGAATATGCATCGACTTTTACGCTAAGCCTGAAAATTCCTCTGCAGAAACTATTCCAATGATTCACAGGGATTTGGGAGATGATGCAATGAGTGCAGAGCAAATAAAAGTGTGGCACAAATGCTTCAAAGATGGTCGAGAATCTATTGAAAGTGACCCACACTCTGGAAGGCATGCGACAAACAGAACTCCTGGGAATGTTGAATGTGCACGGGCTGCAATGAACAAAGATCGGTGACTGACAGTGTGAGAACTAGAAGCTGATCTGGGGATTTCAAAAACTACTGTGTCTGAGATTCTGACGCAGGATCTTGGCATGAAATGTGTCATGGCAGAATTCATTCTGCAGCTTCTGCTACCAGAGCAGAAGAAACATCGTGCTGCAGTTGCTAATGACACTGGGAGAACTGTGCGAGGTCCCAAGGTGCCTACTTTGAAGGGGACTGAGGTGTCATTGTCCTGTGTACAATGTTTCTTGTATCTTGTATGTCCTTCATTAAATGCCTCTGTTTTTTACATTACATGGCTGGATACCTTCTGGACAGATCTCATATAAAATAATCTCATTCAAGACACTTTATTTGTGTGTGTGTGTGAAAGCAGAAAGTAGGGTGCTTTACACATAGTAGGCACTTAATCAGTGCTAGTTCAGCTTAAATTTAAAGTAAGCTAAAAAGCATGTTGACACTATTAGTTAGAAATGTCAGTCTTGTCTAACTCTATATGAAGCAACAGATCACTCCCGGATTGTTAGAATAATTAATTGCCATGGTTAGAAAACAGTATTTTCAGAACGATAGATCATTTGTGCACAGAATTGTGCCTATGTAACCAAGATAATTCCACTCAAATATTTTGACATTTGTATTGGGAGGCCTGGAAAAAATTCTAAAGACATTCATGTAAGGCTTTTAAAGACAGTTAAGTGATGACATTTTATAGATGGCAAGATAAAAGGAAGGATGATATATCTGAATCTTTTATTTCCTAGAATGGGTTATTAAACAAGGTCTAAAATTCTATTGTGGGGAGAATACTTATAATTTTGAGTGGCTAAGAAATTTTTCATCCTAGGAACTGGGAGGTAGAGCAAGGGTTTATTTGTAGTGAATTCTTTTAGCCCAGTGGACCTATGAATCTTATTTGGAGGAATCTAGAATATTTCATATCAGAAATCATCAAAAGCTAAAGCTATTCTATTTATGCAGAATTGAACTAAAATCAACTTTTTGATCATTCATTTCACTCTCAGTTTAGTGTATTTCTGAAACAATGAGAGTCTGATTTTGCACTTGCTAGCAGCTTGGGAAATAATGAAGCTCTTGGAGCTGCAATGATTGTGTTCTCTGGTCCACATGTCCTCAGCTTCACTCCCAAGCACAAGGCATTTTCACAAAATACAGGAAAAAAAGTGTAAACATTTGGGAGGCTTAGATAAAGACAGTGTAAAAACAAGTAAGTTTCACAAAAATTACACAACAATTCTTTGAATAACTCCAGTCTCCCTGCCCGCACCTTCACATGGTCCTGTCTGTGTCTCTGTGGACAGCAATTTTGAGGCAGGCCGTTCTGCAGAAATGAGTGAGCCAATCCATGCACATAATTCTCTCCCATTTCTCTGCAGGTAGGTCCTAAGACAAACCATAATTCACTTTCAGAAGAACGAGTTTTGGGTAAATATTTTCATTGTCTGTCTTTTTCTTGGTGTATCTATCTCACCCTTAAAAATTCAGAGAACTAACTCAATGTTTAGGAAATGTTTCTCCTCTAATCAAAAACAAAGGATCTGAAAGGAATTTAATGATGTATTTTTGGTTTACCTAATTCCTTACTCACACACATGTTGTTTTGTAAAAAGAGTTCTTTGATTCTTTTGTCTTAGGAATAGGAAGTTCTCTTTTGCCAAGTGTAAGGGTGTATAGGTGCCAAGAGTTTCAAGTTTAACTTAAAATTATATTATGATTCGTATTTGAGGAAACTTGGCAAAAACCTGACAACATGTCATCATTGGAAAACAAAAGCAGCTTATGAATGGTAGATTTCTTGGTACCGAACAAAATAATCAAGAGAACAATAAAGTAAATATGCATGGAGGCCGGGGTCATTATGATTGAGAGTTAAGCCATAATGAATCTCTAAAAAATTTTTTTCAAATAGTGAAAAATTATTTTTGAAATATAACATTGCATACAATCATAACCATAATAGCTAACGTCTCTTAAGTACCAGGTGCTTTGATAAAGGCTTTGTGAACAATGTAATCTTCTCAACAGCAGGAGGAAGATGCTATTGTTATATTGTTCATTTTGCTGATGAGAAGACTGAGAAAGAGAGATGTTAGGTAACTTCTCCCAGCTTATATAACTGAAACTAAGTGGGTCTTGGATTAGAACCTGAGGATCCGACCTCAGGACCAGGGTCTCATCCAGTTATTATGATGCATTCCACTAAAACATGAATGTATATATTTTAAGGAAAGAGTACAAGACCAGTTGAACATCTTTGGAAAAATGCTTTTTGGTATTCCTTCAATTTAGTGTGGAAAGTTTAGTGAATAAATTATGGAAATTTTCTTAATTCTAATTTATTATCTTTATTCTCATGATTATTTTTCTTTTTTGGGTTCCTAACTGCTTCAGAAATTAGTTATGAGGTAAGGACTGTCTTTCCATAAAAAACACATGCACATAAACCCTTGCTTAGAGTTTCAGAAGATTCACAGGTCCCATGTAACTTAGAAGGTTAAAGCCTCATCTTCCTTCCTGCTGTAGCATCACTTTCCTAGAAAATTAAATTTTGGTTAATTACCAGCTTGGGGGAGTCCCCTTAGCCTATCCTGTAATTCACCAATTATTTATTAGATGTTACTTATTAGATAAGTAAAACTCTAATGAGATAATTACTCTTGCTCTTTTCTAGATATAAAGAAAACTCATTGACTTGAGAAGGTGTTCATGGTAGGGGGAATATATTTGAATTAAATTGGATAATCTCATATGTCAGTTGAAAAATTGACCTGAATTTCAATGATGCATTAGGAATTTTACATCTGAGTCCAAGTAATTGCAAGTTCTCAAACTCTAAATGGGATTAAATGCATGACTTGAAGAGATTTAAATTTGCTGGTGTCAGTCAGCCCTTGCTTAGTCTAGTCCTGTCTTTGTAAATTTTAAATTCATCGTGGCCCTCGAGAGGCTGTCATGCCAAATCCTAGAAGTGAGGAGCTATCCGCTTAACAAGATATTGGTAATTTTCCTTCCTATATCAAATAGGTTAGTTTCCAAAATTTATAGTGCTTAGAGTGTACTTGTTAAAGCTGACATCTATATGACTTGTCTAAATTGCTACCATTCGGTGTCCCTGTGGCTCCTTTCTAACACCAGTGAAATTTTCTACAGAATTGGGTAATCGTAATAGTTATTTATAGGATTATTAGTGAGGAATAAATGAGTTAGTGTGTATGAAGACCCTAGAAGAGTGTCTGGCACTATGGAGAAGTTGGGGGAGGGGTGGTCCTGGACGGTATTGACAGTACTTTTACTGCCCTGGCTTGAGCTTGGTCAAGAATGTCATGTGGCCAGTTGTTAGCCACAGTGAATGATAGCCTATGGTGTATTATAGCCAGTTTGAGAGGAAAAATTTAAATGTAGTTGTTAAACAAGTTTTGTGATATCTACTATGTGCCAGGAACAGTGTTATTTGCTGACTACTTCCCATGACATAACAAAGTCCAAGGAGCTGTGTTCAGAAAGTGAGTGGAAATGTCAAAAGAATAAGTCCAGAACTTAATGGAAAGGATGCCTAAAAACGTCTTTGGTTACTGGAGGGAACGGCATTTCCCTGTGCACCATGGTTGAAGCAAGGGTCCTTCTCCCAAATGAGCTCCTCCTGCCCTTTTAACTGACAACACTTACTCTTTGTTCTGTTCTCTGCTTGAGGATAGAAAATTCTCTCCTCAGGAGTGTACTGCTTCATTTTATTTTTTCCCCGGGCTTCCCCTGGACAACCGCAATGCCTCACTTGTTTAGGTCAGGGTAATCATTTCACAGGTATGGTGAATGGTTATGCTGTGTTCTCCTTACCTTATTTATCATGGTTCTTATAAAAATTTTATTTGAAAAATTTCAATTATAGCTGGCATTCAATATTTTATTGGTTTCAGGAACAGCATAGTGGTTAGACATGTATATAACTTACAAAATGATCCCTCCATTAAGTCTATTACCCACCTGACACCAAGCATAGTTATTACAGTATTATTTACTATATTCCCCATGCTGTGCTCTACATTCTCTTTATCATGGGGCTTGACACATCCTATGAGTTCCATGCATTGATTCAACCTAATGGATTTTTTTGGTGTTTAAATTGTGTCGAGTACTGAGGTAAAAAAGTGAATGTATAGCTGTTTTTGTCTTTGAAGAGCATTATAGTTTTGTGCAGAAGAGACAGCCCCTAAAGTAGGGCATCCCAACATGTCACAGTTAGTCTGAGCTTGCAGGGTGCCATGGCTCCCATCCACATTCCTGCTTTCCATCCACTGCCCCATTCCTCATGACAGCACATCCCCCTTCATTATATGAAAACCTTCTGTTCCTGACTCACAGGCTGTAGAAGTTGTACTTGAGTTGTATATGCTGAGTTTTTTTCCAGTACTGGTAATGGGATGTATTGAGTCATTTATTTACACTTTCTTGGCCAGTTTATTCTTGACATATGACATGTATCTACTGATGAAGAAAACATATGCAGTTTGTGAGTGTGGTGCAATGATATTTTCCTTTGCAAGCAGAAGTAAGAGAGGCCTCATTTAAGTTTAATCAGCTAAATAATTACCTGGATTTTCGTAACCGGGTCTAAAGTAGTATATTGTGCACCATCCTCCATGTGTGTAGATACATGTGTATGTACCCATGTTGTGAAGGATAAGAAGGATATAGAAACATCTATACCATATAGCATTTGGGCAAGAAAAACAAGTGGAATATTACTAATTTAGATCCCTTTTTACATGTTTATTGCCAGATTTTTTAAAGATTTTATTTATTTATTTTTAGAGAGAGGGGAAGGGAGGAAGAAAAAGAGGGAGAGAAACATCAATGTGCGGTTGCCTCTCAAGCATCCCATGCTGAGGACCTAGCCCACAACCCAGGCATATGCCTTGACTGGGAATCAAACCTGCGACCCTTTGGTTCTCAGGCAGGCACTCTATCCACTGAGCCACACCAGCCAGGACAGATTTTTTTGGTTTGGACTAAACATCTATACCTTAATTTTTAATGCTTGCTATAAAACAACTTTTTGTTCCATGTATTTGTTAAAATCAATCGATCTATTTTCAGTCAATATTTGATACTGTGCAGGAATTACTTTCACTTTATTGATTTTGCATTGCTTATCTAGTTCTAGGATAACTTTTATCTTCTTATTGTGTCTACTATTTTGGCTATTTCCACGAATAGTGTATCTACTTATGACTGTGTGGGACCGCATGTTAGAACTTCCATGTTTGGATGCACAGCAGTAACATAATAGCACACTATCCAATTCTTACACAATGCTTCATCCAAAATATGGCTCACTCAGTTTTCACCCACTTCTCTGAATGCTGCTTCTGGCATGGTTTGTCGTCTTTGGTTCATCTGCCGGCATCTCCAGTGTTCTCCAGAATTCTCTCCTTGGCCCTTTTCTATCGATCTTTTCACTACATGTGCTTCATTGGTTATCTCATTCATTCTCATAAATATCAAATAACACAAATAAGCTATTGAAACTCCACTCTGTATCTCCAGTCTGGATTTTTTTTTTCTCCCTTCCTAAAGAAATCACCAGGATTTCCCACTGGTGCTACAAGCCCTACCTGACTCCGTGGAAATCCATCAGTTGCCCCTCCTCTTTCTCATCCCCTTCATGGTGGAGCATCTTCCCTCTAGAAAGAAACCAGATCACCCTTGATGGTCCTTCTCCTTTACTTTACACATGAAGTCCTATCATGCAAGCCCACAGTGGAGTCGCTCTGTTACGTCTACCTCCTTGACACTGCTTTAATTGAAGCTTTTATCATTCCTCACCTGCATGGCTGAAAAACCTTCCCAACTGTCCAGTCTTTAATCTTGTCTCCTACTGTCCTCATTGTCACTACTGCCATCTTTCCAAGCTCACAACCTTCCCTGTGACTCATCCCCATTACCTGCAGGATGAAGTTCACACTCTTCATCAGGACCTACAAAGCCTTCCACAATCTGGTTGAGCAAACAGTTGCTCCCAGTAGGTCCTTCACTCCAGATCCTTCGCCTTTCCCCAAATACCCTCTGCCCTTTCTTCCTTTGGTATTTTGTTTATTTGTGTATTACATTGTGTGGAATGTCCTCTTTCTTCCCTGTTCTCTGCTTAGAAAACTCTCATCTTTCATGCCCATCTTGGATCTCACCTGCTTGAGATGTCTTTCCCACCTTTCCTATGCAGTCTGCCTTTACAACTAGCACATAAATGGACCTTTTGAAAATTATCATTTTACACGGGAAGGAAAAGCTGTGAAATACTAATACACTTTCAAGTTAATAATGAGCTAATATTTATTGAACATTTATCATGTACCAGGCACTTTAGCAAGCACTTTAGATGCATTATCTCATTTTGGTCATGATTATAATTAAAATGGAAACACTAAACAAAATACTTAAAAGCAAAGCAATAAATTCATAAAACCTAGAAACACCCTGAATAATTTCTTTTGTCCTTGTAAAACCACAGCCCACAATTTCAATTTGATCCTCAGTAATCACAGACATATTAATCTCACTCTCTTTTCTTGCTTTAACTTCACTCGGAGAGAAGTAAAGAAATACTTAGTTTTTCTGGGGTACCAATTCATCATCAGGCATTCTTAGTTTGTCAGCGTGCCGCATATACTCAGGGGATTGTGAATGATAACAGGAAATTAGACCCGGAGAAACAGGACTCATTTACCCACCTTATTTGTTAACTATTTTAATCCTGTAAAAGAAGTAGCATTAAGTTAGTACTTTGCTGTTTTCAGGCAGTCTAAAGTAGAAGGTCATTATTGTTTATTTTGGAGTAGTAAACAATAACAAAGAAGAAACAATGAGATGCAAAAATGTGTTCTCTCAAAGAATTCGAAACATTGAAGTGTTCTTACACCTCTGCAGCAAAAATGGTTTTACAGAGCTGGAAGTAAAACCCAGTGATATCCAACACTGCGCAGAAAATCGCACAACCAGCTACCAGTGGGTGAAGCTGGACCCTGCGTCCTCTGTTTCCTATGCAACTCTTGCTCCACCACCGAGAATACCTTGTACTAGAATTTCTCCCTTTCCCTTTGATTTCCATATGCCATTTATTTTATTTATACATTTTTGTAACAACAAAATAACTTTCTTCCTTCTACTTCAAATTTGTTTTGCTGGGTTCTCTGTACCCTCTTGCCTTTTGCCTCCTTTTTTTTGATTTATGAAATATTTTATTTCTCCTGCAGAATTTCATTACTTTCATTATTTGAATAATTTTCAATCACTTATTTTTTTCTATTTTCACTCAGAGATTTTGAAAAGGGTTTAAAAATTTTAAGATGTTGAATGTCAATTGTCCAAATCAAATAAGTCAAAAAAACAACCACCAAAACCAGCATAATGAAAAATGTTGTTTAGCCAAGTATGTTCATCTTGGGTTTGAATTTGCTATTTTTTAGTGGTACAGCTCTTGCAGCTAAATCCTGTATGTTGCAATTTGGATGGTTTTCATTTTGCAAAATAGTAATAAATCTGAGAGTTCAATAGTCATTCCAACAGAAATGCTTTTTAAACAGATTTACATAGGAGGAAAAAATAATTATGATGTTGTTGGTTAGTTATGCTTTAACTCACAACTTAAAGCAGTTTATCACCACAAAATTTGTATTTATTTTCTGGCTATTCTTTGTTGGGTTTTTTGTTTGTTTGTTTGTTTGTTTGTTTGTCTGTCAACTGGAGTATAGTAGGGCAAAACTGTGCCCAGTTTATGTGCTAATTTTAAGTTTTAAATGTACTATTATTGTATGTGTGCATTAAAAAAGACACCTCTACTCAAATAAATTCCATTTCTTGTCTTGTCTAAATCATTTGTCAGAATCAAGTTCAAATAAAAAGGCACAGACTGACCCATATGCCCTTGACTGAAGGCGTGTGAAGTGTTTCCGCACACGAGAGCTGAGAAATGGTGAGATCTCCTTCATCTTTCCCTTGCTTCCCAGTGGTGATCTGCTCTGACCTACCCCTGTGACCTGCACACGTGAGGCCGGAGACACAGCACAGAAATGTAAGGAGCGAGAAGAATAAGGGAGACTGAGAAG
This sequence comes from Anoura caudifer, assembly GCA_004027475.1. Classification (NCBI taxonomy): domain Eukaryota; kingdom Metazoa; phylum Chordata; class Mammalia; order Chiroptera; family Phyllostomidae; genus Anoura; species Anoura caudifer. The sequence goes on along the minus strand of PVKU01000210.1, from coordinate 61,643 downwards.
AAACCTGTTATGAGCTTAGGCACGTCAGCACTTTCGTAACTACCACCAAACCATTACAATACAATGGTTTGTTCAAGCTGCCCTGGAAAAAATAACGAAACCCACGAAAACTGTGGCATTTAAAAGTACCTCAGCTGCATATGCATGTGTGTCTGGTTATTTTGCTTGGCGCAAACAGGACTAAAGAGACCAAGGGAATGTTCCCTCATCCAATCCAAATTAGCCATTTTGCAGCAAACTGTCACTTCTGATCACTGTTCTGGTTAAACATGTGCACAGAGCACGTAATTGTTGTCTGGGTCGATCGGAACAACACTTCCCCTCATTTCTGGCAGGAGGGGTAGTCAGAACACAGCATTCACGAGAGACTAGCCTTGGCTGGCAACACGCTCAGTGTGAAAAGGAACCTAGGCAATGGGTTTAGTGAAAATGAGGAAGCGGCTCTAAAAAATGTCTCCTATCTCTCCTTCGTAGTCTGGGGATTTCATTTTGTTTTCTAGCCACTGGCCTTTAATAATGCTTTTCCTCTCTTAATTCTCCATTCACATCTATACTACAGCAGCGTCAAAGAATAAGTATTGACCTATCCAAAGAACCTCCCTAGGAAAACACTGTAGAATTTAAAAAGATAAAGTAAATAGTGAACAATGCATTGCAAGTTAAGGGAACTTTCCCTACTGCTCCAGTCCACCGGGTTTTGCCCTTCTTTGACCTTTGTGACATTTTAATCTGCCCTACTATGCAAGTCCTGATGGCCTTATCTATTGTACTCATGCCAGTTCAAAAGAAAGAATAGTATATAATCTACTACCTTATATTAAAGAGAATATTACCTTATAATTACTTTACATATAAGGTAATGTTCATGGCTATGCTTTGTAAACTTATTAAATAAAGTGTAGTATATTTACATTTATTTTCTGTGTTACTTCTAGTTCTCAATTTATGTCATAATTACTTTAAAAATTCTCTCTTATCTAGCACCATACTGGACAAAAAGAGTGTCTATGATTTTTATTCACTTAATAATCAATTAGTAATTATAATAGTCAAAAATTATTCTCAATTGTTGAAGCACATACTGACTCTAGCCTAATATTCATCAAAGATGCCTCATTAAAGCCAGATACAGCTTCTGAGAAAAAGTATTTAATTTGAAAGGCTAGAGTTTAGTTTCCCTGATTCTTAAATTCATGCTTCTTTCCCCCTTTAAATTAGATAGATTTTCCCCATTTGAAAGTGATGGTTATTTCTACATCACTACATAACTTTCAGAGGTACTGAAAGACTTTAATAAAAAGGAAGCAATTTAGAAAAATGATTTTAATGACTATTAATAACCCTTGAACAGTAATTTCCTAAAAGATAGAGACTCTTGATATTATCTTTGAATTGTCTTCAGCATCTGGCAAACTCTGTAATAGGGGCTGAATAAAGGTCTGTTGAGTAAATGAATAAAGGTCTGAGTAGGGGAGTCCATCTGTGACCAGCAAACCTTGGCTGCAACTTTTGCTACCAATGGAGCATTAACAGCATGACAGGTAGCTAGTCATTAAGTGAGAAATAGCATGAAAATGCCTTTCAATTTAGGAGTGAGACTCTTGCACTAAACACTGAGAAGAAATCTATCTATTTTAAAAGAATATTTTTCTATGAAAATGGTTAGTTAATGTGGACTCCATGATGGAAGTTTTATATTTCACAATTCTTAAGTTTGCTCTGATAGGGATGCTAAGTTGGAATTGCCACCTATTAATGTTATCTTAACAGAAGTGTACCTAAATTTATAGGGAAAGATAAAGCACACACAAAGTAGAAAATGGGGAAATATGAGTGATAGCAGGAAAGATCTGTAACTGAGATAAAGAATTTCTTGCTACTAAACCCAGTAACAATACTTCAAAGGAAACAGGACTGTTTAACACTCCATCCATTCTTCTGTCTCCTCTGCTGAGTTCAGCTCCTCTTCCTTCTCTGTAACTGTTTCCCAAGATTTTCTACTCTTCCCTTAATTTGCTCTGTTTACCCTTTTCTCATTGAAGCCAGCCCCAGAATTTGAGTGCAAGTCCACATTTGCAGGTGTATGCCAGAAAATTTCTATTTTAGCATTCTATTTTCACCTCAGATTCACAAACAGAAAATCTTAGCCCATTCATTTAAAAATAGTTCTTGTTCTCTACCTGGTGTGGCTCAGTGGGTTGGATGCTGACCTGCGAATCAAAGGGTTACTGAGTCCATTCTCAGTTGGGGCACATGCCTGGGTTGCAGCCCAGTCCCCAGTCCAGGGCGTGTGAGAGGCAACCACACATTAATGTTTCTCTCCCTCTCTTTCTCCCTCCCTTCCCCTCTCTCTAAAAATAAATAAATAAAATCTTAAAAAAATAGCTTTTATGCCTAACTTTTTCATTTACTAACATGTTAGGGGAACATAGTCTCATTGTTTTTCTTTATTTACTTTAGCCAAATTCTCTCTAAATTTATTCTTTTAAACACATGTGGGAAATTTGTAGGCATAAGATCATATTTATAAAAATTCCCCTCCATGTTATCACTAAAACTATCAAAAGAATTAAAAACAAAATGAAACAACAACAAGAAGCAATGAAAATAATCTTGGCCAACCTTTAGAAAGGTCTTAACCTCATACTACATATCCAATGGTTATCATCAAAACACAAATTCAATTTAATTTGCATAGGACACTGGTTTCTCAACACAGTGCAGCAAACACCATCAGTAATTAAAAGAAATAAAGACATCGCAGAAACAGATGAATATGAGGCCCCACCACCATTTCCACTGATAAAATCCAAACTTAGGGCTATAAGCATGAATGGACTACGGGAAAAAACAGACATATTTCATCTTGAGCCAATTCCCCAACTGCAGCTCCGTCAGAATTTAAGAAAATGCTTTAAGCCAAGCAGGTTTTTCCCTGGGAAGTGTAAAATCTACAAGCAGGTATACTGTGAAACAAACTTTAAACAAGAGATGGCCAAACATTCAAGGACTTATAAACAAAAGCATACTTTGTCACTCCAGTTGACTTTTTATCCAAGGGTCAACACATTGAGGTAGGAGGAAAAAACCAATTTCCGGCAGCACTGTACATGCTGTTGTGGTACTAACTGGGCCCTCAGCCTGGCTTGCTGGATGTGAAGGCTGGACTTCCAAAAAATTTTGAAAGGAGCAGGAGGAGAAAACTCTTTGACCACTCTGCCTAACTCCCTACATCTCTCGCTTGGGTCCCCCCCAAAATGAATGGGAGTATATTCAAACAACTGTCAAAACACCACCTTATTGATGAAGAGGAAGGTCTGAAGGGAGTCAGAAGTTGACTCCTATCAGTGTTTTGGGTTCCTATGGATATATACCTCGAAGTGAGATCTCCGCATCATAAGGCAGCTCCATTGTGTATTTTTTGAGGAACCGCCATACTGCTTTCCATAGTGGCTGCACCAGTCTGCATTCCCATCAACAACGCACAATGGGTCATCAGAGTCTAAAACAGTTTCAGAAGAATGGAGAGAAGAAGCTAGATCATAGGATTTTAAGTAAAGAGTAATTACAGAAGTGAGAGAAGAGATAAATTTGTAAATTGTCAGACTGTTTTTACTTTCCTCCTATTCCATTATCTCCTTCGTATTGCTTCAGTTTTCTCAGCTTTTGCCTACATCTTGTGCATTTTAATATCAGCTTCCTCTCCTACCTCACCCTAAAAATGGCACCTTGTTGTTACGATATCCAATTCCCCATTTCCTTGCTCACACTGCACTAGATGACCTATCCACTTCCTCGCAAAAAACAAGTTGGAGCATAGGAAATGTTTTTTATGTAGGTTAAAAATGCACACACAAGGTCTTGAATAGAAATATCATGCATTGGTGCGTGAAATGTACTCATTTAAATTCTACCTTGCTTCCCTTTTCAAAAATGAGCCCTACCGCTTTAGCACTTCATGCCATCCTTCTTACCTGATTTGTGGTGATTCCCCCAGCTCGCTGTTTTCTCTGTGACCTTCAGTCTTTCATCCATCCTTTACACTTATCCTGGCTGCTTTCATTTTTTCGTTCATTTTTCCTTCTTTTTTTTTTTTTGCTCCTACCTAACATAAAACTGGAGACCTGGAGTAATTCTTCGGAGTGCAAAGGGTATTACGTAGAATACAGTAATTAATTTTTGTTTGTCGTGAACACCCACATCAACAACCAGAAAGGACAGCAAAGGGTGAACTAAAGAAACAAGACCACACAGCGTTGATACTGCCTGATAAACAAATGGGTAGACACTGGGACTTAGCCAAGTAATGAATGAATGCGCTGTGTTTATACCGCCATCCTTTTTTTAAGGAATACCAACGTAAGAAGTAAGAATTCCATTTGGGGGGTGGGTGCTTTTGTTTTGTATAGTGGTAACTAACTCTTTGTTTTTATCTATAGTAAATCCTAGTACATCGTCTGCTTCTTCCCTAATTTCCTCTAAGTCCTGTCGGTTCTCTCCCTTGAGGCAATGCTCTGAACCCTTTCACTTCATTCCATCCCCACCATAACCTTTCACTGGGTCTATAGCAGAAACCTCTCCCACCAGCCCTCCCCATCCTCAATCCCCTCTAAAATCCACTCTCCACTCAGCAGCCTGAGTTAGCTTTCAAAATATAATTTAATCATAGGAATCCTCAGTTTTAAAACCTTTAAATAACATTCAGGATTACTTAGGAGAAAATTAAAATTTATATTTGAAATTATGACAGTATTTCACATGGCCTATGAGGTCCTGTGTGACCTGGCCTGGGTCAGCTCCCACGGCTTCCTCTTCACACTGCATCCCTCACTCTCTGACCCCCCAGATTCCTTGGCTTCTTTTAAGGTCTACAGAGGCCAAGTATTTTGCCATGTATAATGTGCACCCTTGTTTTTGTGGCCATTATATACGGGGTTCTTATACCCATTATTATACCCAAGGCATGTAATCACTATACTCATGTATAACGCACATTCTTATTTTTCTCTTAAAAATTTGGGCCAAAAAGTGTGCATTATACGTGGCAAAATACTTTCTACCTCAGGGCCTAATGTATCCTGATCTCTGTGATTTTCTTCCCTCTCTTCATCTGGCCAAACGCTCTGCTCTCAAGTCTCACCCCTTTCCTCAGGAAGACCTCCCCTTACACCTGTGGCAGATAACTGTGGTCCTTTTGCTCATTGCCTCTCCCAACCTCCTTTGCCGTGGCCTCCTGCACTGAGGACCTGAAGAGCTCCAAATGCCATTACCCACAATCCCTTGCTGCCCGAGTTCTGAAAGTGATTTATGTTTACCAAATAGAAGCTCCCCTGAAAGGCTTCAGAACTTGCGTTGGCTGGAGAGAAAAGCAGGGTGAGAGGCCTCCATTTCAAAGGTGCAGGTCTTAGCAGAGGGGATGTGACTCTCGGGTCAGCAACAAGAATAGCAGCTCTCTGAGTCTGGCAGTGGTAATGGCTCCTCTCGTGGTCCAGGTCTGTGGTGTGGCTTAGGGAATTGTTCATGGCTGCTTATTCCAGACTCCGTGGCTTTACCGCTCATTCTCAAAGCCACTTAATGCTCTACAATGAATACCTTTCTGTTTAAGGTCCCTAAAATAGATTCTGCTATTTGCAGCTAAACCCTAGCGGTTACACAGCCCCTCCTCGGCCTAAATCAGGCCCCTCTCTTACAGTCTTTGTGACACTTGACATTTCATTCAGATTATTTGTTCTAATTGGTAATTACATATTTATTCACGTCCTTGCCTGCCCAAATTGCTAGATCCTCAGCTTTATGAGAATATAATAGGTGCTTAACACATGATTGTTGAAGAAATTAATAAACAAGCAAAATTTATGAAGAATCCTGTTTACTTACTACTTTCATTAGGTTCCAGGTAGGAGATATACTAGTTGTTTGGTTGTAACTACTGTTTGTTAGTGAGCATCCTTATTATTCATTCTGCATCCATCCAAAGTAACCTTGTCTTGTTCTACCTTACCAAAACACACTGCACTAGAAGTTCCTTCTTGAATTTGCTCTCAATTCAATGACCAGAGTTAGACTAAGTATCCCCAAGAAGCACTCTGAAATATAAAAGAATGTATGTTGCAGAAAAATTGTATAAATAGTTGAGCACAAGATGTGGTATGAGGTTTGGATATAAGACTAACATGTCCCTGCTATGCAAAGTCTTCTTTGGGTTTTATGATCTCCAACTAGAAGAAGGAAAAATAAAGTCCTTCTTGCAGGGAAGGGAGACATTATTATAGAAACATGTGTTTTCCTCAGTTGTATCCTACGCATTTCATATTGGACAAATTTGGACATATGTTTTATGTTAAAGGATGAAACATATTTAGATTCAGAAAACCATTCATTATGCTCTGTGCCATATGAAGATCCATGCATAGCCACCGCAAAACAGGATGAAATAAGACAAAATAAGCTAAGCCATGGGAAGAATGAGTTAGCAGCCTCAGAAGGCTTACCTCTTATGATTGGCATTTACAAATGGTCCCATATGCTGATCTAAGCCAACTTTTGGTGACCTCTGGAGACAGCAAGCCTGCTCCTCTTGCTGGAGTTCTTATATCAGCAAATAAAATTACCCACCCTGGGACTCAGACATCAATCTTGACTCTTTCCTCTTTCTCACAGACCCGTCTTCTGCATCAAATTTGATCAACAACTACATTCTAAAAATTTTCTTTTTCTTAATTTTTTTTCTTTACTTTTGTCAGTATTGTTGTAACAGCCTCCTAAATTGGTTTTCTGTCACTTCAATTTAAAATGGTATGCCTAAATCCAAATAGTATCATGTTATTCCCCTGCTTAAAATCCTTTAGTGAGGCCTCCCTTTTCAGTCAGACAAGATAATTTATGATCCCTTCTCATGCCTTACAACTCTCCACCCATGCAGACTTTGCTCTATCTTCATTGAAATGCCTTAAATTCCCAGAAGGCACTGGGTCATCTCCCTATACCCCACTCCTAAGTTTCTTCACACACTGCTCCACATCTCTGATAACCTCATTCCTATACTCTTTGCTTGGCTGACTCCAACTCACTGTACAAGTTTCAGTTAAGGCATCACTTCTGAGAAACCTTTTCAAAACCTAGTACCTGGGTTACTTTGAGCCTCATACTTCCCTAAAAATTCTATCACCACTCTAATTTTTTGTAGTCCTAAATTTCCTTTTTTAACTGTATCCATTAAGATTATGTTTGGACTAATATTTAAAATAATAATAACAGCAGGGAATTAATAAGTCGGAGGCTTATTTTTGCCTCATGCAAAGGGAATTTAGAGGTGAGCAGTCCTGGGCCAGAGTGGCCATTTCAAGATCATCAGGTTCCGAAGGGATTGGAGCGACAAGTATGAAAGACATATGGACAAAGGCTGGGGTGGGGGTGGAGGTGGGAGGGAGTTGGGGAGGGCTGGGGCAGAGGGACGGGATGGGAGTAGAAAACACAAAACTGTATAAGAACAACAATTAAAATAAAATTTAATTAAAAAAATAAATAAAAGCCATGTTCGTTATAAGTTAAAAAAAAAAAAAGATCATCAGGTTCCTAGGGCCCTTCTCTTCTTCTGGATTGATGTGGTCAGAACATGTTTCCATACGTAGGGTTGCCACAAACCCAGGAGAACTCCAGCTATCACATGTGCATATCAGCAAGAAGGAAGAGAAAACAATTGTTAAAGGGTGCATTTCCTGACTATTCCCTTTCTAAGGCACTTTCTTGGAAGTCTTACCCAGCATCTTAGCCTACTTTTTACTGGGTACCCCTAGCTGCAGGAGTGATTGGGAAATGTTGTCTTTAAACTGGTCACATTGACTCCTGCCTTTATGTTGTGCTTCTGCTAGAAAGGAAGAAGGCAAGGAGGGATCTTGAGTGACAGCTGGCAATCACTGCTGTCCCAGATTGTCTTCTCATCAAGGGCAGGAACTATCTCCTTGCATCACTGTCAGGCCTGAACACCTTACCACACACTGAGTAGGCAGTCAAGAAGTATTTCCTTAGCTAGATGCTCAAATGATTTAAAGATAAAAAGGTATAATATTTCACATATGAAGAACCAAGGTTTGTTTGTATTCAAACTGCAATTATTTTATTTTGTAAATAAAGTCTTATCTAGGGCTGGGTATGAAGCAATAAAAGTGGAATGCTTGGATTAGAGCCAAGCAGCGTGAGTCCAGACTTGGCCTCACCATCCAGATTCGCTGGGAGGAGTCCCAGGATATCTCCTTGGAATTCACGGCTTCCCAAAGCCCCGTTCGAAAACAACTGTACTCATGATCTTACCAGCACAGGAGTCTCTGAATCTAACAGTAAAATCAAGGTACTGTTGTATCATCAAGAAATAATCAACCCAGCCAGTTATCAATAGAAATTAAACCAACTTCTTTTGTCCCTGGCAATGCTGTCATCATCTATACTTAGAACACTGAAATGCTGTGTCAAAATGTTAAAGTAAGGAAGAATGGCATTATAACAGCAAACGCAAAACAAAATTGATGGTCTCTATGGAATACTGAAAAGCAAACATACAGTCCTTTTTAATTTCTATTGTGCCTGTCCTTCAAGGTGTAGTTCATACCCTAGTCCATCCATAAACCCTTCACCAATATCCACTGACTGCTCACTTCTAAACTAGATGTAGGAACGGAGTGAGACCTGGCCACTGGGTGCAGACCACAGAGTCAAGGGGAGGTATAGTTCACAGCACTGAGAAGTGAAGCTGAGATGAGAAAAAAAGTCAGTGGAGCCCAATTATTCTTCAGATGATCAGAGAGATAAAATTTAAGTACAAAGCAGTAAGATAAACTGAAATATTAGTATAGTGTGTATGCATTTAGAAGGAATGATAGAAAAAAGATGAATGGAATGGAGGAACTTTTTATAGGATACCTGTGACCACCATTGTAATAGCCGCTGTTTATTATAACTCTAATATGTGCTAGAACTTTGATATGAATTTTATGTACATTATTTTTAATTCTCATAGCAGCCTTGAAAGAGTGCTATTATTATTCTCATTTTATCAATTCAGAAGCTGGCTTAATACTGATCAGTAAATTCCTCCCAACTTTGGTAAAAAAGGGAGAACTACGCAATTGTTTGTAGTTCAGCATGCTGCAGTGCTACCCCCATGGTCCTCTACGACACCAAGATGATGCCACGGTTGCTAAATTACAGTGTTCTCAGGTGGCACCCTCCTCTTTGGTCAGTCTGGTTAATGTTCCTCCAGAGAGGTGCTTACGACTGTTTCTAAATACAGTCTTCAGGGTGAGAACTGCAGAGCTTAGTATTTAATGCTAGTTATTTCTATTTACTTTCACCCTATGAACTCAGAAGTCTGCACAAACATTGATTCACAGATTGTGAAGTAATGGGTGCTAAATAATATTGGAATTTATCATTTTCATAGTGAATTCTGTCCCTGTCCTTGATCATCTCCAAAATATACCATCACATTCCTATTGGAAGAATCTCCTTTCATTGCTCAGAAAGGGTCCTATCCCCTTGGGTGAGGACTTTTTACTGGGACCCTCTATGGGGGATTACATTAGGGATTTAAATTAAAATTAATTGAGGAAAAGAGATGCTAGGGAAGTCCTTTTTTACCCCTGTGTGAATATAGTGATTTCTTTTTCATCTTAAAATTTCCCATTTCCTCACTGCCTTGATATCCACTCCCATCCATCACTGGAAACCAGGTTGAACCCAGCCATGACTAAATCTCTGAACCATTCTTACTCCAACGAATTTATTGGTTGCTGATTGACGGAACAGCCAGCTTCTTCCTTTCAGACTCTTTCTGTAAAGCTCACCAGTGAATCACGCATCATCAAACCAACGGCCATTGGTCCTCCTTACCGAGGAGACACACTCCACCAAAGCAGAAGCAGTTGTGCTTTTTCCTGGAGAAGTTGGTAGGAAGCTGCCCAAAGCTTTCTGCAGCTGTGCAGGGGTGCTACTGGAGTGGTCCATGGCCCCAGTTCACCAAACTGTCCGAAATCTTCTTCCAGTTTGGCCTCCCTTCTAGAGGAGACACGCCTTGGGCTCTGTCCCTCCAGTGTCTCTTTCCTTCCATCCTGGTGAACACCACTCCCAGCCTTCCAGACCCCAAGGCCTCCAAGAGCAAGATGGCCCGTGGAATAAGAAACAACCCTCTCAGGGTTATACTATTAAATAACTAGATCAGTTATTAATGTAATTTAAAATGAATAACTTTCTCTCATCCGAATTACCTAAATATTTTAAATTATACATTTTTGTTACTTTCTATAAACCATTAGCTCAAGTCATTTGGGGTGAGTAGAGATTGCCTAACTTTTTACAATACAATAAGACCAACAATAGGAACTCAATTTTGCAATCCTATTCTGAGTGATTTCCAAGCCCCCCTCAGGAATACATGAAGCGAAGGAAAAGAAAGGCTCGCTGTGATTTGGAGCAGTCCTACCAGCCCTCACGGGACTGTTTAGCACTTCCTGTGCCTATAATGACTTATGTTTTTAGAGATGATAATTTCTCGGGTTATTCTCACACTGTTAGCACTCTGATGGTCACATCGGTGGCACCCAGTAAAAATGTACCTTGAGACTGATTTTTAAAAGTATGATATTCTACTGGTTGGATTAAATAAATACCAACTTCTCTTACTATTAATAATAATAGTCTGTCATGTTTGTGTGGAGCAGTAATGGTAGACTTTATAATATGATGGACTTTCTCAAATATAAGCTAATAATTAGCTAGTTAAAAGCCTCAAACATTTTAAATACATATGTTTCTTAAATGTCCTAAAAATCTTTCTTAGTTTGGGTATTGCAAATGGGACTTTCTTTAAAATTAAAAGAGTTCAAAATTAGCCATAAAAAAGGAAAAGCAAAGTAACTTAAAAGTGTGGCTCCCTGCCATCTTGCCATGTTCTCACAGTAAATGGAGAGGGCTGTGGCCTCTTCCTTGTCTGATGGCTTTTCCAGGGAATACACTTCCCTAGAGAAACCCTACCAGTATTTGTCTCCTTGGAAGGATGTGTGCTTTTGCTGGTGAATATTGATTCAGGAAGAAGATGAAAGAAATGTGAAGGTCCCTGCAGTTAGTGTAGGGGAAGGGATCAGGGAGGGATGCTGTGTTTGTGGATGATGTACTTATTTTGGCAAAGTGTTAATATATAACACACTCTTTTAGATGGTATTGTTGCTGACCTTGTAAATGAGAAAATCACTGAAAGCTTAATTACATTGCCTGAATTCTTTTTATCTTTTTTAGCAACAAGTATATAACTCAGTGGCTTTAAGTGTGTTCACAGTGTGGTGAGACCATTGCCACTCCCTATTCCAGAAGGGTTTCGTCATCCCCACAGAGTTCCATCAACCCATGCACCTGTTAGCAGCCACGCCCAGTTCCCTTACCCTATCCCCTGAGAACCACTCATTTTTTTGTCTCTACAGATTTACCTATTCTGAATATTTTACATAAATAGAATTCTACAGCATTTAGCTTTTTCTACTTGAGTTGTTGAAGCTGTATGTTTCCAAAGTTTATCCATGTTGTAGCATGTATCAAGTTTATTCTTTTTGATTAGGAGTCCCTTGTATGAATTGTCCTATATTTTGTTTATTCATTAAATTTTGGTGGCCTCTTGCCCTGGCTGGTGTGGCTCAGTGGATTGAGTGTGGGCCTGCGAACCAAAGGATTGAGGTTCCATTCCCAGTCAGGGCACATGCCTGGGTTGCAGGCCAGTTCCCAGCAGGGAATGCACAAGAGGCAACCACACATTGATATTTCTCTCCCTCTCTCCTTCCCTTCCCCTCTAAAGATAAAATAAATAAAATCTTTTAAAAAAATTTTTGGTGGACTCTTCTATTTTTCTAGTTTTCCTTTTCTATGGCTAAATAATAAACACTTTATTTCATGGATATACATTTTATCTATTCACCAGCTGATGAGCATTTGAGTTCTTTCCAATTATTGCATATTATAAGTAGCACTCATGAATATCTGTATACAAGTTATTTTTTTTGTAGACATATGTTTTCAGTTCTCTTGGATATATCTCTAGGAGTGGTACTTTTTTATGGTCAACTATATGTTTAACTTTTTGAGGAAGTGCCAAACTTTTTTTATAGTAGCTGTGTCATTTTACATCCCAAACAGTAATGAATGATGGTTCATTCTTCACACTTGCAAAAATATTTGTTTTTCTTTTAAAAAAAAAAAAATTTAGCCATGCTGGACTTCCCGCCAAGATGGAGGCATAGATAGACGCACTTTGCCTCCTCGCACAACCAAAATTAAGGACAACAAAGATTTAGAAACAAGAACACAACCAGAACTGAGAGAAAATTGAACTGTATGGAAGTCCAACAACCATTCATCCAGACTGGTAAGAGGGGCAAAGTTGCGGCAGGAGGAAGTGAAGGTTGGCAGACCCAGGCACTCAGGCAGCAGTGGCTGGCAGATCCCAGGTGCACAGGGGGCGGCTAGCAAACCCCAGGCACAGGGTGGCAACTGTGCAGACTCACTGAGGCTGAGCAAGGCGGCTGGATGACCAAGTGGTCCCAAATTCCCGCGCAGATAATCCAGGCAAAAGGGAAGCGGTGGAAGGGACTGGAACCCGAAAGAGAGCAGAGCAAGCACCATTGTTTCCTCTCAGACCCCACCCCCACATAAAGTGTCACTACCCAGCGACTGGACTGCCTTACCCTGGGGAACACTTAAGGCTCTGCCCCTCATAGGTAACACCCGTGACCAGACCAAAAAAAACCCCAAAAAACCCAAAATGCCTCAAACAGGAGAACAAATCAAAGCCCCAGAGCCAATTCATCTAAGCGACCAAGAGATAGCCAACCTATCAAATGCACAGTTCAGAGCCCTGGTGATCAGGATGCTCACAGAATTGGTTGATTTTGCTCACAAATTAGATGAACAAATGAAGGCTACAATAAGTGAAATGAAGGAAAATGCACAGGGAACCAATAGTGATGGGAGGAAAACTGGGACTCAAATCAATGGAGTGGACCAGAAGGAAGAAAGAAACAACCAAACAGAAAACACTGAAGAAACAAGAATTCAAAAAAAAAAAGAGGAGAGGCTTAGGAATCTCCAGGACATCTTTAAACATCCCAACATCCAAATTATAGGGGTACCAGAAGGGGAAGAGGAAGAGCAACAAGTAGAAAACTTATTTGAACAAATAATAAAGGAGAACTTCCCCAATCTGGCAAAGGAAATAGACTTCCAGGAAGTCCAGGAAGCTCAGAGAGTCCCAAAAAAGTTGGACCCAAGGAGAAACACACCAAGGAACATCATAATTACATTACCCAAGATTGAAATGAAGGAGAGAATTCTAGAAGCAGCAAGGGATAAGGGGGCAGTCACCTACAAAGGAGTTCCCATCAGACTGTCAGCTGATTTCTCAAAAGAGACCTTACAGGCAAGAAGGGGCTGGAAAGAAGTTTTCCAAGTCATGAAAGACAAGGACCTACATCCAAGATTGCTCTATCCAACAAAGCTGTCATTTAGAATGGAAGGGAAGATAAAGTGCTTCTCAGATAAGGTCAAGTTAGAGGAGTTCATCATTACCAAGGCCTTATTGTATGAAATGTTAAAGGGACTTATCTAAGAAAAAGAAGATATAAAATACGACAGTAAAAAGACAGCAAACTCACAGATATTAACAACCACACATAAAACAAAAGCAAACTAAGCGAACAATTAGAACAGGAACAGAATCAGAGAAGTGGAGATCACATGGAGGGTTAACAACAGGGGAGTGGGAGGAGTAGAGAGGGGGAAAAGGTACAGAGAACAAGTAGCACAGATGGTGGGTAGAAAATAGACAAAGGGAGGGCAAGAATAGTGTGGAAAATGTAGAAGCTAAAGAACTTACGACACATGGACATGAACTAAAGGGGGGAATGTGGGTGGGAGGGGGTGTGCAGGGTGGAGGGGAATGATGGGGGAGAAATGGAACAACTGTAATAGCATAATCAATGAAATACATTTTTTTAAAAATTAGCCATGCTAAAGTGTGTGAAGGGGCATCTCATTGTGGTCTTCACTTTCATTTTCCTAGTGACAATGATGTTAAGCATCTCTTCATGTGCTTCTTGGCCATATGTATATCTTTGGATAAAAGTTTATTGAAATTCTTTGCCAATTTGGTTTTTTGTCTTTTTATTATTGAATTGTAAGACTTCCCCATGTATTCTAGATATCAGCTATATTATTTAAAAATATTTTATCCCTTTGCGTAGATTGTCTTTTCAGTTTCTTGATAGTGTGTTTTGATGCACAAATCTTTAATTTTGATGATATCTGATCACTCATGCATTTTTAAAGACATTAAATAATGAGGAAAGCATTATATATTTACACAAATGTTAAACATTCTAGTTTTTTTAATTTCTGTGAGTAAGATTAAATTTCTATCTGTTAACATTTCCTCCAACTTTAAGTTCTTCCTTTAATATTTTTTACTGTGCAGATTGGCTAGTAACAAAGTCCTTTAGGTTTTGTTTATATAAGCAAATAAGAGGTAAGTGAGAGTATTAGTTTTGCTATTTAAAATCTCTGCACTGCATTGATTCAACTTTTATAACAAGCATGTTTTAATATTATTATCAGACAAGAAGAATTTAAAAAGAGAAACCATATTCAACTTCAACAAGGGTTGAATTTACTTGTTAAGGCAATCTTGTCCTTATATTAGCATGTAACTTATTACAAAGAAAAGAGGTAACAGAATTTTATCTTTGATATATTAATTTTTCCAAATTAGAGAGTTTTTTGTTCTTCTGTGTACTAAATAATAGCTATTCCTTGGAAACTCAGTGATTGAATATATCCTGAGTAAGCAACTCACTGAGGCATTTCTGAGAGGCATACATCAAGTCAAAACAGAGGGAAAAAGATACAAAGAAAATTAGTCAAAAGTTCTATTATTATGGCTACACGTGTAAAAATTTTTCAAGACAGTACATATTTTCCAGCTTAATGTTCTTCATTGTCCAAATTTTCTTACATATATTCAGTGAGAATTATAAGAGTGTGACATGATGTTGATAATATAGTGGCATTTTTGTTCACAAATTTGTAACTTCGAAGTGTAAGAGAAGTTGTACAGAGAAAAATGTTGAAAGCAGTATAAAAATATTGTAGGCTCCCCAGACAACTGAGAATTATTCATGATGCTATTTAACTCCATTAGCATATCACAGGCACTCTCTGCATCCACTCACAAGGAAGAACTAAGAAAGCAATTCAGTATTATCATTTAGCTATTTACAATCCTAGGTGAACAACTGGTATTTCACAAAGTGAACACTGCTGGACAGATGAGTTTTTTCATATAGGTGATTTTATTTTATTTTTTAAATAAAGATTTTATATAATTTATTTTTAGAGAGAGGGGAAAGGAAGGAGAAAGAGAGGGAGAGAAACATCAATGTGTGGTTGCCTCTCACACCCCGCCCCCCCTGCCCCAACTGGGGACCTGGCCTGCATCCCAGACATGTGTCCTGACTGGGAATCAAACCAGTGACCCTTTGGCTCGCAGCCCACACTCAATCCACTGAGCTACACCAGCCAAAGTGCATATAGGTGATTTTTAAAAAGTAGTTTTTAAATGTGAATTTATTCCACAGAGCAACCCATTTGTACATTACAATTTAGAGCAAAGAATTATATTTATTGTGAGGTGGAGGGTATGTTTTCCCCATTCTCCATAATGATTGGAGGATATATGTTGTGAGTGTGTGTGTTTTAGCTGTAGTGCAGCAGCACTGGACATGGAATCAGAATACATAATTTTGGGTCTTGCATAAGTCATTAACTAGTGGGAAAATCTTGAGTAAATCATTAAAAAATTTCTAAGCCTGAGATTACTCACATTTGAAATGGTAACACATTTAAGACTCTACTTATCACATAAGACTGATGAAAGATCAAAATAAGGTAATGTTAGCAAAAACAGTTGTGAATTGCAAAGGTCTGTACATGTGTTATTGTCACCTCATCATCTTTGCACCATTCTCCACACATGCACTTAAAAAAAAAAAAAAAAAAACCCGTCTCTCCCATATGAGATTTTCTATTATGTGTGAATGAGCTACCTTGCTATCCCCTTCCATAAAAATTGAAGGGGAGAAAGCGGAAAAAAGTCTGGTTTAATATTTTTTAACACATAATCCAATCCATAGGGAGGATGGGTTGTTCATGAAGAGGACAATGAGTTGAGAACTCAGTTTCCCCTTACAGCTGCACTAAAACCTAGCTCAGACCCCTTTTCCTCTCCCTCGAGCACTGCCCAGCAGGCACGTCTGATCATTTCATCTCGAGTCTTTGTACCGTCTAGTCTGCTCTCCACTCTGTCTCCAGATACTACATATCCTCCTAGGGGTGATAAGATTACCCTGTGTTTGTAAATGTCTATTAATTTTCATTTGTGTGTGATATAAAATCCACACTCCTCACCTTGTTTTAGAAGGCTCATCTTAATTTGCCTCTCCAACTTCTGAAACCTCCAGAGTGGGACTTAACTCAGAGGCAACATAACCAGGATTTATGTAAGAGGTCATATATAACATTTACTTCTCTTTATAATCTGAAAAAATTAAAAATGTTGTAAATGATTCCTTAACATCTGCCACTTTTTAAAGTCTTACTTTTTGTCAACAGTGTATTTCATGGTTTTCATACCAATGCCATCTGAGTTAGGCATTATTATATTATTTCCAAGCAAGGAAATTAAAGCATAATGGGATCGAATCACAGAACCTAGAACATGCAGTTAAATTAATGGTAAGTAAGCAGTAGCTAAATGCACTCGGCTCCTGAGCTCTGTAATAGACTTCCTTTGTATTTATTTTTTAGAAGATTTTATTTATTTATTTCTAGAGAGAGGGGAAGGGAAGGAGAAAGAGAGGGAGAGAAACATCAATGTGTGGTTGCCTCTCAAACACCCCCCACTGGTGACCTGGCCTGCAACCCAGGCATGTGCCCTGACTGGAAATCCAACCAGACACCCTTTGGTTCGCAGGCCTGTGCTCAATCCACTGAGCCACACCAGCCAGGGCTGTATTTATTTTTTAACAATTATAGTCCTTGGGATTATTTTTTTCTGAATATAAAAAGCCATATTTTTTGTAAGCAAATATACAAATAATTAAATTTCTTCACCATTGATAAATACTTGGTTGTTTTTCCATCTAATTATTATTAGTAATTGTAGATTTTCTAGAGATTGCTTATTTTCCAATTTATTTACAATGTATTTATTTATCATTTATGGCATTTTACTGTTTATTTGGTATTACACTGTGAATATTTTCCCATGTAATTAACTATACATTAAGTAATTGAATGAATGCATACACAGTAAACCATCATATAGCATTCAATTTATTTAATTGGTTTTCTCAGTCAAACATTTATATTTTAAAACTTTCATGACATATTTCTAAATTATTCTCACTGTTTC
Organism: Anoura caudifer; assembly: GCA_004027475.1. Taxonomy (NCBI): domain Eukaryota; kingdom Metazoa; phylum Chordata; class Mammalia; order Chiroptera; family Phyllostomidae; genus Anoura; species Anoura caudifer. The sequence goes on along the minus strand of PVKU01000210.1, from coordinate 44,143 downwards.
ATCATCAATCTTTCACAACAGTAAAACAGGCTCATCTCTTACTGCAGTCCTCACACAAACTGGTTTTCATATGTATACCTTTGACTACATTATCTTAATTGATTTTAATAATTTATAAGTACTATTGAAATATCTTCTTCATAAATTATCTACACATACTATCTACACATACTATCAAATTCTCCAAACAGCAACTTTTAAATATTAGACTATGAAATATTTTTAACATGGGATAAAATCTTTTTTATTTAGATATAACATATATCAAAAAATTCACCATTTTAAAGTATATAATTTAGTGGTTTTTGGTTTTTTCACAGACTGCAACCAACACCATTACCTAATTCAAGAACATTCACTGTGGAAAACAGTATGGAATTTCCTCAGAAAACTAAAAATGGACTTTCCTTTTGACCAGACAATTCTATTGTTGGGATTATACCCTCAGAACCCTGAAACACCAATTCAAAAGAACCTATGCACCCCAATGTTCATAGCAGCACAATTTACAATAGCCAAGTGCTGGAAGCAACCTAGGTGCCCATCAGTAAATGAGTGGATCAAAAACTATGGTACATTTACACAATGGAATGCTACACATAAGAAAGAAAGAACTCCTACCCTTCATGACAACATGGATGGATCTGGAGAGTGTTATGCTAAGTGAGAAAAACAAGGCAGTGAAAAACAAATGCCATATAATTTCACCTATAAGTGGAACCTAATCAATAAAACAAACAAGTGAGTAAAATAGACCAGATACACTGAAACAAAGAACAAACTGACAGTAACCAGAGAGGAAGAGGTAGAGGGGATAACAGGGGAACTGGGGGGAGGGTTATCAAGGAACATATATAAAGGACCCGTGGACAAAGTCAAAGGGGGTAGGATCAAGGGTGGGAGGCAAGGATGGGTGGGACAGGGGGAGTGAGGGGGGGGGAGAATGGAGACAAATGTACTTGAGCAACAATAAAAAAATAAAAAGAAAGTTAAAAAAAGAAGATTTTCATGAAAAGTGCCTCATACCCGTTAATAGTCACTCTCTGTCACTTTTCTCCTGATTCCTGTCAATGATTAATTTACTTTCGGCCCCCGTGGTTTTGCCCATTCTGGACACTTCTTGCAAGTAGAATTATACAGTATTAGGCTATGCGTAAAAAGATTAGCACATTAGATTAGGTTACGCACATTTTGTACATTCCCAAGAAAGTCCAGTTTTCAGGACTGGCTCTTTGCCAGCTCATGGGAGCTGAGCGCTGAGGCCTTAAAATGTCCAATCTGGTAAGAGTATTTTTGAATACCCGAGGCCTTGGGCCGCGTTGTATCAATTTGCCCAGAGAGCTTACACTAACAATGTGATTCATGATGCACACCTATTTTCCGGGGCGGAGGTTGTGAAGTTTGAGTAGCTGAAGACTACGTGACTGACTGCCAGTGAGAGTCCTGGACACGGAGGCTTGCAGCGGCTTCCCTGGTTGGCCGCACTTGGCTGCGTGGTCCCACGTTGCTGCTGTGAACATGAAGTGCATCCCATGTGACTTCACTAGGAGAGTACACCCGAAAGCTTCTACCTGGTCTCTCTCGGACTTCTCCCCACCCCATGCATCTTTTCCTTTTGCTTGTTTTAATCTACATCCTTTTGCTGTGGTAATTCATAACCATAAATGTAACAGCATCTGGTTCCTGTGGGTTTTTCTAGTGAATCAGCAAGCCTGAGGGTGGTGCGAGGCTGACACAGTGACTTTTTTGTAAGGCTTCCTTCATTTAGCGTAATGCTACTGAGGTTCATCCATACTACAGCATGTATGTGCTGTAGTATGTACTTCATTCCTTTTTATTGTTGAATAAAAATGTCCCATTTATATTGAAAACCTTAAATTCAAAATGGACTCATTTTAATATTCTGAGTCCTCCTTTCTCTGTGTTTGCATTCACTTGACAGATCTTTAAATACCTTTGGAGATTCCAAGTCAACAGTAAGGGTGTCTCTCACAGACACTATGTTGGTCCAGTTTTTTTGGACCCTAACTGATATGAATGTATGTTCTTTGCATGTTCGCTGTTGCTATAGAAGATATGTTCAGCTTTTTTATCATGTTATTTTATGCTTAGATTGATTTCCAAAATTTTTCATTTCAGATTTGTTTGATATATTTTATTTTTAAATTTTTCACTTTGATAATTTAGAAAAATATGTGCTTTATTTTTATATTTGTTTACTAGGTATATACCCATATTTTTTAATTAGTAGATTTGGAGCTTGGAGGTTAAAAGTGAGCTTCCTTGCTTTTTTCCCTCATGGGGCTATTTTTTCTTTCACTCTTCAAACAAATGATATTTTTTTTGCCTTTTAATGCCCCTATGTAAGTCCTACACACCAACCTAAAAATATGTTTTCAAATTCATGGTTCTTAAAGATTTACCCAAATATTTACAAGCACATAAATAAACCCATCTTGCAAAATATCTGTTAAATCAGCTTACAGTCAGAAGTATGAACGTAGAAACTAGTGGGTCACAAAGATCTGTGGAAGCAAGTCTGTTTCATATAAGTATTACATACATACTCATTGCATATCAGCCTTGCAAGGGTGAGTGATAATGTTTCCAAGTTTAGTTTAAGCTTTGTGCATTGAATTAATGCTTGGTTTTTGCATTTAAAAAAAATAATTGCAATCATTCAACTAACCTGTTTTTTTTGCAATGTAGTATTTTTTAAATTAGTTTGCAAATTTGAGTAGCTTTGCCAATAATGCAAAGTTCTGATTTGTGGCAGAAGAATGTATGTGATGGAAGCAAAACTCGTAGCTGGCTTCTAGAAGATGCAGTGAAGTCACATATCTATATATCTGGGAAACCACAAGAATGACAAAGTAATGACTCCATAACATTTAAAAGCCTGATACCTGAGTGCTATCTATTGCCCATTTTCAAAGATGTGAATCATTTCTTATTTTTTCTAGAAAACTTGACTGGGATATCTATATTATAATGCCAGTTACTGGCTCTTTACTGTTATTATCTGTTAATCTTAATATCAGAAATATTTGTGTTTTTAATTGATTTTTTTAGATGGAGAGAGGAATGGGAGAGAGAGGGAGAAAGAAACATTGATTTGTTGTTCCACTTATTGATATATTCATTGATGTATTCTTATATGTTCAATCCCCTGACTGGGGATTGAACCTCCGGCTTTGGCATATCAGGATGATGCTCTAACCAAGTGAGTCAGTTACCTAGCCAGGGCCCGCAATAATCAGGTTTTTAAATGGCACATTAGATCTATCCGATAAACAAGAAATTTCTCACTAAAATAGACTGAACTTAAAAGTTTCAATTCCAATTAAAAAACTACCAAGATAATATAGTAGAAAAAATGCAGTTATGATTAATAAAGCTTTGATTTTTTATCATCATAAATAAAAAGACTCTTTAAAAACTTAAAAATCTCTTTAAAATTATTCCTATTTGGACAAGTTCCAGAAGAGTAGGAGTTATAAATCACAATGTAAAAATGATCTTCAATCTTGCCCAACTTACTCTTAACTTGAAACTCGCTGTTGTGTTTATACTTAGACCATTTTACTATGTTCAGCCACTTGCAGCAAAAAGAAGTTTCTTAATAATTCCATTCTAGCCATAACAAATACCTAGTGTATGTCAAGTCATCTAGTATAGATAAAGTCAATATTCAAAATGTTCATAGACAGTGATGAAAACAGTATAACCTGAGGAAGTATTCCCTTTGCAGATATCAGAGAAAGTCTTTTTATCTGTGGAAAAGGGAACAACAGATACTTTCAGAAAACACCATGGTTAGTCAGCAGAACCCAAACATTCATTACATATGAACTAAACAAATAGAAAACTTGATTTTCATCTGATTCAAAATTATGATGAAAAGATATGCTACTGATAAATTATATATTAACTGAACACAGTTGACCAATTGGAAAATAATCCACTCCAAGTTGCTTCCTCGTCCTTCTGAAATTATACCTCCTCCTATAGATCTGACATACTGATAAGGAATGTAGTGATTTAGAAACAAAAAAACATTATTGGTTTAAGTCTTCTCAATTCCAAGTAAGAGGGTCCTTTTTACATTAGCAAAATATTTATGTGTTCAAAGTAGGCAAGAACTAGTATTTTGCTGCGCAGGAGGAGCAAAGCTAGGGAAACATTTGTCACTGGATTTCTCAGACCGTTTGGTACTGGGGAGCTGTATCAGTTGTTTGTGCACATGGCTTATTTTTGTTTTACTCTTTTCCACCTATAACAAATAAACAATTTATGAGTAATAAACACAAATTTCAGAACAGGAACTGCAAATGCAATTTTAAAACTCCTGAGCAGAAATTTCTATTACCTTTTTGTACGCCACAGGAAACCCTGTACACACATATCTTAAAAGACTTTTGGTACAGACATGTGCTTTTAACAAGTAGAGAAAAATCATTAATGTATTTTCTGTGGGAATTTTTACTTAATGCTTTCAATATTATAAGGTTCTTCTCAATTTCTGAATTCCTGTATTTCTGAAAAATTATTCTAGGCCAAATACTAAAGCAAGCATCTAATATAGAAAGGTAAATGGGTTTCAATCTCATTCATTGTCTGTTTTGTTTTCCTTGGTAAAAATATTTTCATTCAACAAATTTTAATTATTCACCAATCGGATGTAAAGCCCTGTGCTGTAATAGGCATATGGGATACTAACATGGATTGGGGATGGTCCTTGTTTTGAAAATGCTATGAAAATCTAGTAAGTACAGCAATCAAAACATCCAATGCAGTATTAAAATAACCAGACTTATCACATAAAATATTATAAACAAAACAAAATTCTTTCTGTTATGATCATTTACTGGATATTTTGTTCCTGCTGTACAATAATTGAACAGCTATTGTTTAAATGTATCCTTCATAGCTTTGTTGTTACGTGTGTGATGATAAGACAGCTTACTCTTAAAATTGTTGCTAATATATGGAGAAGAGACAGACATCCAGGTATCTATGGAGCAAGAAAATCGTAAGCTATAAATAGATTGCCAAGCAATATGAAGTCAATTATGAAAATGGAAAGTTAATTGAAAGCTTTGAAAACATGCCAAATTTCTAAGGTAAATCATTCAATCTCTTGGAAGATTTGCAAATACTCTAGGGTTTTTATACAGGTTATTTACATAGATAAAGTAATTTGTCTTGGTATTGTATTATTTTCTTTTATTTAAAAATGATTTTCTGTTCTGTGGATTGTGCAAGGTACAATTTTGGCACAGTAAAAGCTCTTCCCCTCGTTATTATAGTGAATCGTTTTAGACAGAACCATAAACAAACAACCCGGCCCTCTGTGGGAGATGAGGATGTGCATGTTTGATTAATGGTTGGCACCGATGACAGCTGGAACCCAAACAGTTGGAGTCATACCTCAGGAAACGCTTCAAGGACATGAGGAAGCACCATCTGAAGCAACACAGATGCTGATAACGAAGAAATAGTTACATTCAGGATGAAAACTGTGAATAAAGGAAGTAGCTGAATTTAAACAGAAACCAGAGGGTAGAATGCAGAGCAGGAAAGGGGCTAAAAGGAACAAGAGCTGCTACCTGGCAAGCAGCACCTGCTCCCCTGGATCATCCTGTGGCTCTCTCTCTCCCCTCGTCTTAGAGTCTCTCTCTGGCGGGCTCCTGTTCAGTCTACCTTCTTCCAAGTGGGGGTCTCCCATTCATTCTCTCTGTTGAACTCTACACTTCCCTCATTTAAACAAGGCACCCCCGTGGCTTTCTTTCTTCTTTGCTTCCTTCCTTGTCTTATTTTTATTCTTTTTTTCCTGGACATATTTCTAAAATTTAAAAAAAAAACCTATAGATTTATTTAAAACCAATTATATCTTTCCAGCTAGTGACATTCATACTGATAACATTTTAGTTATTCAAGACTCATTTATGAGAAGGGTCTGTTACCGTGAGCCCCGTGGGGCCACAATGACCATGGCAGGATTTCCAAGTTAATAGAGGTCGTAGTTTATCAGGTCTTATGTTCGGGTGTCTTTCTTGAGTTTATTCGTATGTAAGTGAAGTATTTTTGAGGGTGGATATCTGCCTCACCGCGAACTGATGTTCTGGAATCACAACTTATGAAAAATTGCTTTAAATCTGTCATTAAAAAGTGTTTTGCTTATTTGATGTGCTTTCAAAATTATGGACCTAAAGTAGCTCACATATGTTTTCCCAGTCCAGAAAGAAGATTTGTATCAAAAAAAAGGGAAAAGCACATGGTCCTACTACTGATGGTTGCTGAGAAAACAGACAATAAGAAGTTAGTTTATATGACTCTCAACTAAACTAGCAAATTGAAGACAGGAGAAAAGGCTTAAAGTAATTTTCTGCAGAAAGTAAAGAGAGAGAAGTGTCCAGATGGACGTAAACTATACTCTTATTAAAAGGCACAGAATTACAAATATTCGTGTTGCTGGTGAGTGGATGCACGACGGAGCCATGGTCTCTGGTCAGCCCTTTGAGTAAATAACGTGGCTTCTCTTCACAGCAGCGTCAGGAGGAGACTAGACAGGAAGCATCAGTAGAGCTGGCTAGGTGAAAACACCCTGTAGCCAGTCAAAGGCTTTTGGTGAGGAGCTTAAAGCTCGTAGTCAAGACTCCTGTAATCGGGAGGTGGACAAGCTTTAGGAAGAGCCGCAGTGACTTGGTTCTACCAAAATCAGGGTCACTCTGTTTTACTGACAATAATGAGTACTTTCTGATTTATATAACTACTTTTTAGAAAGTTCTGTTATCTGTATTTTAATATACAAATCATTGGGTTTAAGTTATGATACATTTTCTCACTTAATCATCAAAGGTCATGTCCACTGAATGAATTATTATCCACTTGGTAATGACATACTTTAACTGTAGTTGCCATACCAAGGAGGAAAATCACACTCTGACTCCCCAAGCATTGGATGTGTAAAACTCAATTTATTTGTTCAGTCTACTTTTAAAAAATCATTTTTAAACTTTTCAAATTTTATTTTTCAGTTATAGTTCACATGCAATTTGTCATAAATGTAACAAAAGTTTATTTGAGTTATGTCCTAGGCACCCAGTTTCTTTCTTTATGGAGAGAGGGAGAAAGAAAACCAAATCACAACAGATTTTAAGGAGGGAAATTCAAGAATACATCATTTTGCTTCTGGAGTTTTAGCAACGGGTTGCAATAAGATGCAATTAAAATTTGTAAGCAGGGGAATGGAGTGGTCAGATTTGCGATTCAGAAAAATCTTGCTGGCTACAATGTAGGTAATGTAATAGGTGATGAAGACAGTGGAAGCAGGGATATCTTTTGTAGGTTTTCAGGCCCTTGATGATAATAGCCTTGCCTCGGGTGGTGATAACAGGTAATGAAAGAAATAAAGAGATTCAAGAATATCTGGACATCAATCAAGAAGATCTGGCAATTTATTAGATATGAGTGGTAAGGGGAAAGAGAACTCAGAAATGGCATTGAGATCTTGGGCACTTGAGTAGATGGTCAATCAAGTATATTCAGTAAATAGTTAAATCTGTAATCTGAGAGCAAAAATATAGACAATGGAGTCACCAGCATAGAGATGGCACTATGTAGTTCTGTCTATGATGGGGATTAATAGCCTAGAAAGCAGTATAAGTACTTTTCATGGTTGCTAATGGAGGAGGTAGAAAATTAATAGTTGTTCCCTGGGCTTTCAAAATAGCTTTTCACTTTTGTTGGCTTCCAAGAAAATCTTTCATAACAGAGTTAATATTACAAATGTATTTAAAAATAAAATTTCAAAAATAATTATAAAATCATTAAAAACTATTCACCTTATTATATATATACCCTAAGTGAGAATGTAAATCATATGAAAAGCATACATTTCTTATTACTTTTTAAATTTTTTATTTATTTAAACCTAACATTTGAAAACAATGAATATTGTCAATCTCAGACGATTTTGATCCTGCAGGGGCTCTCAGTAGGAAACCACCAAGGGTTCGTTCACACTAAAGGAGGCTACAAAGGGTTACCACTTGTAGCCTCCATTGATTCAGGCTTGAGGGAGTTCCATAATAACTGAAGATAAGCAGCTCACTTGGTTCATTGAAGACTGTTATAACAGAGCTATTTTAACTTTCCCTGATTAAAAACTTGCCTGGGCCAGTGATGAGCAAGTTATAGTTAATGAACTTTCAGATATGGTGACTTAAATAATTTTAGTTAGTTTTATTTACAATAAGCCCTTTCTTAACATTTTACTGTAATTTATCTTCTGTTTGCTCATGCTTCCCAGTGTTTATCATTGACCCATATTTATCTTCTGAACTCTAGACAAATTGGATAGGTAGGGTGATATTTTGAGATATGATTTAAAGTTTGTTCCTAACACTTTCTTATAATGTTTGCTCTGCTGCTAATTCAGTCATTATAATTTAGTATCTCAGGGGAGGGATGATGCAACGGAAAGCCGAAGTAAATCTTGGGGCTTTCTGATTTCAACAGGCTCTTTCTCAAGAGAGTATAGGGAAGAACTCAGAACATTAAGAAATGGATTTGGAAGGATATATGATTAGTCAAAGGGCACAGGTTTTCCATTCTGGAGACTAAATTAAGTGTTTCTTGGCTGGGAAAGAAAATGAGTCAGAAGAGAAGCAAAGAAAGCTAAGATATCTCTGAGAAAGGTCTCTGCGTTCCTCTCTCCCAGTCACCCCACCACATCCCAAGCAGCATCTGGGATCCCAGAGCGAAGAAACTGTTCCCCAGAACCTTTCCAGTCGTGTTATTGTGCATGAACTTATTAAAAAGGCCCTATGTAATTTTATTAGCCAACATCACCCTAGTGAATTAAATTTAAAAAACTTTGACAATGTTCCAAACAGAAAAAAATAAAAAATAAAAAGCAACATTAATTAAAATAATGAGGTATTGACTGAAGGACTGACTGATGATATACATCAATGAATAGACTAGGAAGCCCCCAAAGTCCCAAAGAATATACAGATGCTTGATAAGTGACAACTGTCACTGTGAACCAATGAGAAAATAATAGTCTTTGCAATAAAACTACTGGGTAAATGAAAATACCAATATTAGATAAACCAAGACTACTACCTCAAACCCACACGTCACTTCCAGTTGGGTTATTGACCTAGATGTGAAAGTTAAAACAGTTAAAGCCTTTAGAAGGTAACAGAGGAAATTATCTTCATGAGCTTAAACTTAGAGCAAGAACTGATGCCTTCAACAACGTAGGACTCGTGGACACGGACCATGGTCGGGGACTGACTGTGGGAGTGGGGGCGCGGGTTAGGGGTGAGCAATGGAGAAAAAGGTGGGACAACTGTAACTGAACAACAATAAATTTTTAAAAAATGCAAAAGAAAACCACTAAACATAAAGTAAAACGTTATCGCCCCAATTATAAAGATGGCTTTGGTGTTCTCTACAAAAGGGCCTGCATCTGCTTCTCAGGTTTCCCACGCCGCTGGGCACGCACGCAGCAAGCACTGTGGGTAAAGACGTCCGGAAACAATGGAAAGGGCGCTGCAGGAGTTACTGCTGTGGACCCTCTGAGGACCTCTGGTTCGATCTCAATTTTCAGTAGTGGAGGCTGACTTTGCAGGTTCGGGGACAGAGGTAACGGTTTCAAAACTTTAAGGGAAAAAATCTTAAAGCCACATGGGAAGAGAATTTAGGAAAGGGAAGCCTGATTATCTAAGATCTCAGAATCCTGTGTTTTATGCTGCCTCTGCTGAGAGCTCAGAAAATGTCAGTGTTTCTGGGCTTTGTATTTATTCCCAAATGGTGGAGAATATGTCAATTTATAATTGACTACTTAAAGAATGTGATAAAAATAAACCCAGTGTAAAAGCTCTGGCTCTGCATAAGAAAAGTAGACAGTGTAAATCCAGCAATGCCATGATGAAAACATGCTCTATCTTTTGTATATCTCTAGACCTAACGGTTATTCCGATAATCCTTCCATCACCGAGCGGAGTTCATGCCTGCGTCATTGTACTCGCACTGATCGCTCTCAAGAACCCCCCAAACCTGCGCTTTGAGTGCTTCCTTGAGTAACAGAACCATTGCAGAACAGTCATAATTTTTTGACAATGAGAATTTAAAAACAGCATTTTTCTCCAATGGGGTAAATTTGAAGTCCAGTGAATAGAATTTGACAAAAGCCTATTATATTGAGACAGGAATATTTAATGTTGTATTAGAAGTCCTCATCAATGTGATAAAGTGGAAAGAAAGAAAGAGAGGGAGGAAGGGAGGAAGAGAAGAAGAAAGGAAGAAAGGAAGAAACAAGGTTTGGTAATGAACTATAGAAATTAACCCATAAAGTATGGTCTTAAAATGTTTAGAATTTCAGTTGGTGTGATTTTTTCTATATAAAATACAAATGAATCTACAATTAAATTATTAAAGTCGATGAGTGAGTTTTACAAGGTTGATGGATACAGAGCAATATTGGCAAAAATAATTACATTTTTAATACCAATAGCAACCAGTTACATTTGAAAAACAGTACTTTTCCAAGGGTGTAAAAACATGAATATTTAAGAATAAATCTCACAACCAATACCTAAGACTCTATCCGGAAAACTACAATCATTAGGAAAATAAATTAACAAAAGTCTAAATAGATGAGGGAATACACCTGAGGGATATGAAATCAGTAGCTACAAAGGATGTGTGTACCCCCATGTCCATTGCAGCATGGAGACACTGAAACAACATGAGTTGTTGACAGATGAGTGAATAATATAATATTATTATAAACAACATGAGTTGTTGACAGATGAGTGAATAATATAATATTATTCAGCCATAAGAGAAATAAATTCTTCCATTTGTGACAACATGGATGAAAGTTAAGGATATTGTGCTAAATGAAACAAGGGAGACAGAAAAAGACAAATAACATATGATCTCTCTTATATGTGGAATCTAAAGAAACTGGACTCATAGAAATAGAGAGTACACGGGTGTTGCCAGCGCAGAAGTGGGGCGTGGGGAGAATGGGTGCCGGTGGTCAAAGGGATCAAACTTCCATTTATTAGAGGAGTAAGTTCCGGAGTTCTAATATGCAGCATGGTGACTACAGTTGACAATTACATACTTGAAAGTTCCTAAGAGAGTAGATCTTAAAAGTTCTCACCACATACACACAGAGGTAACTGTGAGATGATGGATGTGTTAACTATTTTGGTATTTACTTTTTAATATATATGTATATCAAAGCATCACCTTATATACCTTAAACTTGAACAATGGTGTATGTTAATTAGATCTCTATAAATCTGGAAAACAAGATTTGCCCATTAAAGATTTGAAATAAAAAAACTAAAAATTGAACTGCCTTTTGACCTGGAAATTTCACTGCTGGGATGATACCCTAAGAATCCTGAAACAACACTTCAAAATAACCTATGCACCCCAATGTTCATAGCAGTGCAATTTACAATAGCCAAGTGCTGGAAATAGCCTAAATGCCCATCAGTAAATGAATGAATCAAAAAACTGTGGTACATTTTCACAATGAAATACTAGACAGAAGAAAGGAAGAAGGAACTCCTACCCTTTGTGACAGCATGGATGGAACTAGGGAGCATTATGCTAAGTGAAATAAGCCAGGTGGTAAAAGACAAATACCATATGATCTCACCTGTAAGTGGAACCTAATCAACAAAACAAACAAGTGAGCAAAATAGAAGAAGAGACATGAAATAAAGAACAAACTGGCAGTAATCAGAGGGGAGTGGAAAGGGAGATGACGAGAAAAGAAGGGGAAAGGTCAAGTCAAGGAACATGTATAAAGGACCCATGGACAAAGCCGTCTGTGGGGTGGGAGGGTTGAATGTGGGAGGTGGGGAATGAGTAGGGCAGGGGAGACTAATGGGGGAAAAGTGGGGAAAACTGTAATTGAACAACAATAAAATAATTTTTAATTTTGAAATAGTCACTTCAGTATGAATCTTGCTACAGGGAATGATTAGATAAAGAGATTTTCCAATGATCTGTATCAATAGCTGCTGTGGCGTTACTTTCTAGAAGACCTTTTACCAACAGTGATTGCAGTACGAGTGCCTGGTGGGATGGAGAAGTCTGAGAAGCAGCCACAGGCCCTCTACAGACTGTATCGAGGCCATTTGGGGGTCTGTGGCTGTATCATCAGTTGCGAGACACGTTTGAATCTCTTTCTATCACGTCTGCAGTTAGCTCTAAGCATTTCCTCCAGAAAGTTCTCCATCGCTGACTGATTCCAAGCACACTTGGCTGTCTGTGTAATGTTACTGCTTCTTAATTTGTTCTGCTTGTTTTGTAAAACTGCCTCTAGATTGCTACAGAATGTTTTCTGACACTCTATCCTTGCTTTCAGTATACAATGCTCAGAGTCTGTTGTGAAATTGCAAAATGTTTGGTGTCTGTAAGTCTTGAGAAGCTAACAGCAGGGATTAAATTGACAGCTCCAGATGGAAATTTTGAGCCCAATTCCAAATTTGACATTTTGCTGTCTTTTGAGACTTGCCTTCATTTTGTATTATATTTTCATTTTTACTTTTTTTTTTTTTTTTTACTCAAAGCAGATTAACAATGTGGTGGTATCCTCCCAAGAAGAAGATTCCCCACAGAACACGTGGGCCAACAACATCAAACGTGGCATGTGAACCACAGAACCCAGGGCTACTGTTAACAGCCCAGGTGACAGGAGCGGCTCTAAGAAGTCGATACAGTCTCACTTATTGTTCCACCTAGAGCCAAGAGCCAAGAAAATGTGGGTTCCTTGAGATGATAGTGAGCTATTTATAAAACAATCATCTAGACGTTAAATCAACACAACTTTTTGACGGTTGTTGTTGCTGTGTTGTTAGTGCTGAGAATAAAAGCTTGTACACTGGATTTTCAAAACATCATTCTATGCCAACGACCAAGTAATAGCATCAAACTACATTCTCCAACCTCATGTTTCTATCATCGTGTTATCTCAGGAAATAGCATGAGCTAAACACAAGGGCTTTCCCTCGGAGTTTTCATCTGATGATAATTTCCAGGGAACCCATTAGGATAGTGTTCCAGTCACCAACTTGCGGGAGAGACCAGAAAACATCTGAACAAAAGACACTTGAAGTCATATAAGCTAATTCTTGTACAAGAGACAGAGGAAGTGTGGCAATTTTCAATACAGCAAAATATCTTTCCTTAATTTTCTTAGGCAAGATGGGAAGGAGGTAAGAGAGAGGGTGGCTAGTAAAAATCAACAAAAAACCAAACAAACACACAAAACCACTGCCAACCATATAATAAAAAGTAATTTTTATAAAGTTTACCTGCTTTTCCCCCACTAATAGCAATTATCTGGATATTCATTTGGAAGATACAAAAGATGGTCCCTGAGAAGAGGGGACAGCACGGAACAAAGCAGAATGTGGACCAGACTTACGGTCTGGGCAGGACCAATGCCTCTTGAGCAGTGTTGCAGCTCCCACTTAGGGCAGAGAAGCAGGAAACTGGTTCCCACACGCACGTGCAGTGTCCGGTGTGTGGTGAAGACAGCCGACCCAGAAAATTACTGCTTGTTTCTGCTCTTCTGTTTCCATTTTTACTCCCAGGCCAATATGACCTGGGAAATGCAGATTGCATACAAACTGAAACACTCTCTTGAGAAAAAACAAACACACTCTTCAGCTTTCCCTTGGCCCATATTCCTTCATAATTTTCTATCTTTTTAGATAATGTTTCTTACACCTGAAACGTCTCTCTGCTTCTCAGCCCCGCAACCCTGTTTATTCACATCAGTCAAGTGTAGTAACATTATGTAAAACTTCATTATAAGTCACATCCTTTATCACAACATTCATTGTTTTAATTCATTCCTTTATCTGCTACCCTTACTGGTGTTTCTTTTCCTGCTTAATTACATCTCTCTGTCACATCACTTCACCCCTCTTTCGGCTTCACGCTTTGTATCCTGCACATCAGACCCTCTCTCCCGGATGTACTCCACCCTCATGTGCTCACAGCCGCCCAGATGCGTGTCTGCCCTAAACGGATAATGCAGCTTCCTAATTGCAGCTACAATGCCCTCCAGTCTGTCCTCTGGAAGCTCCCAGAATTCGGCTTACAGAACGCAAGTTGGATTATGCCATTTCTTTAACATAATATTATCTATGGTTCTACAGAGAATACACTAGAGTTCTCAGACTGGGCATGGGAGATACAGAGATGCACAGGAGGCCTTCCCTTCACAGAGGTCTAGGAACCCTTTGATACTACGCTCGAAAAGTTGTGTGAACATTAAGTGTGCTTTTCATAAAAAGAGTGTCAACAGATTTCAACAGATTCTCAACAGAGGCTGTGATGTGACATCAGTGTCCAGCACGGCCCTGCCCAACCCAGTCCACGACAGCAGTGTCATGCAGTGAGACATGGAATAGGGAAGGATGCAGGAGATGTCACAGAATTGTAGAGTCAGGTAGTCTTGGCTCTCAATTCTGGTTTGATCACCTGGCTGACTGATCTCAGAAATGTATCCTTTATAAGCCTTATTTGGCCTACCTGGTAATTATTTTTTTCTTAGGACTGTTTCAGGTATTAAATTTAATGATAATTTAAAGTAACTGGGAAATAATAGGCAGTAAATTATAGCTGCTTTACTATAAGTAAGTCTTTGGACATCCAAAGATAATATTTGTAAAGCCACTACTCTAAACCTATGTAGTGATACATCCCTTCTTTATCAATTGGAGTTACTTTAGTTTCAAAATTTGAAAGGTCACATCATATTGGCCAAATCATTTAAGGGAATATATTAGCACACATAGAGCAAAGTTCAGAGATAGAGTGTGCTTCATGTATAGTTTGTTCAGGACTCTACCTATAATTTTCTATTATACTTTCAGCTTTGTCCTTCTCTGTATCAGCTTCTTTCTCAGGCTGGTTTTCCTCATGGTGACAAAGTGACTGCAGGAAGTCCAGCCCTTACAATTACATTTCACACCATCTGGAACAAGGAGAGCTTTTGCATCTTGGACTTCCCAGCCAAAGTCTGAGATTCCCTTGCTTGCCCATTCTTGAGCCAACCTCTGCAGCTGAGGTTACATCTTTAGTCTTAAGCATCTCTGGGTCCCCTGCATCTTCAAAGGGAATCAGGATCATAGAAAAGGACAATATTTAAAATAGTTAGCAATCAAGATGACACAGGCAACATCTAATATGAACACATGGCAGCGTAGTCAACACAGATGGCAGTTAGAAACAACCAATATTCCTCAGCGGGTGCTGTTCGCTGAGTCTCAGCTCTGCCTGTGGGAATGGGGACGGTCAGCATGGTTTGCTGAGGTGGCAGCTCTCTGGGACCCGCTGGGCATACCTACTCAAGAATGAGCTTATTCTCATTGTTCTTCAGATTAATCCCGATAGCTGGAAAATCAGAATTTGGCTTGTGCTACCTGCTACTGAGCTTCACCTTGAAAACAGGGTATGTACAAAGAAAGGGAAAAAAACAGCAGCTGTTAGCTTGCCTGTTCTCTATGAAGGAAGAAACCATTGGGGAGAGAAAATTCTCGTCCCGACTCTAACAATGTGTGACAAAAATTTACTTTAAAACTTTGGGTTCGTAATTTATATCACTGTCACACACAGAAACATTTAGAAATGCATTACTTGATCTTACATCATTTCAAGCTATTTTCAAAAGACCAGCCAGCCTAAATTAATTTTCATTGTACAGCAGAAAGACAAAGGGAAAAAAATGTTTGCTGTTCCTTAGTTTTGTTTCATATTAAATTATTTGTGAACCACTTCTCAAACCCAACCCAGAAATCCAAACTGTATCACAAAATAAAGCCCCACATTGTAAAGAAACATAACTGGGCAACTCTGTTTCTCCTTCATCTCCAAGTTCTGCTTTCCTCAGCCGTGGGTCTGGACGCGCTCCAGACGCCAGCAGGGTGGGGGAGCTGTAGCGCGGGCCTGGCATGTGAACCTCACCGCAGACTCTGCAAGCAGAGGTCAAAGCAATAATGTGAGTGGGCTGGAATGTGGAGGAGAGTGTCAGCTGTGCTTTACTCTTACGTAGTATTTTCTTTTGAAAAATCAAATTAAAAAGAGAATGTGTGTCCAGATTAGCTGCCTTGGAAGTCCTTGGTTCATTTGAAAATGCAAAAGGGCATTAACCCTCTGAGAGGTGAGAGTAAATCTGTTACCGTTGTGCTGTAGTCAAAGGACTTACTTTGGGATTTCACATGAAATGCGTGTAGGGCCCATGGCACTGTCTCAGTTCACCCATGTATTCAGTTACACATTCCTTCCATTCGAGACCTGTTTGTTGAACACCCCTGGGTGAGGCAGCGTTCTTACTCCTGAGGATACAGAATACAGCCAAATAGGCTAAAAGTCCTTGGTCTTTTGGAGCCTGTATTCCAGTGTGAGGTAGGCAAAAAAATTAAAAACAAATTCAAACAAATAAACACAGAATGTATCAGGTAGTGGTAAGTGAGATGAAAAGAAGAAAACCTCAGCACAGTTCATGAAGAGAGGAAGAGAAGGATGGTGAGGAGATGTACGGGAGATGCAGGAAGACTCGAATTTGAGCAGAATCCTGAATGAAGTGATAGAACAAGGCCTGAGATGCTGGCTACAAGAACAGATGGCACGATCCATCCTCACAGATAAGCCTCCCATTGATCCTGTGATGGGGGCTAGATGGGTAGGTTATCTCCTGATTGAGACACAAGGAGACAGGGACCCAGAAAACTGTGTGGCTGGCCCAGGAATAAACTCATCCCTTTGAACACAGCCCTTTCTAGTCCTTTGCTCTGGAAAGAGCAAGTGCCACACAAGTGTGCTGTGCCCTTGTGAGCTTTTCAGACTTGCTTTTTAAATTAAATTTATTGGAGTGACATTAGTTAATAAAATGGGTTTCAAGTGTACAATTCAATAATAAAAGTAATCCTGAGAAAAGAGACCAAAGCTGGAGATATCATGTTTCCTGAGTTCAAATTATACTAGAAAGTGACAATAATCAAAACAGCACAGTATTGGCGGGAAAACAGACACACAGATCAATGGAACAGAATTGAAAGCCCAGAAATAAACCCACATGTATACAGGCAAATAATTTTTGACAAAGGAGCCAAAACATACAATGGAGGGGAAAAAAAGCCTCTTCAATAAATGGTGCTCAGAAAATTGGGAAGTCACATGCAAAAGAATAAAACTAGTCCGCTGTTTGTTACCATATACAAAAATTAACTCAAACTGGATCTAAGGCCTAAATATAGGATCTGAAACAATAAATTACATAGAAGAAAACATAAGTACTAAACTTGTGGACCTTGGTCCTACAGAGGATTTTATGAATTTGACCTCAGACAAGGGAAGTAAAAAGCTGACTTGCTTTTTGATTGAGATACTTTTTTCAAATGAAATTTTATGTGGTCTTAATTTTTGGAATAGATAAAACTGGGGCTTCTCAGCAAGGAGTGAGCAGGAAGTCTTTGCCCATACGTCACACCCCAGACCTGTCACGCCCTCAGAGGTCTTTCCTCCAAGGAACCTCGGCAGCTCCCAGGGATTCCTTGCACTGCTCCAGCCATGGCCCTCCCTGCCCAGGGGAAGGAAGGAGTGAGGAGAGTGAGGAGTGAAGTATGCAGGAGGGAAGTTGAAGAAACAAGGAAGATTGTGACAAGTCAGTCACCTCCACTTGCTAACAGACCTGCAAAGCCAGCCTTTTATTTCTTTCAAAGTCCAATTCAAAGTTTTCTCATTTGTGAGGGGAGCGGGCATTTGATATCTATTGCTCCACACACACAAAAAAAAAAATCGATTCACAAAATTTAGTGGTTTAAAAATAATAAATGGCAACTATTTTTAATCTATGAGTTTCTGAAGGTCAGGAATCTGGGTGCAGTTTAGCTGGAGTGTCTGGCTCACGGCCACCGTGAGGCTCAATCAGGATGTTGTCACACCCTTTGGGCTGCAGTCAACTCAGAGCTCAGGTGGGGGAGGACTTGCCTCCAAGCTCGTTCATGGGGTTGTGCTAAGGTTAAATGTCTTTATGGGCTGTTGGACTGAGAACCTCAGTGTCTTTCTGGCTATTAGCTGGAGACCGTCAGTATTTTGTCACCTGACCTACTCCCTAGGGCAGCTCATTTCATAGGACAGCTGGTTTCGCTCAGAGCAAGACAGCAGAGAAAGTGAGCAAGATAAAGTCAGAGCCTTTGCATAACCTAATCCCTGAAGTGATACTCCGCCACTGTTGCTTATTTTAGTCCTTAGAAGGGAATCACTGGGTCCAGGCCACACTCAAGAAGAGAGAATTACACAAAGGCATGGACACCAGGAGGCAGGGATCACTGAGGGGGTTGGGGGACACATTTTAGAGAGGCCCCCTGCCATGGACAGGAAAACACAGAAGTAGAAACTACATGAATTCACATAATCCCTAACACGCCTAATCTACTCAACATGCTTTCAGTCTTTTGAACACGCTCCTCTTCCTTGCTACACAGCAACTAAAAATAGGTGCGCAGGTGTTTCTTTCATCGAGTGCTTTCAATACGGGGTTCTTGTTCTCCATACCACCTATTTTTAGTCTAGTGTTAAGAAATAACATTTCTTTTTGAAAAGAATCTTGCTTGCACAATTAATCATAATTCTACTTTAATGCAGGCAGAAACATCCTTCACGGATATTATTAAGACCCTTGACCCCTTTTCTGGAAGTACATGGAAAGCCTCGATGAACTGCTGCCAAAAGTCATCAAACGCTCTGGCTTGTTCCTTTTTCACAATCTACACCATCTTAGTCTTTCTAAAGTTACTTGTAGGATGATGGAGATGAGTATATTGAAAGAGTTTGTTCACTGAATTATAGGCTATTGAGGGTCACCCTGGTACCCTCAGTGCCTGGCACAGACAAGTGCTCTGCAAGCATATGTCCAGTGAGAGATATCATGGCGACTCCAAGGGAGCCGCAGGAAAACTCAGCCGAAATAGCCATATTTACTATTTTTTTAAATTTATTACAATCCTTTTGTGATAACATACCTTAGGGAATCATTCCAGGATGATTGGTAAGAGTTCCAAAGGATCCTGAGCATCAGATATCAGCTCATCTAACTGGTCCTAAAGTGCAGATGAAGAGCTCAGGAAACGTAGTCCAGAAGTTATTCTAACGAGAGACATGTGTTCTGTGACTAGGCACCTGGAGTGGAACGTGAAGACATCACGAAGGCAGAGCGGAGGCAGAGAGGAGGCAGAGAGCCTTCCATCACCCCCAGGAGAAGCATTTGTAAACGACTGGGTGGAGTCCCGAGATGAGGTTCCAGGTAGGTAGCAGTGCTTTGTCATGCTAGAGGTGGGCAAGGAGAAGGAAATGCAGGAAGGGAGATTTAAGAAATGCAAAGAGAGGCTGGCGCAGGTATGTTAATCCTATCAACCAAATTCTCTGTTCCTTTCCCCTCTTCCGGATCACTGGAGAGGGGTGGGTAAGGAGACCATGCCTGGCGTTTAGCCTCTGAAGTCCCTGATCTTATTGATTATGCTGTGGCACCATCAGCTTTTCTCAGTCACTTGCCACGTGTTCCCTCTGCGTTTATTTTGAATTACAGGTTGTAAGGGAAGCATTATTGAGCCAGGAGGGATGACCACCGGTGGCAAATCTAAGCTTCGCCCAGCAGTCACCATTGAGCCCCTCGTTCCTGCCGTGGCCGCCTGCCACCACCGAGCTTACTCCCAGACACTCAAGTAACCAGCCGGGCTAGGGCTACACATTTGCTTTTGTTTCTTTTCTCTGTCTTTTTTTTAGCAGCAATTTTTGACAAAAATTTTCGGAGCAGTCGGATGCAGTATATTTTAATGCCACTTATTCAGTAAAGCTTTTCCCTGACCAACTGTCAGCTGATTTGAATGAACCCCTCTTTCTTCTTTTCTTGTCCTGCTGCATCCCTTCCAATACTCCCCGCG
Source organism: Anoura caudifer (assembly GCA_004027475.1). Classification (NCBI taxonomy): domain Eukaryota; kingdom Metazoa; phylum Chordata; class Mammalia; order Chiroptera; family Phyllostomidae; genus Anoura; species Anoura caudifer. Next base: position 24,149 of record PVKU01000210.1, on the reverse strand, counting down.
CTGTGCTGTCCTCACTGACTTCTCTGTTCTTCTCCCAACTAGGCTGTGAGCACTCAGTGCTCTGGCATATCAAATGTGCTAGGTGCTACTGAGGACCTACTATTATTTCACTAAAGCAATACGTAAGCCAATGGAAAAATGAGGATTCAATTAAAGGGCTTTTTTTTTTTTTTAATTCTAAATCTTCTTATCAACTAAGTTGACTGAGAAAACAAGTGGACAAGTTTTTCTGTGTTATCTCTTACTTTAAGAAAATGCTAAGATGCAACTTCTTCCAGCTCCAGCCTCTACCACCAGGCAGGTTTTGGAGGAATGCCAAAGGATTGAGATCTGTCAGTGCAGAAGCTATGGACTCCATGGGTATGTACTTTGATGAGCTGCTATTGGGCAAAGATTGCATGCAAACTGACTTCTCTGAGGCAGTGGGATTGTGACAGTTTGATAGAGGGGATTATGTAGTATTTACAGGCAGGCGACTTGTGTGCAAGGCATGGTTTTTCTGCTTGAAGTACTGTTATCTTGGTCAGTCCACTTAACTGTGTCCGAGTCTCCCAATTGGCATAATGCAGATAATAATAAGAAGAAACAACATCAACACACACAACACTTGTGTTTCCCTTGTGATGGCCATGTTTTCTGCCAACAGCCTCTGTGGGAAAAGCAAATAGAGGTGGCAAGAATTGACTGACCAGAGTGAGTGTGACATGTTAACCCTCTTTGTCTTAGGAGAGGGACTTTCCACAATCTTAATGCCTTTCGAAATCAGAAAAGCACTCAAATTCTAACCCTCCTTTCACATACGATTATGAGTTATCTTCATTTTCTCAAGACATTGGCGGAGAACAAATTCTGAGTAAACACACCAAGCGGACTCTTATCTCTGGGGCCGTTAATGAGTTTTAGCTTCTGAGAACCTCTTAAGATCTTAAAAAAACTGAAAGCTCTTGAGTAGAGACGAATGATTTTAAACAAATAATTCAAGATTGCTGTCAACATTCCTGAAAAAGACATTACCTATTTCTGCATCAGCAGATGTATCTGCTTCAGTGTTCTAACTGCGGATTTTCTGTGGCCAAACCTCCCAGTTCAGGGCAGATGCAGCCTACTAAACCCGCACAGATCCCTTCTTGCTGGAGCGCACCCCATCCCCCGCGGGCCAGGTGCCTCCTGGAGAGAAACCAGAAACTCTGCACTCTTTCTTAGATCTTTTTTCTATTGTTTTGCCGTAGACTGATTGGAAACAGCTTCTCTGGAAAGGAAAAGCAGGAGTGGGCTTTCAGGAGGAGAGACTTAGAACTCCAGAGGGGTGGTTTATGCTGGGAGACGTGAATCTTGAACACTTTTAGGCGAGTTAACACCACCCTTCTTTAACTTCCCCTCTCTGAAATAGGAGAAATGATAAGAAATGGCTTTTACTCAGGAAAACTCAGAGGTAAGGGGGGATGAACAAAATAGGTGAATGGGCTTAAAAGGTACAAACTTCCAGTTATAAAACATATAAGTCATGAGGACATAATATAAACATGCATGATGCTATAGTTAACAATACCGTATTGCATATTGAAAAGTTGCTAAGAGAATAGATCTTAAAAGTTTTCACTCCAAGACTAAATTTTGTGACAGAGTATGCTGACAGATGTTAATTATTGTGATAATTTTGCAATATATGCAAATATTGAATCATTGTGGCTTACACATGAAACCAATTTAATGTACTACGTCAATTATACCTCAATTAAAAAACAGTGAGTGCTTTAGCTAGCACCAACTCATCCTTCAGATAGCAGCAGCAACTGCCCAGGCTCTCGTTTTCCAAATCAACCAGCATGCATGCTTACAGCACTGTGTCGCCTTCCTGTGCTCTGTTTAGCATAGTGGTGATTTTATAGCAGTGTGTGTAATCCCCTTACTTAATAGCACAGGCTCTGGAGCCAAACTATATAGATTAAAATTCCAACTCCACCTCTTATTAGTTGGGTGACCAACTAACTGAATAGCTCTGTATTGCTGTTCCCTCATCTGTAAAAGGGTAACTTAAATAAAAGTCCCTACATCACAGAGCTGTGAGGCTTACATATGGAGAGGAGATGACATGTGGAGCCCTTATAATCATTCCCTCCAACCCAGCACACAGTAAGTGCTTAACAGATGTTGTGGGGGGTTTGTTTGTTGGTTTGCTTGTTTCAGCTCTGATAGCTTCAAGTTTTATGAAAGCAGGAATATCACTGCTTAACATCCATCATCGTTTCAATCAAATACCCCTTTAATAAATGTTGAATAAATGTATAAACAACTTAATCTATCAGACTTTATCCAGGTTTATATGTATTCCATTTTTGCTGTAACTCCAGAAAATAAAATAGAAAGAAAAATCAATATGGAGGTTGATTCTGGAACACTTGATATTTCACCTCAATTACTTCTTAGATTAATATTGTACAGGCAAATGAATGTTAACACTGTAGATATTAAACACTGTGGAGTAAAGATAGTATTTCAAAGTGCTCGTACATATTTGTTAAACTTTGTGGATAGCTAAATAAACCATCGGTTTATTTTGGGAGGGGTATGAAACCAATAGAATATGTTTTTAATATTAATACATGATATCTTCAGGATCAAGTGCTAAACATTTATAAAGACTCTTATGATCTACTCTCTGAGTAGCTTTCACATGTTGATATGTGGTAAAGTGGTGTTGACTGGAATTGAACATTAGCAGCACATGGTTAAGGTTGGCCTTGCCCCAACAGGCATCGGTGAATTCTCCACAAAAAGCTTTCCAGGATAACAACAGGAAAGACCATATTTATTACAATCAAATAAAAAATTATGAAGTGATTTTAAAAAATCCTTAGTGATAGCATCATCTTGAAGAGAAATAGCTCTCAGATGTGATGGTTAAGAGAAAATAAGTCAGTATACTAAGGCCATTGTACACAATTCAAAATAAGCAATGAAACAATAGTGAGCCCTTGAAGGAACTACCAAAGGATTATTTTATTTTTAAAGTTTTCCTTGAACGTGACTCATTTACATGATGCCATTTCTGGGAGCAAAGAGTCACTGTGTAAGCACCATCATGTGATAGTGAAGGAAAGTAGGAGGCAGTTGGGAGATCTGGCTTTCTTATGCATAATATTAAGGACTGCAAGCCTGTCTTTGGAAATATTTAGGTTTTTTTTCTGTCTCCTTGATGATCCTTAAATTTCTCAAAAAGGGACAAAGTCTATCTACTCAATAATTGAAATGAAGGCTTAAAATGACAATACTCTTATTGATGTCTCATAAGTATAAAGTGTTGCAAAGTATTGAAAAAGAAGGCAATCTTGCAGCAGTTTGGATGGACCTGGAGATTATTCTGCTAAGTGAAATAAACCATTCAGAGAAAGACAGATAACATGTGATCTCACTTATATGTGGAACCTAATGAACAAAGTAAACTGACAAACAAAATAGAACCAGAGGCATGGACACATGGAACAGACTGACAGCTAACAGGGTGGAGGGGGAATTGGCTGACAGAAGATGAAGGGATTGGTGAAGGTACATATATGTATAACTCACAGACACAGACCACAGTGCGGTGATGGCCAGAGGGAAGGGGGTGGGGGATGAGTACCCATGGGCTGAGGCAGGAGAAATGAGGACAACTGTAATAGTGTCAACAGGAAAGACAAAACATGAATCTTTGCATAGAAAGATCTCTCTCTTGCTCTGGGAATATTCTTAATCAATTATTTGATTAAAAGCTAATTTAATCAAATTAAAAAAATAAAATTATGTGTTGACTGATGTGATTGGCCATTTTCTGAACAGATTTTGATGCAAGATAAAAAAAATGGGAAAGTATTTTGGTGCAATAAAATGGATTAAGTATTAGAAAAGGGAGTTTGTCGACCTCAAAGACAAATATCAACATAATATTTTTGGCCAACACAATCTCTGATTAAACCTGAAGATAAATCCATAAATGTTCTCTAAATAAATTCTTTGGTGGAAAAGATCTTTTTTTGTTGTTGAATTTTTTTAGGGTTTCCTTCCCACTCTATTATTTTTAATCTACATTATGGGAAATAAAACACAATATTGTTATGGCCCATCAAAGAAAGTTCAGCGCTTTCACTCCTACTGTTTTTGGCAGAGATGAGAGACCTTCAAAAACATAAATATTTGTATTGCATTATTGAAAGCAACAGGCAGAAATGGCAAGTCATAAATGTTTACTTACTCAATTAATGAATAAATGAATGGGTGGATGAATAAAAGAAAGAGGAAGGAGGAAGGAGGAAGCAGATCCCAGGTTTGGGGAGGGACAGCTTTTCACATAGGTGGTCACAGAAAGAAGGACACTAACTTGCAGAAAGGAATTGGCACTCAAAGGCTGAATGTAAGCATTATGTATTTCATAGTTTTCTTTGGAACAATGGTGGTTTATACTGGCATAAAGGGTTTGACTTGTGCTGATAGTTTTCCAGTTTCCAAGTCAAGTCTAGAAATAATTTTCTGTTTAACCCCAGTGAAGTAAATAGTGGTAATTAAGAGGACGCCAAAGCTCAGGCATTGTGCTAAATCTACATTCTCAAAGGTCACCTGTTATTCTTGACGACAAGTTAATTCATCTTTTCTTAATTCCTATCCTCCTTGACCTTGTTGTAAGACTTGACACTCTTGACCGCCCCAGTACTGAATGCCTCTCCTGTAGTGCCTGCATCGCTTCTCCTCCTGCTCCTTTTCTGTGGGTGGCCCCTCTTTCTAGACTGCGCCCTAAGAGTGTCTATTGCTTTAGTCTCAGACTTCAATCACGCTCTCTTTCATGCCTTGGCGTTCCCATTGGCTCCAACCTCTTCCGAAAATTCCTCTCGGTTGAAGGCCATAGTTTGCGTCCTTGGCCTGCTTCCTGAACTCCTATCTCACATCTCTACCTCTGGGATGAGTGCTTCGGCCTGGAGATTGCACTGGAGATTCACATTTAATGATGAAATTCGTTATTTTCTATGAATTTGGTTGTTTCACTTGACTTTCTTTGTCTTTTAAATGTTGCTGCAGAGGATATGCTTGTGAGTAGTAGGATAAGCTGTATCAGGAGTGACCAGAAAATGGAAACTGAACTGGTACTTGGGAGTTAATCTCAAAACAAGTGCAGACCAGAAGTCTGGCCAAACCATATCCCATGTCCTTGTGATACTAGAAGTTCTAGAAGTTAGTCTTAGCTTTGGAGTTGTGTTTGGCTTAGATTTGTGGGGTGGGGGTTGTTTTGGAAGTCTTTTGGTTTTTTTGGGGGGGAGGTTGTGGGTACATTACCAAGCTGCAGGCACAATCAGTAAACTAAGGATTCTGCCAGAGTAACTAAAGTAAAATATTGTACATCGGGGATTGAACTCAACAAGTTATGTAGCTTTTCTGAGTGCCACTTTTCTCATCAGATAAAATAATGATGTAACACTTGATGTGAAGTTTTTTTTAGGGATTAAAAACAATGCAACATCACACGTCTGACACGTAGTAGTGCTCCATATGCACTAGTAAGTATTAACATTACCACTACCTCTCGGTTTTCTTAGTTTGAACCGGAGTTGTTTTTGGTTGTTTAACCAACAGCCCCTTGTCTAATCAGACACTAACTCTGTCAGTTCCACAGTTTCCTTCGTACATTTGCACTGACCCCATCCTAAGGCAGGTTGAAAACTGCTCCAGCAGGAGGCTTCCCGTGGTACAGCTATCCCAAGACTGGCTTTGAGCAGCACAGCTGAAGTTTATAACGATCTCCTCCCCTGAATGCACTGTCATGGACCCCCCCCCCGCTTTCCAGTATGCCTCGTCACTCTCGGTACAGCACAGAGATTCGTGCACAGCATGGCCACATCCAACTTTCCAGTTTCACAGAATTTGTCACTGTTTTGTGATTTCCCTGTATTTGCTTTTGTCTTGATTCCTTGCGTCATATTTTTCCCAATACATTTTTCTTTCCTTTTTAGCTCTGAAATCCAAGATATTTGTTAAGTCTCAGCTTAAAACACTTCTTCAAAAGCCTTTACCAAATCACTGTAGTTGAACAAACAGTCTCTGCCTGTGCATTTACAGCACTTGCTGTCTAAAACATTTAGTGGGCCAGTAGTCATGTGCACAAGCTTTGTCGGTTTGTGACCCATATTATTAATTAATGATCCCAGCCATCCTTTGTGTCTCTCTTGCTAAATATTATGTCAGCACTGCTGACTCTTTCTTTGATTTAGAGACCAATGAAGAACATACTCAATAAACTTTGAGGTCCACGCTAAACTTCTGCATTCATTATTCATTCAGTGTATGTCTATTTTAACAACCTAACATGTACTCGGTATACCATCAGCTGTGGAATATAAAATGAATCAGATGCAGGATCAAGATATTACACTCTAATGAGAAATACAGATGGATGAATAAATAATTGAAAGGCAGCAGCAATCCTTTAAAGTGCGTATGCACAAAACCTATGGTATCACAAAGATAGAATACCTAACTTTGGTCTGGAAGAAGGGAAGTTCAAGGAATCTTCTTAGAGTAACTAACAGTTGAGTTGCAGTGGGAGACTGAGCATGGCTTCTGAATATTGGGTGATAGGGAGAGTTTCAGAGAAACACAGAACAAGACAGTCATGCAAAGACATAGATCCCTTAGAAAATTTTGTATGACTGATGTGTGCGTGTGGTATAGAGTAATGGGTATAAGACCAGATACAAGACCAAAGAGAAGGACCCTAAAACCAAATCATGAGGAAACTGTGTACCAAGAGCTTTCGTCATTATCTAGAAGGCAGCAGTTCGGAGGAAGAAAACAATGAAACATCTTAGATAGTGGGAGGAAACGACTAATTTGCATTCAAGAAAATCACTTGTAGATAGGAGGGTGTGAGAGAGGCTGGTGAGAAAAACATGCTAGAAATCAATTTTAGCCGTTCAACAAGAGTCCATGGCATTAGAGCACAAAGAAGCCATCAGATTCTAGAACACCCATAGTCTGGTGTTTGTTTTGTAACACACTTCTCTTCCACGTCTTTTAAAAGGCTATATGTGGGAGGGCCTGCATGAAAGAAGGCGAAGGGATTAGCCAAAGAATGTGTATGCGTGACCCACAGACACAGACAACAGTGTAGTGATGGCCAGAGGAAGGTGGGGCTAGGGCTGAGTGGGGCAAAATGGGGATATCTGTAATAGTGTCAATAATAATAATAATAACAACAACAACAGAAAGATTTAACATGTATATATGTAAATGGAGAAGGCAATGTCATTGGTTAAAAAAGGTGGTACTTTATGTTTTAGTCACATCAATTCTTGGGAACAATAGGAAGCAATTATCAGTTAAGGAAATTTTATTGAGCATAAAAATTTTATAAGAATGACTTGGCACATACAGTCATTTATGCTTACATTACATTGGGGCAGTTCCAATTTTCAGTTCCCCATTTTTAATTGCGGCCAAATAACTTCAAGGAATAGAAAGCAAACTTTTGGGAAAACTTCACAAATTGTTTTAATGTCATTATACCACATAATTATACATTCTTACATTATTATTTTGAGGTTCAGCCAGTTATTCTTAGGAAAGGACCACTTAAGCAACAGTTCATGATTAAAGAAGTATTTACCCATGATTAACTTCATACTAAGTAAAAAAATATGTTAGCTTTAATACTTCAGCTGCTGTGAAAGTTGGGAGAGTTTTAGTTTGCTTAGTATTAGAACTGTACAACCAAGCAATTTAAAACCTAGGAAGGAGTTAGGGAATTGTCTAGTACTGCCTTTTTATTTAACTTATGAGGAAACAGCATTATGGATATTAAGTTCCATAAACAGGGGAAAAATTGGGTTTAAAACCACTGTCTAATTCATTGAAAGTTTCTTCACTGTCAATGTGGCATAGCTGAAAGGGAAAACTATTTCAAATCAAAAGAAATATGTTTCAGTTCCAGCTCTGACACTAGGTGTGTGGTCAAAGGCAAACCATTTAACCATCGTGACAATCAATTTCCTTATCTGTAAGACAGGAATCATATTTTTTATTTCACAGGATCATCATTAGGAACAAATACAATGATGTATGTAAAAACTGTGTAAACTATAAAACACTAAAAAATAGATTATATTTGTAGAGTAAACCTTTAGCTACAATTTAATGAAACAAACTAGCATCTGTTGAGCAGCCACTCTATGCCCGGATCTTTTTGGTATTCAGTTTCATTTCATCCACATGCCAACAGTTGCCCTGGCCATGTAGCTCAGTTGGTTAGAACATCATTTCTATAGACCAAGGTTGCAGGTTCCATTCCTAGTCATGGCACATTCAAGAATCAACCAATGAATGCATAAACAAGTGGAACCCAAATTTTATTGCAGACTCCGTCCTGCAGAGTCTGTGTGGTGTGTGGATAAGGACAAGAATAAACACCCACAGACTACAGCAGTCCTGTGGAGAAAACGGATGGTACAGGTCCGCTCTCAAGATGAGAGTCCCACGGCTGCTTCTCTCAAGGGGAGAGCACCCCCACCCTTGCCTGGACAGGCTTCTGTTGTTTCTCTCGGGTCTTATTATCTATTACACAGAATGTTGTTGTCTACATTTTAGGTACCATCAAGGAAATGAAAATAAAAATGCAGCAGGGAAAGGTGGTGAGCTAATTATGCTCCGTCCTTGGGAAAATTCATACCGGCTTTAGGAATTACCTTGAAGATCAGTGACAAGCATCTACTGTTTTAGACCAGATGAGGGAGTTTTAGCAAGAGCAAGCCAAAACAGTCTGGATGCATTTTCTGGGCCTGGTTCCCAGGGAAAACCGGTCTGAGGGTCTGGCTCCTGCCCACCACTTTGCTCCCGTCGGCATTCCAATGCAGGGCTGAGTCACACGTGCCGTTTTCAAACAGATCGGTTCCCTACAAAATCTATGTTTCTTTCTCTCTCTGCCTCTCTCTTCTTTCCCTCTATAATCAATAAATTTAAAAAATTAATATATAAATGCTTAAATAGATGATTTTTCCAGTTTTATAGATGAAAAAGATAAGGAAGCTCACAGAGACTATGTAACCTTCTCTAGATTACTCAGCAAGCAAGTAGGGGAGCCGGGAACGGAAGTTACAGCTCCTTGGTACCGACTTTACCAACGGACTTTCTGCTATTACATCATGTTCATGGCAGTCGTGACAAAGAAAGCCACTCCCCACATTTGGGATAGCTTGGATGGAAATATATGAGAGCTGAGAGACAGACAGAGAGCCACATGGACCGAAATGTTGGCATGAATTCTACTCCAGGCCGCAACAGATAATCTAGAGGAGGCCAGAATATACAACTAAAGATTTTGTAGGTCATGGTCAGAAGTAGGGTTAGATGAAGACTTATAGTTTTGGGTGGGTTAATAATTGGTGGTCCTTCAGACTTTTATTCTTTAACTATTTGTTCAATAATTTTAAATCCTGCAGCTGAGAGCTGTGTGGCGAAAGGAGTAATGAGACCCCAGGCAGTGGGAATGAATCTCACCTTTTTGTCAGGAAAAATAGAAAGTTCACCCCAAATCTGCACACTTCTTTAAGCAAAAGAAAAACAATGAAATTAGCCTGAGCAGTTTAGATGGAGCTTGTCTGAGGTGTAGGAGCCTGTGTTTGTGTGCATTGTGGGAGGGAAGGTGTTGATAAAGCTCTCCCTTTCCACCTTGTTTTAAATGTATTTTATTTTTTTAATTTTAAAAAAAGATTTTGTTTAGTTTTACAGAGAGTGGAAGGGGGTAGAAAGAGAGGGAGAGAAACATGGATTGGTCACTTCTCACATGCCCCCAGCTAGGGAACTGGCCCGCAACCCAAGTGTGCACTCTGTCTGGGAATCTAACTGGCGAGCTTTGGTTCTGCAGATCAACACCGAATTCACTGAGCCACACAGGTCAGAGCTTATTTTAAGTGCAGTTTATTTATTTATTTTTTAAATGCATTTTAAAGGTTCCTTACTTTCTTCTCCAAGAGAGGAGTTGGGATAAGTACATTTTATTTAGAATTCCATTGACAATTCACCACCTCTCAAAGAGCAGTGGTCCAACGATCCCTTCTTTTATCCTTAAGTCAGCACTCATCAAAAATTTGAAGATTGATCAAACCTTTGTGAAATGCTGTGAGCAGAATGGGGTGGGAGGGTGACTTTGAAGTGAAACATGGAGCGGGTTATAATGCAGAGGACCAGAAACTCAGAGACACCCTAAAGAAGAGACCAGAGCCAATGGCAAAATTTAAAGTTGCAAAAATAAAACAAACATCTCTCTCAAATTTTAGACCTGGTTCTTCCTTTCATAAACAGTGTGATTTTTAGGCAAAATTTTTAAATGAGTTTCATCATCTAAATCCTAGCAATATTTATTTAATGTTTTTTATATATATAAAAAGCTTTTTCATGTATATCTTTACATATAAACAGATGCCTCATCTTTGCTACATATGCCTAGTCCTTGCTCCATGATAAATACATATACATTTCCTTTTTTAGGTCAGTTATATATATATATTTATATACATCTATATTTATATACTCATATATTTATATACATCTATATTTATCATGTACAAGGGCTAGACACTTTATAAATATTAACTCATTTATTCCTCATAAAAATTCTGTGACATACATATGTTATATTTCATTTTGCAGGTAAGCAAACTGAAGTACAAAAATCAATGTTAAGCTCTCCAATATGATACTTAGCCCATCTACAAAACTGCTGCAAAGATTAAGTTGAACAATTGACCTTTTCCATGATATAATTTATCTTAATAACCTTACCTATCAGGGGACTTCTGGCCAAGATGGAGGTATAGGTGGACACACTGTGCCTCCTCGCACAATCACAATTAAGGACAACAAAGATTTAGAAACAAGAAAACAACCAGAACTGAGAGAAAAATTGAACTGTATGGAGGTCTGACAACAATTCATCCAGACCGGTAAGAGGGGCAGAGTTGAGGCAGGAGGAAGCTGAGGTTGGTAGACCTGGGTGCACAGGCAGCTGCTGGTGGACCGGGCCTGCAGGCAGCGGCTAGCAGGCCCCAGGCTCACAGGCAGTGGCTAGTGGACCCTAGGCGCAAGGTGGCTGGCTGACCAGGCAGTCCCATTTGTGTGCACAGATAATCCAGGGGAAAACAGGAAATGAGACAGACCTCGCAGCCTGGGGCCACAGCACAGGGAAATAAAAACACCGAGACTCCACCCCCACATACAGCATCACAACCCAGCGACTGGGCTTCTCCACCCTGGGGAACACCTAAGGCTCCACCCCTCACTATGTAACAGCTGTGACCAGACCAAGCCAAACCAAACAAAACCAAACAAAACCAAAAACAAAACAAAAACCCCAAAATGGCTCAAATGGGAGAACAGATCAAGGCCCCAGAGCCAATTCATCTAAGCAACCAAGAGATAGCCAACTTATCAGATGCACAGTTCAAAGCACTGGTGATCAGGATGCTCACAGAATTGGTTGATTTTGGTTGCAAATTAGATGAACAAATCAAGGCTACAATAAATGAAATGAAGGAAAATACACAGGGAACCAATAGTGATGGAAGGAAAACTGGGACTCAGATCAATGGAGTGGACCAGAAGAAAGAAACAAACATCTAATCAGAAAAGAATGAAGAAACAAGAATTCAAAAAAAATGAGGAGAGGCTTAGGAACCTCCAAGACATCTTTAAACGTCCCAACATCTGAATTATAGGGGTACCAGAAGGGGAAGAGGAAGAGCAACAAGTAGAAAATTTATTTGAACAAATAACAAAGGAGAACTTTCCCAATCTGGCAAAGGAAATAGACTTCCTGGAAGCCTAGGAAGCTCAGAGAGTCCCAAAGAACTTGGACCCAAGGAGGAACACACCAAGGCACATCATAATTATATTAGCCAAGATTAAAATGAAGGAGAGAATTCTAGAAGCAGCAAGGGATAAGGGCACAGTCAACTACAAAGGAGTTCCCATCAGACTGTCAGCTGATTTCTCAAAAGAGACCTTCCAGGCAAGAAGGGGCTGGAAAGAGGTATTCCAAGTCATGATAGGCAAGGACCTACACCCAAGATTGCTCTATTCAGCAAAGCTTTCATTTAGAATGGAAGGGCAAATAAAGTGCTTCTCAGATAAGGTCAAATTAAAGAAGTTCATCATCATCAAGCCCTTATTATATGAAATGTTAAAGGGAGTTATCTAAGAAAAAGAAGATAAAAAATGTGACAGTAAAAAGACAGCAAACTCACAGATGTTAACAACCACATCTAAAACAAAAGCAAACTAAGCAAACAACTGTAACAGGAACAGAAACACAGAAATGGAGATCACATGGAGGGCTAGCAATAGGGGGGGTGGGAGGAGGACAAAGGGGGAAAAGGTACGGAGAATAAGTAGCATAGACAGTGGGTAGAAAATAGACAGGGGGAAGGCCAGAATAGTGTGGGAAATGTAGAAGCTAAAGAACTTATGACACATGGACATGAACTTAGGGGGGAATGAGAGTGGGAGGGGGTGTGCAGGGTGGAGGGGAATGATGGGGGAGAAATGGGACAACTGTAATAGCATAATCAATAAAATATAAAAAAATTAAAAAAATTACCTTACCTATCATTTTCAACATGTTGTTTCATATATTTCTTTGACAATCTGGTGAAATCATGGGCATTATATCATCAGAATAAATACATATACATAATATAAATATTTGTGTGCCATTTCCAAGACTTCGTAGACCTCCAGAAGTTCAGATGTGGGCATAAAGTTAAAAAATAAACAAGCCTGACTTAAACTTGGTGGAGCTTCCTAAACCTCAGTCTCTTCCAACCAGAAACAAGTCTGAAAACACAGTGACCCCTTTCCCAGTTGCCAGTTTTCAAAGCTGAGAGATGTACATATAATTTAAGGATGCATTTCCTACCACTTTAGATTGTGTAATATGTGTTATTTTGAAGTACTGGTTCAAATTTCTTTTACAAGTATATATTTGGAGTTAAAAATGGAATAGGGAAAATAAAGTTTGGCTCAAGTTTTTGGTCTTTCCAGAATCCAAATATTCAAAAACTATTTTGGAGGAATTGGTGACATTTAGCCATCCTGAGTTCCAAGAATCACATCTTATCAGCACTCACTGATTTGCTTATTGACCTCAATTACCTCTTTGTACCTTCTTCATCAAAGCGCGCTGGGACAGTCAAAGGAAGGTCCTTCCAAGTTGTGCATTTCACCACTTTTTCTGATGCTGAAAATTCCTGACAAAGTTTGATCAAGCTGTTTGAAACACCATTGTGATTCAAATCAAAAAGTTCAACAGAAAAATAAAACAACTAACCATGGCTTGTATTAGCTCTTCATATTCTTACCAGCACACAAGAGAAAAATTGGGTTGTTTATCATTGATCTCAAAGACCAGAAGGCACGAAACAAAAGCCTTTGTCAGTGGTGGCTTGGTTTCCAGTTGGTTGTCTCTCTAAAGAGAAGCAACTGTCTTTTAAATAAAAACCTTACCCATTTTCTATTTTATATTGGTAGCTCCAGTTATAATTAATGAGCAACTAATGAAAATATGTGTAACTTAGCAATATTTTAAATTTCCTCTACCTGATTAAAGAGCAGCTGTACAAATACTGACAAGATTATTTTGTGATTTTAAAAACATTTCTTAGGGTGGAAAGTTGTGGTAGATACAAGAAATGCTAAAAATCTTTGTTTAGTAGTCCAAAAATACTACAAAGGGAGAGCATAATCTGAACTTTAAAAAAATAGTGTAAAAGAGTGAACTCAATAATGGAGAATCTGGTGTGTGTGTGTGTGTGTGTGTGTGTGTGTGCTGAAACTGGTAGCAAAGTCCAGTCCTTTACTGCCTGAGAGTTTACCTGTTAAACATATGCTAATGTGGTCAATCCTACTAATTTCACTTCCACTGCTAAATTAGGGGTTTGAAAACTTGAAGGGAGATCCATAATAAATTTATATAACTATTGATAGCTATATATCGGGGAACGTGTGGAGAGACAAATTGGTTCAACTATCACTTAGTGGAAATTAGCATGCTTTGTTCCAACTAAAACTTTTTAAAGAAACACCGTGCGTTTAGTAAGCTCCATGTCATACCTCGTAGTTAGCCCAAACTGCTATTTGGGCATTGACGGTCAAAGAGATGATATGTGAAAAGTACTTTTGTCCTTTGAGGGAAAAGCTACTATGTAATACTAACCTGGTCTTATGATTAGGGTAATTATTTTAAAGTAGGTATTTTCCCCATACATAAAAACAAGAATTATAAAGAGTAAATTTGTTCGGCTCAAAAAATGCTTCAGATACTCTAATAGTGCTATCTCTTTGCTTGCAACCTCATGGGAATAACTTGATTTTTCCATTCCTTTATCCATTCATTTATTCATTCAATACATATTTTAATTTCCATGCTTTAAAGTAGGAGTCCACAAACTTTTTATTTAAAGGGACAGATAGTGAATGCTTTAGGTTTTGCAGGGTATATGATCTTTGTCACAAATACTTAATACACAAATATAGTTCAATTGTGAAAGTAGCCACAGGCAGTACATAAATGACTAGGCATGGCAGTTTCAATAAAACTTTATTTACAAAAACAGACAGCTAATTACCTGCTGGCCATAGTTTGCAACACTTGTTTTAAGTAGATTCATAGATTTTGTGTATGATGCTATTTGTTTAAAACGTGTAACTTGTGGTCCACAAGGTCACAATCTCCTCAGAATAGGAAAACTCTTAATTCACAAACTAATTACTTGGCAGGTACTTTATTTTGGCAAAAGCGAAAATATTTTGAAAGTTTTTTTAAAACATGAATAACAAGGTGCTCTTCTTTTTCTGACACTGCCGATAATTTTATGTAAACGTAGCTCCCCCTAGTGGTGACAATCATATTTTCCACCAACAAAGCAAGAGGTCTTCAACAAGTGTGTAAAAACCCTTTGGAACTGAATCTTGATATATACACCTGGGGAAATCAACTTTTATTGCAAACACTATAAAAATTCTAAAAATTTCTCGGGTTGTTCTTTAACAGTCTTTCTTAGTTTAATACTATTTCAAAAACATGGTGATGTGGGGAGTGACCTTGGCGTCTTCCAGTTCAGCTTGTTCTGTTTGCACCCGGGGAAATGCCTGCCGGGACAGCTGCTGAATCAACTCTTTCACGTTCAGCAGGAATCAGTTTACCGTTAAAAAGCCCAATTAAGAAGTTAATGATTAAATGTAAAGATATGAATTTTTAAAATGTTAATTTCTATACCGAGACATAAATGTAGTTATTTTTATCTGCATTTTAAAAATACTTTATTAATTTATTTTTAGAGCGAGGGGAAGAGAGTGAGAGAGAGAGTGAGAAACATCGGTCGGTTGCCTCTTGCACACACCGGACCAAGGCCGAACCTGCAACCCCGGCATGTGCCCTGACCAGGAATCAAACCGGAGACTCTTCACTTTGCAGTATGATGCCCAGCAAGCTGAGCCACACTGGTCAGGGCTTTATCTGCATTTTAAACATTCAAATGGCTTTCTTTGTTATCACTGTGGATGAAAACTTCATCCACAGTACGACTTCAGCAATGTAAAACATCAGACAGCTGACGTTCCACCATGGTTGGTATGATATAAACCAGCAGTCGGTAAATTCCCTGCAAAAAAGGGCCAGATATTAAATACATTTTCAGCCAGATGGTCTCTTGCAACCATTCAAATCTGCTCTTGCAGTGTGAAAGCAGCCATAGATGACACGGAGAGGAAGGGTATAGCTGTGTTCTGTTAAAGAAAAGGTAAACTCATGACTCTGTGAAAAGTTGACACCGGTGGAGCCATTTTAAAATGAAGCCAAAGCAGCCATTCCAGAGGAATGACTTGCACATGTTGTCCCATGTACCTTTGGAATGTTTGAACTGGGCACAATAACCTTTGGTATGCACAAAAACAGCAGTGTTACAAGCAGCTGTTTGCAAAGCTAACAGGAAAGCGGATATCTGACCACAGCAATTGAAGATCGTGGACTTTCTGACTCACCAGCCAGGCACAGCTAAAGAGTAACTCCGCTTGTTGCACCAATAGATATTTCTTCTCTGTGCAGTTATTCCCTTTCTTTTCTCATAAAATCCCTTGACTCCACCCTATAATGGGGACACCATTTGGGTTTCTGTCTACCACTGCTTTCTAAATGGTAAGTTTACGGCATGTAGATGGGACATTGCTCTAAGTTTCTACTGATGACACAAACTTTGTTCTATTTCTATTTTCCTTGTCACTTCAGTTAAGTTTTGGAGGGAAAGAGGGCAGTTTTTCTGCCCAGAAATTTGATCCATGCTTTTGAAACCCTTATTGTCAATAAGAATCACGATAAAGAATCTTAAAGTATTACAGTTGGAAAGAATTTAACATAACGGCCTCTCATGTATAATCACGAACCTGAGGCCCACAGCTACGAAAGTTCCCTGACTAAACATGACTAAAATATTGCTTTTGCCACTGGGTCCGGCTTTTTCTATTGGAATTCAATATTATTCTCTCTTCAACCCATATGAGAAGCTTTTCCATTTTTTAAGTTTTCTTACGAAGTGTCCTTTTCTAATTTTGAATTGGTTTGTGTGATTCCAAGTCTAAACATAATTTTACCATTACAATGTCTAAATCTTTGGAAATAGATAATTGGTTATATCATATACATGCTCATACAACTTCAATAATTTAAAAGTAGTAGAAGCATTAATGATATTGTTTTGGATATATAACCTAATTAGTTTCTTTTTTACAAATTACATAGATTCAAATAAAAGTGATTAAATGCATGGTTTTTAAAAATGAGAAAATGCAAATCCATTTTAGGGTTATTTAATTTTCTCATTAATCTTTTCTGAGAAAAGCTATCATCTTTTATCACTCGTTCTTCACTTGATAACGTTGATTTACTAACACCGTATGCTCTTTATCACTTATGCCAATTAGTTTTATGTAATTTGAATGGATTATTTTCACTTTAGAAAAAAGTACAGTTTTAAATAATATACAATAGACATATAATAACATGTGACATATTGTACTAAACTATAATATACTATAAAATATTCAGCAAAATTATACTACTTCTTAAGAGAGATCTAAATAAATCTCAGTAACAAGCTAATAAAAGAAAAATCTTTTTGGTTACATTTAATAAAATTGTGGTACATTAAATTATATGTTAAAAACTCTGGCATTACAATATATTAAAATACATAATATATTACTATAAAAAATTTTCAGCCTCAGTATACTTATATTCAGTTAAGCCCACAAAATATTGCAAGTCTAGATTAGCTCCAATTGGAAACTGTCCTAAGAGCATAATTTACTTACATTACTCACAATATAAAGCAGCATTTTACTGTGTTCTTAAAATGAATTAAACTTTATCCACTGGAAAAAAGGAAACTTTGACAAATAATCTTTATATATTTTTAAAAGTAGTAAAGCAGGTAGAAAGGAGAGAGGAAAAGAATTGAAGAGAAAGAGATAGAGCAGAAAGAGGGTAAATAGATATTAAATGAATAATTTACTCATTTTTAAAACAATTATATTATTTGGTCAGTATATTACTTTCATAATGAAGGTGCATGTATGTAATAAGTTGAGAGATAGATAAGTTAAAGGGCAATAGCTTCTACTGAATAGAAAGTCCCACACTAAAGTCATGCTTTTCCACTTCACACTGAATCTAAAGCCAACTCTCAGTTACTTCTGCTGATAGTAGATGGTGAGCAAAACATAACTCGAATTCTTATTTTAGACAGGCTTTTGTGTTGTTGCATTTTGTGTTACTTTAGTCATTGATTTCAAAACTGCCCACACCAAATATTTTGCCTGGACTGTTAAAATTGCAGATCAGGCTGATTCCTATTTGACTTCACATTTCTCTCCTTTTTTCACCAAATGATGTGGTGTTGATGGGGGGTGAGATGGGGGAGTGAACAGATTATAGGACCAATGGAATGTGCTAATCAGGCCTTAAGTAATAAAAGCTTGATTGCATTTGAAAACTGATGTAATCATGCAGAAATAAGAAAGTTGCCTTTTTAAGAATGTTGAACTGGAAAATACAAAGAAATAATCTGTTTAGCAGTTTTTAAATTGATACTTATTTTTAGTTTTTTTTTTTTTTTTCTCTAAAAACTCAACTAGTTCTGGTGATATTTTTAAAAAGCTTAGTATATCCGATGCACACTGAAGTATATAAATATATTGCCCTTTGGGACATTTGGTCAGCCTGCTGTGAGTTGAATTATCTGTGAATAGCTTTGTTTCTTCCAGTTATATTCAAGAAGGGAACTATTTCAGGGCATGTCATGAACTCAAGTCATCTTGATTACTGACAAAAGACAGTCAAAGGAGAAATGTTAAAAATAGAGCTTTTATTTCAGGGACTAAATAAAAATGGGAAAATACCCAGAAAAAATAGCTTTATTTTAGAATATAAACCTCCCATTCAATTCTCATATCTGGTTTAGAGAGGTTTTCTTTACTCCCCTCCTCTCCCTCCCTTACTCCTTTCTTTTCTTCACAGTCTTTTGCACAGTTTTATTTTAAATGACATTTTGGGGTAAAATATGAAAACTGAAAGAGTAATCACATGCCATTTCATTTGAAAACGGTGAACCCACCCACACAGTCTGGACGAGTTTTTATTAATGATAGGAAGTTCATGGACAAACAGTGCTTATATGCCCATTTTAGTACATCAATAAAACTAAGACTGCTTAAGAAAAATTAAAAACAGTTAGTGGCGATGTGGAAGTCCAGAATGGTTTCCTATTAAGCCATTTGTAGACATGATTGTCTAAATTTTCTAATAGTAATTCTGGATTGCCGGTCCTCTGCTGTGAGAGCAAATGTAAAAGGGGAAAAGTGAAAGGGAGGAAAGTTTTAGAAAGGGAGTATAGGGAACCCTTTCTGTGAGAGAAATGTCTAAAAATACAGAGTTTATTGGAATCACATCTAGACTTTAGAAAAGGTATAGATTAATCCTTAGAAAACATTGAGAAAGAAAAATAAAATTTCCCCAACGTTTTTACATGTCATCTAAAATTCAGCACAGGCAAATATTAATCCATTGTCTTTCTCCCAATAAGAAATTAATAAAATGAGCCAGTCAGTTGTCAGCTGAACAAGAAATCTGGTAGGCATTCTAGATTAATCGTTTCTCCTCATTCCTCCCATTTCTAATGATTCCATATATCTCCTCTCCATTTTACTTCCCTGCCATTGTTAACATCTACCCCAGCCTCTTCATGCCATGGTTTGGTGCAGGCTATCCTTATTATTTGTCTGGATATTCCAATTTCATTCCGAATGGTTTGCCTAACGTCAGTCTCTGCACCTTCCAATCTATTTGTCACATGATCAGCAAAGTGATCTCCTGAAAAACAGAAATAAGATTATATTATTACCCTGATTAAAACATTCAACTAAACTCTGCATAGTATGTAAATCCTCTGATATTTGGCGTTTTTCTCTTCCCAGTTTCATTCACCATTGCTCAGCCCCCCACGTATCCTCTGGTATCATATTAGACTATAGTGTCCCCCTCAAAAATGTTCTTTCATGTTTTTGTGCATTTGCACATACTGTTACCTTTACTTAGACTCCCATTCTCCCAGCTCCTCCCAGTTAAGTACCACCTATTCTTCAAAGCCCACAGAAGTATTTCTCCAGTTGGAACCCTTCCTCGGACATTCTACCCTGCATACTTTTTGTTTCACTGCTGTACCTTGAGCAAATGTATTATATCCCTCGCCATGATGAATTGTAATGACTTGTTCATGTATTTATCTCTCTTCCCCAATTCTGAATCCCCAGAACCCACAATTCTGGAGATTGTGGATTTCCAAAAGCTCTGCATTTTTCTCTTTGTGTGCGGGCACCTCACAGTTATTCACTAATGTCAAATGAATGGGTGAATAAATGAATAAATCAATGTTCTAATGATGCTAAGACAGAGGTATTTACATATTTGTCCAAATACACCGACGGACTCGGGGGTGGAACCAGAAATTGATTCTGGTGCCTCCCACTCTTCTCTATTACTCAGATGCCCAGACTGTAATTCACTGTTTTATTAACAAGAGAAGATGGAAATATTGTAATTTTTCATACATAAAATTGCCCACCATAGACTCTCTCCAGTATACACCACTGTCTAGATTTCAGGAGGGAAAAAATGGGTCTTGATGCTCTAGTTGCATTTTTTGAGAGCACTCCATCTATGTTAAAATAGGCCCAGAGTGGATTCCAGCAGCACTGGTATTTGAATAAGGGAACTAAACTAAAAATATTTTAAGTATTGCAAAAGAGAGTTGATGTCAACTACCAACTGCCCCCTGT
This sequence comes from Anoura caudifer, assembly GCA_004027475.1. NCBI lineage: Eukaryota > Metazoa > Chordata > Mammalia > Chiroptera > Phyllostomidae > Anoura > Anoura caudifer. Next base: position 3,749 of record PVKU01000210.1, on the reverse strand, counting down.
CTTGCTTTTTGTAAGGTTTTATTTATTTATTTTTTAGAGAGAAAGGAAGGGAGGGAGAAAGAGAGGGAGAAAAAAATCAATGTGTGGTTGCCTCGCACGCATCCCTTACTGGGGACCTGGCCTGTAACCCAGGCATGCGCCCTGACTGGGAATCGAACAGGTGATTGTTTGGTTTGCAGGCCCACACTCAATCCACTGAGCTACAGCAGCCAGGGCTGCCTCCTGTGTTTCCTCTCACTCTCTTCTTAAGTAACAAACTAAGGTCTTCTTATGCTTTCTTGCCATAACTTAAAGATTTGTTTGGATATTTTATCTAAGATAAACCCTTCAGCTTTCAAGTCCAGGAAAAAAAAAACACCTTCTTAAAGTGGCAGGTTGACATCTTCATGAATCATTAAATATGTTTAAAATTTTTTCATAATGTCATTCTAAAGTGACTTTGACAAATCTTTTATGCAATTTTTTTTTTCTGGAGTTCCACAGAAGCACTCAAGAAGCATTTATCACGTGAATCCTGTTCTTCAGACCATGTGTTGTAGGGCAGCAAAGTTCATTTCTTCTTCTCATGAGTATAAATCAGGAAGACATCAGAAACCCATAAAAAAGTTAAACATTTGGGCAACTAAAAAAGTATGAGAATTTTTAGCAACCATTGTAAGCTTTATACACCTGCATTTTCTTTGAGCTGTGTCTCAGAGCATTCAAAGAAAAACACATCTCATTTTAATAGCTTTGGAAAATAATGTTATTTTTTTCAGTAGGTTTTCTTGCCAAAATAGCACAGATTAGATAACATAGAGCATTACAAAATTTCCTAAGCATTTTCTTCTGACATTTCAGGTTCACTCTAGGATTTTCACTGTCACAGCAGCTTCCTATCACAATCCACTAAATCCCCTTATCCCCTGGCTGCCGTGTTTCCCCAACTACTCTTTGTTCTCTGCCTCCCCTCCTCCGTTCCTCACATTCACCACCCATGACCCTCCTCACTGAGCAGAGCTCCCAAGCATGTGCTTCAGTTCTTTGCTCTGCTCACTCATCATGAAAAGAGCAGCTCTTCTGAAATTCAGGTGACTAGACTTCCTCATTCTGTTAAATATCATAACGCAAAATGTGACTCAATCTGCAAAAAAGAAAATATACCAATAAAATTTACTGTTGCAAAATCACTCTGGATTGAAATGCTGAAGGAAGATGTTGGGGAAGAGGAGAGAATCTGATTAGCTACAGAAAAGAAATAAGACATGGAGAAGATGAGATGAGCAGGTAGGAGGCATTCTGGCTGAGATGAATTTATGAATAATACCATGTGAATCAGAATGAATGCGGAGTTGAGCAGACAACTAATTCGATGGGTTGGAGACTTTGAGAAAGATGGTCATGGTGGGTAATACTGAAAAGTTAGCTGTCAATCTAGAATGGCTAAGACATTTAAAGTTCTTGGACATTGTTTCATTCTGTGATTCTTTAGGTCATGCACAATCATTGCAGGTGATTTGTTGCTGAGTGACACCATGAAGATAATGTGATGAAGCGGGAATTGAAGAGGAGATACATAAGAAAGGAGTATCCTGAAAGTGAGGGATGTTGGCTCAAATGTAAAATAATGAAAGACAGCTGGGACATATGGATGAAAATGGGAGAGAAATAACTTCCTTTTTATTATTATTATTTTTATTTGACTCACACTGATGGTTTTACAAAGAAATCATTCAATAGTTTCCTTTGGGAAACACGGTACAAAGAACAATTATTTGAATTATTCATTCTTATAAGGACTCAAATAATAAAAAGACAAACTGTTCTATTTTATTTATTTATTTATTTTTGGCATTCCCATTCCTACCTAAGGAGGAAACAAGAGGCATAGAATGATTTGATAATAGGGTGTGTATATATATATATATATATTTTTTTTTTTTTACATTTTCAAAAATTTTTGATATAGAAAAGCTGATGAAATTTTGGGGCTGACATTAATCCACACCACTTTTTTAGTACAAAATTATTTATAGTGGATCATTTGTAGTGTAGTAAAATGTTTCAGCTCGTTGAGTATTTGTGTAATATCTGAGAATATTCAATCTTTCTAAATTTAAAGCTACATATTTCAACACTGGGAATTTGGCAAAATGATAATTATTATTTTCTATGTATTTCAATTATGCTAAGTCATTCTAAAACAGGCCAGTCCAGGTACAGTGGATATCCTTAATATACATGTACAATTCAATAATAATTTAATATGATATGTGCTAAATACATGTCAAATATTTTCATTAAAAGCTCTAAAGTGAGTTACTTTAGCTATCTCAGTATTTCTTTATAAACTCACTGGCTTAATGACCAACATTGTAGTAACTAAGAATCACTTCAGTGTCACATGAAAGAGAAATATCTTTCTTTCAACTAGAAAGCAATTTATAACTCAGCCAGATATGGGCATATATGCATAAGCAAGGATGAGCAGAGAGACAGATTATAGAGAATATTAGGTTCTTTTTCAAATTAATGCCATTTCATCCATTTATAAGAATAGAATATGCAGTGCTTGTAGGTGCTATGCTCAGCTGGTCACGGGAGAGTGCTAGAGTACCATCAAATTACCTGCTGCAACATAACGGAACAAAATCATGTGCTGGAGAGTGACTTACTGTACTTGAGTGAGCATTGCCTTCCATGGCTGATTGAAAGAAATAACAGCACATGCTGGCAGAAATTATAGTAGAATACCAAATCTACTTCGTAATATCTCCAGATGTTAAGAACGAAATGATAAAGTGTGACAGAACTATCTTGTGCTATAATTATTTTAATCTTTGCAGTGCTATTATAAAAGATTTCAATTTTGTCAAAGTACTTTCTGCATTTTGAAATTCCCTTTCAGCCAGCTCTCAACGCTTCTACTAAATTGTTCCACATTCATTGCAGGCAGTGTCCTCCTGAGCCTGTGGAAATGCAATATGTGGACAAGATCACATTTAACAACCCTGTTCTTCTTGAAAATAAAGCTAAATAAACAGAGATGTAATTCTGAGTCCTTTATAATGAGACTACTTTGCAGTCAAGTATTCCTTTTACAGACTTTCAATAACTATATGCATCTCAATTAATTTTTGTGACTTAAAAAGATGAAGAATATATGATTCCTATTTTCTGGACAAAAACACTAAATAATAATCTAAAAAAAATCATGTCAGTAACTACAAAAACTGCAGGCCAGATTTTTAGACATCTAGATTCTGCTCTTGGGGCCAATTTAATCTGTTTGATTAGAATTATTTTATGAAACTGAGCTTATACTTAAGAAGGCTAAGTAACATAATCAAGTATGATAATTCTCTAGGCACAGGGGACTCTTGGAAGGGCATTGCAGATTTGTTGGGCTTCCACGAGAGTTTGAGGTGTTAAGGGAAACTATAGACACATTCCCCCAGAGCAATGAAAAGAAATAGAACTCTACATACATTTCTGGGTTGTGGGTCACAGGCTCCAGAGCAAGATCTTCAGCTACAAGGTCATTGTCCCTGAGATACATGGATCAGGGTGGTCCGGTGCAGTTTCTACACAGTTATGGGTTCATTACCAGGCTTAGCCACATCTCTACCTTTCTTCAATGCCTGTTTCAGGTTCTCTCCACTTAATGTCACACTTACTAGATGATATAATTGAAAATAAAGAAATACTAAACACGTTCTAGTAATTAAGAGGCTTAAAATCAAATGTAAGACAACTAAATTTACGACTAC